>CM076584.1:275435331-275816813 GCA_034641835.2 Pinus albicaulis | reverse complement strand
TCGAAGGTGGTGCAATGAAAACCATAAACCACCTTTACTGTTCACTCTTCGTGGTTCCGCCCAACTTCGCGTTCCGCTACCGGGTTCCGTCTTCCTTTTGGCTCAGGGTTCTGTCTCGCTTATATATATGAATTCCACTCTTCGCCTTCAATGAAACTCGCTTCTGTCCATACACAACAAATGCCTCAATTCTTCTGGGCTACCACCATATGACTCGGCTCAAGGTTCCGTCAATTTATATTCTAACCCTTTCATTCATCAATGTTTCAACATGACTCCTTCGCATATTATACCACATTGTTTCATTAGGTTATACATTCCCCATTGCTTACTGTATTGTGGCAACCCGATATCTTATACAGATTCACAAATCTACCCCTTCCACAGAGCTTATGATTTTTACAGACCATGAGTAACAAATTCACACTTTCACAATAAATTCAAGCAGTCTACATAGGCATAATCCCATCTGTTAGTAACAATCCTTCCTACTGAATTCAATCAAGAATATACATATAATTCAAAGAGAATTTAGAAGAAATCCCTCAACATTATATACAAATGTAACCATTTACAAGAACATTCACTTATTCTTCTTAATTGACCAGATTTTCTATTCGATGGTCGTTTTCTCCTACTCTGTCTCTGGACAACTCTGCTTCAATTCACTGCTTCACTGCTCCTTGCTTCTCTTTTTGCTGCCTATGCTACCTCTCTGCTGCCTTGTTTTTATGTCAGGTGCTCCTCCTTTGTCATTTCCTTTGCTAGCTCGCAATCCCTTGCCAACTCCTTTGCCATCAATGACAACATTTCCAACAAAAGTAAATGTAAATAATAAAAAGGTTATTTATTAAGAACAAACTAATATTGAATTGTATGGAATTGTTGCCAAGAGGCTCATGGTATTCCATAAATATACTAATGACAAGGAAGCAAAGAATCTAAGACTGGAAAAAAGAATAAAAGAGCTAGAAGGCACTCTAAATTTTGGTCCTCTATTAATGACTCCACTAGAAATACAAACATCGCCATTGCCAATTTCTACTCCCGCTAGACCACATACATCTAATAAAGTCGCCAGTCCCCTTAATCTAGTGAAATCATATATCATAAATAACATATTCCAAATATTAGAAACTATTGATCATGTCTAGCAACCAAATTTTGATTTATTGCATTTGCAATAGGAAATTAAGAAATTTGTGGATTTTGTTAAGAGTAATCTTAATCTAGAAAAACAATTCATTGACAATGATTGACTAACTTTTAGTGAGAAGCTTGAATTATTCTTTGATATAGAGAAAGAAAACAAAAAACTACTAGATGTTAGTTGAATAAAGTAAGTGGAGGATGGATGGTCTAAGAGAATTGATACACTACAAGGCATCATTTTTTAATATGATCACATACACATTAGAAGAGGTGATTCCTTTCTGAAGGCGGTAAATATTATACAAGACCAAAATGGTATGTGCATCATACACAATTCTGAATTAATTTCAAGAGACATGCTAAACATGAATTGGACAAGCTAAACTGGTTAAAGAAAGTTAAGTTTCATGACATAATTTATTTTACTGTAGAAGAAATTGCCAAATTGCTAATGACTTTTGTTAGAATCAATGAACAAAACTATGTCTTGGCTACACAATTATAAGAAGAGGCTAGAAAATTTTAGAAATTAAAATATTTAATAAAAATGTCAAAATGGAGATTACAGTTGCTTCTATCAGATATTTCATTAAAACTATGGTGGAAAAATTTCTCGAAAAAATCATGAACTTGATAGAAACTTAATAGATAGAAAGTCACGGTGGATTCTTTTACATACTGTAAGTGCTCTCAAATCCTTTAATATTCAATTTTCTATTTACTAGTATTAGATAATTTAACTTTTTTGATTATGTTACCATGACCTAAGCTAATTACTATATACACATTCTTTTTCTTCATTAAATATGTCTTTTTCATATTACGATTCATGGGAGCGCAATCTCAATTCCCATTAGGAAAAATGCATTTACTTTCATAATTTTGTTTCAATATTTTCAATTCTCATTATTCCAGTCCTAAATCTATTCAAGAATTTTGTTAAGAATTGTGACATAATGTTTTATGTTTGATCTTGTGTATATCTAAATTATAGCTATGGTGATTGACATTTTAATCTTGATACAATTGTTTTTACTATAACTATTTTGCTTACTCTTTAATGCTTCTCAAGTACAAATCCAATTCTATACCAATTTTGTGATAATGTTTTGTATATTTTTCGAACATATGCTTTGATCCTTTATATTATATCTAATGTTGTGTTATTGATTAAAATGAAAATGAACATTTGACCACAGTTTTGGAACTCAAGCATACATCTCTCAAGAATATAATGCTAACACAACAAATACGTTATGTGTTTAAATCTCATGTTATGTCTTTAGTATTGAATTAATTTCATTGTGCAGAATAGAAATTCGCAGATGAATCTTTCATTATGCTTCCTCCACACTCCCATGTCTTGCAAAATCAAAGCTTCCTCCCTTGTACATGATGCTAATTGAAATATTGTAAATTTGCAAGGAAACATAATACAATTCATAGTTCCATATGAAAAAGGGAAGATAGAGAGTGGAATTATGAACCTCTAAAATAAATCGTACAGGAGAGAAAAATAGTACGTGGTATTGAAGAATTTAATGAATATCCTAATATTTACGATTGGAAATTACCGAGAGAGTCAGGGGGGTGCAGTGAATCAATAATTTAAGATTATTTTCTTTTTCTCATATTTACTTTACTATGAAACTAATGGTTCATGTTCATGCTCTATTGAATTATTTTTTCATGTGTCAAGAAGAGAAATTTTTAGATTACTTATAAAGAGTTCAATATCATTCACATAACATTCATAAAAAACACATGAACACAGAATATATAAGTGGAAAACCCAAAGGGAGAAAACCACAAATTTTAGGCTGAAAGTGATGTGAAGGCAAGTTGCTACTCCTTATTACATCAATTTTTTGTAGGCTCCAACCTACAAGAGGCTACTACCTCAAAGGAAGCTCCAAATCCCACATGGCTTCTACATGCTACAACCAACAGAAGGCTCCTACTTCAACATGGTACAACATGTTCTTTCCAAACAACAACATATAAGAGAAAAAAAATTTCTTAGTCACAACATCAAGTTACAAATGTTGGTTACCTCATATATTATTCTTCTATGAAATTTACTATTGAACTACTTCTTTTGTTACACTCTCTCTTTCTCTTCTATTGATACCCATCAACTTCCTTGTTCAGATTACTTCTCTTCCAAAAATATTTTATTTGCATTCCATGATGTACATTTTATAAGAAAGTCTTATTGTTTGTTTGTATTCCTTGCGGAATATGAAGTGAAGCATTGTTTCTTGGGCTTCCAAAAACTTCTCACTTTTTTTATTATCAGTTCTCAAAATATGTGTAATATAAAATGATCTTGTGCATCTCAATCATCAATAATGATGAGTGGCAAGTTGGATTTGTATTATCTACATTTTCTGTTCAATGGAATATATCTATTTCAACTTTTTTCTTAATATATTATGTCCTAGTTGACAACATTTTGCCTTCATATTGATTACCATAGCTTTTTCACTTCACATCACTTTCAGCCTTTTACAATAATAACATTCGGCATAAATTATCCTCATTAAGGTTAATGACATAAATGCTAATATTTCCAACAATCTCCGGCTTTGGTATTGATGGAAACACATTTTCCCTCCCTCTTTCATTCTAAGAAGTGTCTTCCTTCCTCTTATTACCTCCCCATTTTACATCAATGGAGAGGGGGTTACAAATGACTTGTACCTTGAAATCCTCAGTGTCATTGTCATCATTGCATTAGTGCTTTATAACCTCCAATACCTTGTTCTACATAAAAAATGTTCACAATGTCATTAAATGAATGCCATTTCATATGGCTTGTTGGGGTTGCTCTATATTGAATGAATGATACTTCAAGATGAATAATTCTTTATCCATCACATAAACATTGCTTCACAGTGTATTATAATTACAAGAGTGTTGTAGAAAATTGTTGTGAAAACACTTGATAAAAAATGTTTCAAGAAAGTTGTTGTGAGAACACTTTGTAAGAAATCATAGCTATATGTATATAAATAATAGGTTCCAAACAATGCTCCAAATGGTAAACACATTTTTGTGAGAGGATATGAACAATGTAAGGAAGACTGAATTAAATTAATTAAATAAACATATAAGATTATTAGCTTCATTAGATTTCTAAACAATTTTCATAGAACTCATGAATTACATACTCGCGTTCTATTTGGATGGATAACATGCCAACATATGTGCAAACATTTCGAAGGTCTGTTGCATTGAATCCCTCATCCAGCTTCATTACAGTTTCATAATCTATGTGTTCATGCTTTGTTATTTCACTGTTATTGCAACATAGGATTATCTGCCATGTCTTCAAGTCACAATCATATGCCAAAGTATATTATTGTCACACAAAATTATTGTCATAAGGTTATGCCATTTAGAATCTTCTATGGTGTGATATGAAGTTAGCTACGTTACTGCAAAGCTAGTCAGGATTGAAGGAAATTTTGAGTCCCAACCTATAATGTTTTATTTATTTTTATGCCCAACAACTCAATTTGAGATTTCGATATACATATAACATGTTCAGGAATCTGATTCTTGACTTTGACCCATATTTTACATCCAAAATAATCAACTTTTGAGAATCGCTCTATGTTTTTAAAACCCAACTAGCATGATACAAAATCCAGTTCTATACTTTTATATGCCAAAATTTTTGGAGTTCCATTATCTTCATTTTCAGACCAAAGTACTTTTATATGCCAACAATTTTGGAGTTCCATTATCTTCATTTTCATACTTTAACTCATCTTTTACATCCAATAAAATCAACTTTTGAGAATCACTCTATGTTTTTCAAGACCAACTAGTATGATACAAGATCCAGTTCTGCACATTTATATGCCAACAAATTTGGAGCTCCATTCTCTTCATTTTAAACCCATGGTAATTATATTCAACTCTACATTGTGCCCCAAGTCTCTTTTATAGAACGAGAGATAGAAAAAAGACATATGGCATCTCGAAATCCAGTGATGCACCGTTGGTGATAGTGTCGAAAACCTAAACCTAATTAACTCAGCCAATACGCCTTACTGGAAAAATAAAATTTCCTGGAATAGAGAACCCGATTAGAGGATAAACTATTTCTCTTTCAATGCACCTTCGTTGCCTATAGAGTCCTATATGAAGGTTGTGCTACTCCCATGAAGACAAGTGTTATGTCATTGCTCTGATCTGAAATCCTCGAATCATGAGAGCGCAAGTACGCAAGGTACCCTCGCTAGAATGCGGCATCACTAGAATGCGCCATCACAAGAAGCAAGGAATGTGCCATCATTCTTGGAATGTGTAATCACAAGAAGTAAGGTAGCCTAACTGGAATGCACCGTCACTGCTGGAAAAGGTTAAGAAATCAAGGTAAAATATAACATATTATTCCCAAGGTTACGTTATATAACCCTTATCAATATTACGTATAATGAGTGATCCCATTTCAGGTTTTCTCTAGAAACTGAGTTTCAGGACCTGAACAATCAACAACTTGAATAATGTCTTTTGTTGTTTTAATTCTCCATATGCCATCGCATTGAACAGTGGGGGTTTTTTTCATCAATCAACTGTTTGAGTGGGAGGAACACATAAAATGGGCCAGGAATGGTTGCCTGATTTCGTTTCACACCAAGGTGCTTCAATATTGCCCCTTCAATGTCACGTGAACCCTGTATCATACAGGGGGTAGTACCATAGACTAAAAGATGATATTTACCCACCTTTGTCTTGTTAAACATAGAATATAAAGCGACCACTTCAAATACACGAGTCGGAGCCATTTCAATAACATATGTAACCTTACTCATCATTGACACGGGTAACCAAACTCCATTAACAATGTTAAAACCCTCCATTCATTTCCAAACAAGATGTTGACATATAGAGACGTTTAAACAAAGTGAATTGAAACGGCTCAGGTCCATGTTCACATATTGCGATGGAACCATTGGGGAAGCTACCATATCAGCTGTGTTATAGCACTTCCATTATGCGTTAAGGTCGGTTTGTGCACCAACCATGACCAGAAGCAAAGAAATGTTCGTTTTTTGGCTGGCATGCTACAAATAGAAAGGTTGTGCACCGGTGAACCAACTGCGCTCACTACACCACTGCTACCACTGCACCCAATGCACTATTGCACCACTTCTACCATTGAACCACTGCACCATGTGTTACATTAATTTATCCATTGCATTTGTTGCATGCATTTGACAGAACATCGTTTACATCGACCTGAACTTTCTATTAGTGCAAACATTCACCATCTCCTCCTCCTTTTGTGCACCGCTTCTCTTTTTGTGCATGAATTATTTTTAATTATGACCGAT
The DNA here is from genome assembly GCA_034641835.2 of Pinus albicaulis. Classification (NCBI taxonomy): domain Eukaryota; kingdom Viridiplantae; phylum Streptophyta; class Pinopsida; order Pinales; family Pinaceae; genus Pinus; species Pinus albicaulis. Next base: position 275,810,313 of record CM076584.1, on the reverse strand, counting down.
ATCCGCTTGTTGAAGGATTTTATCTTTGAATTCAAACTTCCTCCGAGTCATGGTCTTTACATCTCGAGAACCGAACTATTTTATTTAACATTTATGATTTTTAAATCATTATGTGTAATTACCATAAATGAAGGGCTTGTATAAGTAGTCTAGTTGACTCTGTTATTTTGTTTAAGGATTAATTTGACTGTGTAGTTTTGCTTATCAGCAGAACCTTCTCCAGTGGAAATAGTTAGTTTTTCTTTTCTTATTGGACTAATATAAAGACAACGGTCACGATCTGAAGTTGTTTCGTTATCCTTGTGAAGCTTTACATTTTTAGCTTCATATCTGTCATTTTACTCTTCTTCTTGTAGAGTGGACGATGAATTGATTATTCATTTAAGTTTTGAGATGTAGGAATTTGATCTTCTTGAATATTGATCACATAACATAGATATCACCCAATTCTATGTCGACATGATATTGAAGCTAAAGGATTTGGAGAAATCTTAATGATGCAATAAAATACAACCCATTATCCTATTCACATGATGGCTTTATTATTTCAGAGGAATTTTCTTGATTTTATTTAGTGGTAATTGCTTCAATCATAACATGAATGATCCTTTGCAGAAATTTGAACTTAATCATTTGATGAGTTAAATTATTTAATATTTCAACTAATGAGGTTCAATGTCAATCTCATGATCCTTCATGATGAAGACTTCTCAAAAACTCATCACAGAAATTAATACAATATGCTCCTCTTGGCTCGATGGTGGCATACATGATTGAATATTTCTCATACGTTGAATGTAGCATGGAAACTTAATTACTTGACGTCTTTTCGATTGAAAGAGCCATTTTACTTCCATAATGGTCTCTTTACTTTTGGTTGTGTATATATTTGAATAGAGCATAATTTTCTCCTCCACTTGATGGAAGTTCTTTTATTTTTCTTTCATGTATATATATTAGAATAAAGCTCAGGTTTTCATGAGAAATTATCATTTATTTCATGAATGTAGATAAATTCATTATGTGTAAACAATCTAAGAATGAAGGATTTTGAGATAATCTTAATGATGCTAACATGCTTTGTCTATTTATTTATTTACATGCTTATATATAGGATATATACATCTGTACACCAAAAAAAATTGTGCATTAAAGATCAATGCATCTGATAGATGTTACTTGCGTTCATGATGAAGAGGACATGGTCTCATACTTTTATAATGTTTTTTTTTTGTGTTTCTTCTTAGTTGCTTCAAATTCTTAACAAATTTATGTGCTAATTGTTTCTCTTATTTTCTTCTTTCTACTCCTATAGTCTCCCCCTTAGCTGGTGCATTCAACTCCAAGTTTTACATTCTCCCTTCGAAGTTATATTAGTAAGAATCATCTACAGACACTATCCCTTTCTTGTTTCTCAGATATTCGAATGGTTCTCTAGAAAGAGTTTTTGTGAATATGTCCTCTATCTGTTCTTTTGTGGGGATGTATTCCATATTCACTATCTGCTCAGCTACTTGTTGTCTCAGAAAGTGGTATTTTATAAGGATGTGCTTATTCTTTGAATGAAGCACAAGATTTTTCTACATTCTTATTGCACTTGTGTTGTCACATTTGATAGGAATATGCTCACTGAAATTTATTTCCATTTTTTGAAGTGTTAGTTTCATCCACATTACCCATGTGCAACAAGCTGCAACTTCTATGTACTCAGATTCAGCCATGTATAGAGAAAAAAATGTTTGTTTCTTGCTTAGACATGCCACTAGACTATATCCTAGATAGAATTCACCACCACTTGTACTTTTTCTATCATCCACAAAGCTAGCCCAATATGCATCTGTATATGTTTTCAGTGTAAAGTACTTACCTCTCAGATACCATAGTCCATAATATGTAGCTCCTTTCAAGTACCTCGATATCCACTTTCTTGCAAACAAGTGACTTTGTTTAGGTGTAGATTGATATTTTGCCATTAATCTAACTGCCAACATTATATCTGGTCTAGAAGTTTTTAGATATAACAGACTTCCTATCATAGACCTGTAAATTTTTTTATCTACATCTGGGGAATCATCATCTACACATAGCTTGCATCCACTAGTCATGGGGTTTGAGACAAGTTTACATAATTCCATTTGGAACCATTTTAGCATATCTCATAGATATTTTTCTTGAGAAATAAATATGCCTTCGGCCTTCTCTAGGATTTGAAGTCCTAAGTTGAAGTTAAGCTCTCCAGTCATTGACATCTCGAACTCCGACTTAATCTCTTCAGCAAATCATTTTACCAAACCATTTTTTTTTTGCCAAAAATAATGTCGTTTACATATACAATCACAATTAATAATTCATCTTCATTAGAATTTATGTACAAATTACTATCAAATCCTCCTCTCTTCAAACCTTGTTTATGAGGGTATTTGTCCAACCTATAATACCATGCTCGTGGTGCTTGTTTAAGACCATATAGTTCTTTCTTTAACCTACAAACATAGTTAGGCTTATTTGATAAGGAAAAACCTTCAAGCTGTTCCATGTAAACTTCCTCCCCTAGGTCACCATTTAGAAAGACAGATTTTACATCCATTTGATACACCTTAAAATCATTGTAGCATGTGAAGGCCAAAAACATCTTGATTGCCTCCATTCTTGCGACTGGTGCAAAATTTTCTTCATAATCAAGACCTTCAACTTGTGAGTACCCCTTACACACTATTTTGGATTTGTTTCTAACCACTTGACCCTGTTCATTGATCTTCTTTTTGAATATCCATTTTTTTCTAGTGACATTCTTTCCAACAGGTCTTGGTGTTACTTCCCAAGTTTTGTTTTTCTAAATTTGGTATAACTCTTCGTTCATAGCATCTATCCAATTTTGATCTTTACTTGCCTCATCAAAGTTCTTTGGCTCTATTTGTGACAACATAACTAAATGAACTTCTTCAGAATTTTATGCTAGTTGTCTTCTTGTTTGAACTCCTTCACTATTGCCTCCAATAATTTAATTTTGAGGACAATTCTTTTGAGTGTGCCTTAAGGCCCTTTTGAGTGCATATCTGAATCTTTTGATGTATCATCTTTCTCTTCAATACCTTTATTGTCATAATGGTGATGATACGGAGGGTTAATAAAGCCTATGTTTTCTTTTAACCGATAATTCTTTATCAAATATTACATCAATGCATTCCACAATCTTATGAAGACTCTTATTATAGCACCTATATCCCTTAATTTTTTATAAATATCCCAAGAATATTCCTTCATCAGATCAGGCATCATACTTTCCTATTTTTTCGTCATTATTTTTTATAAAGCATTTACTACCGAAAGCCTTAAAATGCTTGATTGATGTTGGTTTACTATGCCACAATTCATATGGTGTCTTGTCATAGTTTGGTCTGAGATGTGCCTTTTTGAGGATATGTACTATTGTATGCACTACTTATTCCTAATATGTTTGAGAGATGTTTCTTTCTTGCATCATAGCTCTCGCTAGTTGCTGAAAAAACTTGTTTTGCCTCTTTGAAACTACATTCTGTTGTGGCATGTTTGCAATAGTATACTGTTGTTTTATCCCAAATTCATTACACAGGTCTAAAAAATCATATGATGTAAGCTCACCTCCTATGTCTGATTTGATGAACTTTAGCTTACACGTTGTTAGGTTTTCTGCTAGTGCCTTGAATATTTTGAACTTTTCGAATGCTTTTGACTTGTTTCTGAGAAATTCCATCCATGTTAATCTTGAATAATCAATAATTATTATCAGGAAATATTTTTCTCCTCTTCGTGCATATGTTCTGGAAGGCCCTCACAAATCCTTGTGAACTAGTTTTAAAGGCTTACTGCTTGATATCTTATCTTTGAATTTGAATGATGATCGATTTTGTTTACCCATTTGGCAGGATCTACATATAGTTCTCTAAGACTTATTTATTGTTTGTAGATCTATAACTACTTTCTTATTTATTAGTTTGATGATGTGATCAAAGTTGAGATGCCACAATCTCCTATGCCATAGCTAATATTCATTAAGTTTTTTGTTGTACCATCCTTCACTCTCTTCTTTCAAGATATATGCATTACTCTTTGTTCGAACTCGTTCAACCAGATTCTTCCCTGTAGAGATTGTCATGACCTCACAAACTTGAGCTCTAAAGAGAACCTCTCAACCTTTCACATCTTAATTACGCTCAAAATATTGTGTTTTATAACATCTACAAAAAATCATGAGCCTTTCCTCCTCCATTATTCAAACTAGCAGTTCCTTTTCCTTCAATTTTCCCTACTTTATCATTGTCAAATGTGACATTTCCATATTTATTTTCATCTAAAGATACAAACTTATTATGTCTCTGGTCATATGTTTAGAGAAGCCACTATCCACATACCATTCACTATTTTGATCTTGAGCATATAGAACTAGATCACACTTATCAACTCTCTCTTCTTCCTTCTTCTATCTCCATTTCATGCAACCATATGTCCTATGATTATTCTGATATGAAGGTTTTTTGTACTTAAGCTGACATTCATACGACTTGTGTCCAAATTTGTGACAGTAAAAAAAATTGATAATATCATGGAGAGGAGCATATACACTTGTGAATCCATTATTATCCTTAATTCCTTTTGAATTCCAAAATTAGATCTTCTGAAATAAGCTCTATAGTTTATGGATTTATGTACAAATTTTTTACAAGAGTACCAATATCCATAGAAAAAATATTTGTACCTGGTAGTGGATGTTGTTTGGGGATATAACCATCTAAACATTTGAAAATTCTATCTTCTGAAGAAGTATGGTCTATTCTCGTTTGTTTTTTTATTGTTCAATCATTTTGTCTCATGGTTTTTTCTAATAGTGTTTCTTTGCAATTGTTCATTTGATGTTGAAGTGTTGCCAATTTTTTTGTTCTCAGACTGATGAGAGCTATCATTGCCTCCCATGACAAATTTTACAAAATTGGTTGTCATTTTATCTTCTACCTTAGGCTCACTGGATTCTCCTTCATAACCTAACCTAGTCTTTACAAGTGGAGATATTTGATAATTTAATATCTCATTCAAATTTTCAGAATCTTTTATCTATTGAATGCTCATGTTTAATATAGTTTGAGTCCTTTCTAGTTTCTTCTTCAGGCTTACCACCTCTTCTTCCAATCTTTCACACTCCTGATTTTTCTCTTGTATTTGTTGCATCAAAATACCTTCCACCTTCTTTTCTTATTCAAGTTCAACTTTCAACTTAATAATGTCTTATAAATTTTATTCTTCTTTTACATCTTTCAATATAATATCTTTATGTTCCTCATTCTTGAGTTTAATCATTTCTATTTCATCCAGGGCACTGATCAACTCCCCCTCAAGATATACCTCACCTTCTTCTTCTTCTTCACATCCCAGTCAATATTTTTCAAGCTCTTCCAAGGCCATTAAAATGAATTCAGTGGTTCCACCTTCACTATAGGATTCATTGGAACTTTTAGATGCACTTCTATCTTGTTTAGAATAAAAGAAATTTCTAGTAAAATTTTTCTCTTTCTACATTTTATTGGATTTGTTCTTCTCTTTCCCTTTTGGATAATTTTTTTCTCTTATAGGGACATTTTGAGTCATAATTGCCCACTCTTCTACATTAAATCACTTAAATGGAAGATTCCCTTTGTACTTACCTGTGCTTTTCTTCAATCTTGTAAGGAATATTTCTTCTTCTTCATCAGAACCTAAGCATGAACATTCTTTTTGTTCTTTTCACTTATATTCCTTGAAGGTTTCCTCCCTAGTGATTCAATTCCCTTTTGGAATTCCCATCTCATATGTTTTCAAGGACCCAAGTAATTGGTCCCTGTTCAAAATCTCAAAGTTTGGTGTCTCTTATATAGTTGAAACCTTAGGATTGAATTTAGATGGTAATGACCTCAATATTCTCTGAAATATTACACGTTATTTTACATTTTCCCCTAGAACTATTATGATATTCATGAATTCAGCAACTCTTAAGGATAATTTAGCTATATATTCATCTTCCTCCATTTTTAAAGTCTCAAAATGTGTTCTATATACTTGCAATTTGGCCATCTTTACCTTTTTATCTCCTTCATGAATATTTTATAATTTATCCAAGATTTCTTTCGTTGTCTGACAATGCATTAGTTTCATAAATTCAGACTCACATAGACCACTAAGGAGTGCATTCGTAGCTTTTTCATTAGCTATGAAATCCAATTTGGCATCTCTGTTACTAGTCCCTTCCTTTGTTTCTTCATATCGTACCATCACCGCAACCCATACTTCTATTCCAAGAGACATTAATTATGTCATCATTCTGAATTTCCAAAAAGCATAGCTTATACCAGTAAATAACAGGGTTTTATTTCTTGAGCATCCTTCTTGATTAGCCATTTTGTTGACTGAGGACCTCCTTCTAGTTGTTAGACTATTGCTGAAGGAACCTAGCTCTGATACCAATTGATATTTGAGATTGGAAATTACTGAGAGGGCAGGTGGGTGAATCGAGAATTTAATATTCTTTTATTTATATCATATTTACTTTATTATGCAACTAATGGTTCATGTTCATGCTCTATTGCATTCTTTCTACAAGTGTCAAGGAGATAAATTTTCAAGTTACTTATCAAGATTTCAATATCATTCACATAGCATTCAAAAACAAAACATGAATACAGAAGACATAAGTGTAAACCACGAAGGGAGAAAATCAAGAATGTTAGGTTTAAAATAATGGGAAGGAAGGCTGCTACTCCTTAGTACATCATATTTTGGTAGGCTCCAACCTAGAAGAAGCTACAACCTCAAAGGAAGCTCCAACTTCAACAAGCTTTTTGCACGCTACAACCTAGAGGGGGCTCCTACCTCAACATGGTACAACATGCTCTTTTAAAAACTGTAATATATAAGAGAGCATAAATTTCTCAATCATAACATCAAGTTACAAATGCTAGCTACCTCATAGACTATTCTGTTGTCACATTTATTGTTGAACTGTTTCTTCTCTTCCACTCTCTCTTTCTCTTTTGTTGTTTCCCATCAAATTCCTTGTTTAGATTCCTTCTCTTCCAAAAAGACTTTATTTCTATTCCGTGATAAACATTTTATAAGGAAGCCCTATTGGTTATTTATATTCCTTGCAGAATATGAAGTGAAGCATCGTCTCTTGGGCTTCCAAAATATGCTCACTTTTTTTATTATCAGTTTTGAAAATATTTGTAATATAAAACAATATTGTAACATCTCAATCAACAATAATGACAAGTGACAAATCAGATTTGTATTATCTACATTTTTTGTTCAATGGAATATATGTATTTCAACTTTTTTCTTAATATATTATTTCCTATTTGACAACATTTAGCCTTCATATTTATTAGCATATCCTTTGCACTTCAAATCACTTTCAAACTTTTACAATAATAACATTCAACATAAATTATCATCATGAAGGTTAATGACATCAATGCCAATATTTCCAAGAGATCCATAGCCATAGGCATTATTACTGAGTATTTTTCTAATCTTGATTGTTTAAGTGTACTTGGTGTTTTGCATTGTTTCAATTATGTATCATTTCCAGGTTCAAGGATCATGTAATTGTTAGATAATATTGCCTATGAATTAATATCATAATCTTTTTTCGTCTTTTACAATAATTAATAATGTATTCTTCAATAAAAGCATTTATTGATCGATAACTCTACTAAATGATTTTATGGAATATATGAGAGATCAATTACTTGATATAGTGACATCTTTAGGGTTGAAAGACTAGCTATATTTCATAATCAGTACAAAATATATTTCCTTAGAATTGCAAGGTGTGGAGTAAGCTTTGATTGTGCATCTCGCACATTTGTGCACTTTTGCATTTTTCCACTCTGTACAATGAAATTTTTTTCCATGTGTGCGTGTAAAATCGATCTATTAATTTTTTCATTTCTAATATCCAATTTTTATTCTATGTTTACTTGATAAGGGTTTAGCTTTGATTATGCTGAATGCGAAGATACAAATAAAGCTTTATGGATATGATAGGAGGAAGGGAGTTCAGGTGTATGCCACACTTTAAAAAATATACCATTGTCAAGGAACATCACAACAAAGAGCAAGGAATAGATACTTTCTTCCACAATGTTTTGTTCCTACTTCCATAGATGTGTGTCCCTCACGAAACAACATACTATTAATCAGTTAATAATGTGGAGAAGTGTTGTAGAGGGTACTTTATTCCATAGACATGAAATTATTTAAACTTTAAGAAAAAACTTAGTATCCAATATTAAATGAAGTTTGTTTTTGATGTGTGTGAGAAAGGAGTGTTGTGCGGTAGAATGAGTGTGCAGAGCAATGAACATAAATTTTAAATCTTAATATGACAAAAACTTTTATCTGCAATGTTGTAGTTGTCCACATAAATTTCCTATTGGCAAATTCCATTTTCACAGGCGTTTTTCCAAATGCTTTCAAATAATATTAATTAAATACTTATCATCAAATATTAAATTAAGTGTCTTTTTAATGTGGGTCTTTAAATACAAACTTAATATCCAATATTAAATGAAGTGTCTTTTTGATACGTGTAAAACATAAATCTTGTGCATGAGAACATGTAAGTGAAGCAAGAAACATAAACTTTAATTCATAATGTGAAAAAAGCTTTCATCCATAATGTTGTAGTCCTCTGCATAAATTTCTCATCAACAATTTTTTCTACATGTTGGTTCTACTAGATGTTTTCAAATACTCTTAATTAAATACTAAATATCAAATATTCAATTAAGTTTCTTTTTAATGCATATCAACAATAGGTGTTTTGGGAAAGAACAAGTGTGCATAGCAAGGAACAAAAGAAAATTCCAAGCATTGCTTCGTATCTCCGTAAGCTTAAGCTTCAGTACACGATAAACTTTTATTGTGCAAAATTTGCATCTACTCAATAATATTTCGTTATGCCAATGCAGAAAAAGCCTTTGTTGTGCATAATGTGGATAAAATTTTATTGTGTGGAAGTAACTCATGATGGAAATTTCGAATATTTCGAACAAAACAAAGAGGAAACAAAGTTCCTCAACTCAACACAAAGCAATGATAGAATGGACAAAAGAGATGGAGAAAAAGCTCTATTTCATTAACCATAAAAATGACTATTACAAATACAAACTTTCTTCGAACTACGCCCGGAATAATCAAAATACTCCTTTTACTCTATTTTTCAATTTCGCTTTACACAGATTTGTGCTTCAAAGAACACGTACAGCTGCCGAAACCCACGGGCCTATTGCCGAAAACACTGAAAATGCATATGTTGCAGACTGACACAACGAACCTCGATTGTGGCGCTAAATTTTCTCGTCTATCTTTCTCTAATTCTCTAACATTAACACTATTGCTGTCTATTACATATATATGTTTAAAAAACATATTTGACTTAAAACGTTAAAATAATAAAAATATCTTTTAATCTTATCAACCTCTTAAATGCAGTAAGCGGTGGGAGATAACGTGATGCCTTTTGGAAAAAACAAAGTCATCTACTGCAGGGACATTAACTCAAAAAATTTAATGCACAGTAGAGTGAAAAAATAAAAAAACGACTTTGAGGCATCTGTCTTTCTGAAATATCCACATAAATCGGATTTCTGTCCACCTGTTTCAGTTTGTAGCTGGAATTAATTTCCAACACTCCCCCTTAATTTCAACTTCTGGGTTTCTCTGCATACCCAAGCATTCCCTGAAATGATCAAAACTTTTCTTTCCCAATGGTTTTGTCAAGATGTCAGCAAATTGCTCCTTTGTTCTACATTGCTGCAAAACAATCTCACCATTATTAACCAATTCACATATGAAGTGAAACTTGGTGTCTATGTGCTTTGTCCTTTTATGAAAAATAGAATTTTTAGACAATGCTATCGCCGAGCTATTGTCACAGTAAATGGTTGTGCCATGTTCTTGTTCATGACACAAATCTCTGAGAAATCTTCTCAGCCACACTACTTGGCATGTTGTTGTTGTTGCTGCCACATACTCTGCCTCTTCTATTGACAAAGCCACAATTCGTTGCTTCTTTGAAGCCCATGAGATGGCTCCCGATCCCATATGAAACACATATCCTGATGTGCTCTTCCTATCATCAACACTTCCAGCCCAATCACTGTCAGTGTAACCTGTCAACATGAAACTTTCAGAAGAGGAGTATAAAATACCAAACCCCTTCGTTCCATTCACATACCTTAGAATCCTCTTGGCTGCCTGCCAATGAGTCTCTTTCGGTCTTTCCATGAATCTGGAGATTAAACTCACTGCGTGCATAATGTCCGGCCTAGTTGCAGTCAAGTACATGAGGCTGCCAACTATGCTCTTGTACAACTTTGGATCAAAATCCTTGCTACTGTCTTCTTTGCTCAATTTCAACCCCATTACAGTTGGAGTCACAGCTGCCTTGTTGTTCTGCATGTTAAATCTCTTCAACACTACTTCTACATATTTAACTTGGGAAATGAAAACACCATTTTCACTTTGGTCTACTTCAATTCCAAGAAAATATCTTAAGAAGCCCAAGTCAGTCATTTCAAATTCACTTTTCATGACTGCTTTAAAATCAGCAATGAGAGAAGCATCATTGCCAGTAAAGATTAAATCATCTACATATAAAACAACAATAAGAATCTTACCGTCATTCTCCTTTATGTAGACTGTGGGTTCACCATCACACTTCTCAAACCCATTCTCAATCAAATAAGCATCTATTCTGTTGTACCATGCTCTTGGAGCTTGCTTCAACCCATAAAGAGCCTTCTTCAGTTTGCAGACTTTATGCTCTTGACCTTCAACTTCATAGCCTGGACGTTGTTCAACATAAACCTCTTCTTTTAACACTCCATTCAGAAATGCCAATTTAACATCCATTTGATAAATCTTCCATTTGTGCTGTGCCGCAATAGACAACACTGTTCTGACTGTTTCCATCCTTGCTACTGGTGCAAAGGTTTCATCATAGTCTTTGCCTTGTTGCTGCTTGTAGCCTTTCACAACAAGTCTTGCTTTGTGCCTATCGATCTTGCCTTCAACATTGCTTTTGGTCTTATAGACCCACTTAACTCCAATGGCATCTTTGCCTTCAGGGAGGTCCACTAACTCCCATGTTTTACTCTTCTCAATTGCACCAATTTCTTCATTCATTGCTTCAATCCATTTATCTTCATTTACATCATCTTCAAAATGAACTGGGTCATCAACATGACAATATAAAGCGAATAATGAATTCAGACCGGTATTGTTACTTACCTCTCCTTGTTCATAAATCTCATTCAGATTTCTGAATCTTGGTCTTCTTGGTGTGCTTGGAGTTCCATTCGAACTTGAGGGTATTTCTGATCCCTGTGGTGTGCTTGGAGAAGCACTTCCTTGACTTCTCAAGGCTGTTCGAATTCCAGCTTGTGGTGTGGTTTGTTGTACTTGCTGTGGTGGAGGAGGACCCACCAAGGAAGGATTATTTGCTGTTGTCCCTTCCTCTTCTTCTTCGTGAGACACAATTGTCTTCACATTCACTGTCTTCTCTAAGCTTCCATCCCAAGCTTCATCTTCAATGAACTGCACATCTCTGCTTACTATCAATTTCTTGGTGGATGGATTATAGAGTTTGTATGCTTTTGAATCATCACAGTAGCCAATAAAGACACACTTCTCCCCCTTACTATCAAGATTCTTCCTTAGCTGATCTGGTACATGTGCATATGCTACACAGCCGAATACTCTCATGTGAGTGACAGTTTGCTTTTGACCACTCCATGCTTCTTCTGGTATTTTGTTCATGACAACTTTGGTTGGGCATATATTCAAGATGTAAACTGCGTAAGTGACAGCTTCTGCCCAATACTCATGCGGCAAGTGTTTTTCCTTCAACATACTTCTGACCATGTCCAGAATGGTCCTATTCTTCCTTTCTGCAACATCGTTTTGCTGAGGTGTATACCTCGCGGTGAACTACTTTTGTATGCCATTCTCTCTGCAAAAAAGCATAAAGTCTTTGGAGATGTAATCTCCACCTCTATCTGTTCTGAGCACTTTGATATAATGCCCACACTGCTTCTCAACAAGAGTTTTGAAGTGGTGGAATTTCTCAAACACTTCACTCTTCTGTTTCAGCACATACACCCATGTCTTTCTGGTGTAATCATCAATGAAAGTTAAAACATATTTATTTCCGGCAAATGATGGTATTTGCATCGGTCCACACACATCAGAGTGAACAATTTCCAAGGGTTCTTTTGCCCTTATACTCTTTCCTGCTGGAAAGCTTTCTTTGTGTTGCTTGCCCAAGATGCAGCCTTCACAAAGGCTGTCCGGTTTCTCGATCAATGGCAATCCCTTTACCATTCCCTTTCTGTGCAATAGATTCAAGCCTCCGAAATTGAGATGTCCAAATCTCAAGTGCCACAACCAATTCTCATCTTTCACTTGTTCTTGAAAGACTTCTTGTGTTACAGCTGCAATAGTTCTTCCTTCCTTCAAATCTGCCCTGAGTTTGAGAGGAAACATTCTATTGCTGGTCATCTGCACCTGTGCAATGATCTTCTTACTTGGAGGTATGTCTTTATTGTACACATATCATCTTTGAAGAACACATTGTAACCTTTTTCAATGAGCTGTCTAATGCTCAAAAGATTACATTTCAGACCAGGTACATAGTATACCTCTGGCACAATCATCTGTTCTCCATTTCTTGCTCGGATACTGACTCTGCCCTTACCCTTGACAGATATCTTACTATCAGTTCCTGTTGTTACCTCATATTTCACATTTTCATCCAGATTGGAAAACATTGCAATATTTCCAGTCATGTGATTACTACAACCTGAGTCTAAGAACCAAAAATCATCTTGTTTGTCTTGTGCAATGTTACATGTTAACAACACAATCTTTGGATTCTTATCTTCTTCATTTGCAAAATTAGCATTCTGCCTACTATTCATGTCATTTTGCTTTTTCCTACATTCATTGGCATAGTGCCCATATTTCTTACAATAATGACATTGGACTTGGGATTTGTCATACCTTTGTCCATGAGCTTGCTGTTTGCTTGAACCTTCATCTTGGCTCTGATTGCAGCTCCTTCCGCTTGTGCTTGCAGGATTATTTCTGCCTTTGTTTTGGCTTCTTCCACGACCTCTGTTATTTGCTCTGCCTCGACCTTTTCCTTGGCCAAAAGACATCTGAGTCTTGAATGCTTGCTCAAAAGAGGAATCTGTTCCTCTACTCAGTCTGTGTTCATGAGACATAAGAGAAGCACTCAATTCATCTACTGTGAACTGTGAGAGATCCTTTGTTTCTTCTATTGCTACCACAACAGCTTCAAACCTTGAGGGTAAACTTCTCAAGATCTTCTCAACAATCCTTCTTTCTTCAAGAATTTCACCATGAGATCTAATCTGGGTTATCAACCCAATAACCTGAGTGAAGAATGAATCTATTGTATTAGATTCCTTCATGCTGAGTGTTTCAAAGTCTCTCCTCAACATCTGCAACTTTGCATTCTTCACCTTCTCCATGCCTTGATAGGTATTTTTGAGAATATCCCATGCCTCCTTAGAATTTGTTGCTGCTGCAATCCATGGGAAAACACTCTCATGTACTGATTGAAAGAGAAAAAAGAGGGTTGTGGCATCCTTCTTCCTGTCGCTCTTCAACAGGTCTCTTTCTGCTACTGTCAAAGCAACCAATGTTGCTGCATCTGCAGGTTCAGGGTAGCCAATTTCAACTAGCTCCCATAATCCTTGAGAAGCAAACAAATCTCTCATAGTTATGGACCAATAACTATGATTCTTCCCATTAAACTGTGGAAGTTGGGAATTTGTCAAACTAGTTCCATCATCTTCCATCTTAACTGTATAAGTAAAGAAAATATACTGACTGTATAATAAAACAAGCAAGAACTTTCTCTGCTGGAGAAATCTGCTCAATAAGTTTCTTACAGCTCCTGCAGTGGAAAAAAAAACTTTGTTTTGTCTCACTGAGTGCCTAGACTAGCTCCGATACCATGATGGAAATTTTTTAATATTTCGAACAAAACAGAGGAAGAAAATTTCCTCAACTCAACACAAAGTAATGATAGAGATGTGGACAAAAGAGATGGAGAAAAGATCTATTTCATTAACCATAAAAATGACTATTACAAATACAAACTTTCTTCAAAACTACAGTTCTGGAATAAACAAAAAACTCCTTACTCTGTTTTTCAATTTCTTCTTTTACACAGATTTGTGTTTCAGCAACACACAGACAGTTGTTGAAACTCCACACAGTCTGTTGTTGAAACACACAGACAATTGCTAAAACACTCTGGAAAATGCATTGTTGCTCCAAAACACAGCGAACCTGATTTCCTCTGTTTTTCTGCTCTCTGTCTTCTTCTCTATATTTCTCTATTTCTCTAACTCTCTAACATTAAAACAACTGCTGTCTATTACATATATATGTTGAAAAACATATTTGAATTAAAACATTAAAATAATAAAAATATCTTTTAAACTTATCAGCCTCTTAAATGCAGTAAGCGGTGGGAGATAACATGGTGCCTTTCGAAAAACAAAGTCGGCTATTTGCAGGGACATTAACTCTGAAAATTTAATGCACAGTGGAGTGCAAAAATAAAACACGACTTTGAGGCATCCGTCTTTCTGAAATATCCACAGAATTCAGATTTCTGTCCACCTGTTTCAGTTTGCAGTTAGACTTAAATTCCAACAATCCTTATCTTTTTTTTTTTTTTTTTCTTTATGGATTTGGAGATAATCCTGAAATCTGTAATTGACACAATAGATTTTATTACAAATTTTGATAAGCATCTTTATTTTAATTAATTTTTCAATATTCCAAAAAATTTATTGTGATCACAAAGATATTTTAATTATAAATTATGAAATGTGCTGATCACAACGAAGTCAAATATGGACAACAACAAGTTTAAATATTTGAGTTTTCTACTATTCGTTGATATTGCCCAAAGCCACATATTACTAAAATACTTTAAAGTGACTGTTCTATCTTCGTGATGGGAATGAATTTTTTTTAACAATGTGGTAACCACTTGGCTTACGTGGTCACATTCCCAGATGGAGACGTTGCCTGTGGGTCTCTCACTTTGAGCCACCTGTGGTGAAATTAATTTCCTTGGCAGGTTTACAGTAAAGAATCTTGATTATAAATTTAGAGAATAGTTGAAACTTGGAGTATATGCGAAACAAAATTAAATTTTAAGTGTGATTTTTTTATTTAATTTTTTGTAGGGATTTATTGAAATCATAAATTTGATAGATGATTTTTTTAGAATCAAAGTGTCTTAAAGTTTTTTGAAGGGTGTTGAATCAATATATATATTTAAAAAATTAATTTAAACAAAAGAAATTATATTTCAATGACAAACATTTTCCTCTAATTCATACCAAAAATCTATCAAAAACTTCAAAAAATCACACTAAATACAACTCCATGGAATTCACAATTGACCACCCTACCGTAAATTTGTCATCAAAATATAAAAATTTCCTTTTTCAAAGAACAATTCATCCATTTTTTCATTTGAAAATTTTATTTACTTTTCATAACAATTAATTAAAAAATTATTACGAATCTTTTGTTTTTTTCCTTAAATTAATTAGGAGAAGCACTCTTTTAAGCTTTTCAAATTCCCTGGTCATAATTATTGATTTTAAGTTTAATCATTATTATTGATTTTAAGTTTAATCATTTAAATTAGATAAAATTTTAATATTTATTTATAATTAATCAAGATAATGATAATGTGATGTATAATATTATTTAAATTAATTTAATGTTACACAAGTAAATTATAAAAACACGATGGCTTGCGGTAGGGTTTTTCTCAGTCTTGCTGTTGCGGCTATCACCGACACTTTGATTATAGCTCTCGCTCTAGCTTCAGACGCCACCTACTACATTGTTAAGATTGAGGATGAGATTTTAGCTACAGCGGCTACAACTCTCGGACAAGAAGTGGCCCCTTTTGGGTCGATTACTCCCCATCGCTTTGCAGCTGCTCCCATTGAAGTAAATGCCCTCTTCTTTACCACTCCCAACAGGGAAGATCATGCGGCTACAGATAGCCATGCTACTGTGGCTCTAGTACTAGAGAATGCAAGCGTTTACATCAGGGATGAGTTCCTAGTTCGGTTTTGTAAACTCGTCCTCCAAAATGCTGTAGGAGCCACTGCCTATGCCTTGTTGCAGCCTGGCCTCTTAGATCTGCTCTCTGGATGCGCTGAGGAGTCTCATCCAACAGGGAAAAATCTGACTATGTTCAGCACTGACAGGAAGAAGTCCTTCCTCAATAGGAAAACAGATCGGGTTGAGGGCATCACAGACCAGGCAATAACCACCAATCTCACTTCCACATTGACATATGGTAGCCAAGATTTCTTAGCTCTACTCTATCCTGCCTTCCAAATACATATCTCTCTTCTCTCGTGCCGATCCATGCTGCTTTGGGACCACTCAATGGATAGAGTTCAATAGCTCTTACACATCCTTGAGTACAGGCGGGAGATTCCCACAGCTCTTCAGAGACTTCTTTACAAAGGTAAACAACTTAATGTCTCTTTCTGCCTTTCATTCTACAACATTGAAAGAGATGCTACTCTAGTTTTATCCCTTCGTTTAAGAGGAGGAGCCACAGGAAATTCCTTTACTGCTCCAACCTTCTCCTACAAGGGAATTTTCCATGCACAACCCAAGAAATATGCCCAAACTTCTGAGGTCCCCAAGCCTTTTCTGGTTGATAAATTAGAGGAGATCCCCTCCATTGAGATCTCCCATCCAAATCTGGTAGATCAGCTTCAAAAATTTGTAGAAACCACTATCATATGCAGATTCAATGGACTATGGCCCCATAAAAAGGAGCTATATGAGTGGATCTACGACAACTGGACCCAAAACTGTAAGATCAACTTCTGCTCAAAGCGTTTCTTCATAGTCTTGTTTTGTCACATCGAGGATTATCATCAGGCCCTAATAGGAGGCCCGTGGTTTTGGGGAACAACAAGGCTATTCATTACCCCCTGGTTCCCTGATTTTGACCCAGCAACAATAGTTATTACCACGACTCTAGTTTGGGTCAGGCTTCCCAATTTACTTGCCCATTTATGGCACCTCACAGTCTACCAAGGTATAGGTAACACCCTGAGACACTATCTGACTATAAATCACTTTCAGGAGTCACAAGGCCTATAAACATACTGTAGAATATGTGTGGAAATAGACATAAGTAAAGGTCTGCCAGACCAAATTAATCTCAAGATAGGGGATTTCATTTGGACGCAAATCCTAGATTATGAGAATACCACCTTCCACTGCCACCATTGTCACCAAACAGGGCACCTTCAACATACTTGCCCCACATTCGTTGAGAAAAAAAAGGAAAAAAATTCAAAATCCAAATCCAAAATATGGATACCATGTAGTCCACCTCCTTTGGATGACTCTGAGTCCTCGAGTTCAGAGGATGAGGAGGTTGAGGCAGACATAGATCATGCACAACAGAAGAATGATTTGTCATCCGTCATTCCTGAGGATCCTCTAGACATGACAATCTCTCAGAAATGCACTCATGAGACCTCCTCCTCATATTCAAATCAGGAGACTCCTTCCTTAGACAAATCTAGTCTACAAGTGGTTCTTGCCCATCCACTCCAAGATGGATGGGTAAAAGTTATCAAAAATAAAGGGAAAAAACCTTGCAAGGAGGCTTCTACCCATTCTGGATAGAATCGAGCTCTTTTCATCTCGTTCTCTTTGTCATGTTTCTTAGTTCTTTTGCTTGTTTCTCTTATTCTCTTCGGGACCGAGTTTGACAGTTCATCATTTCCAGTTTGCACGTTTCTTGTCTCTCTTGGTTGTAATCACACCTTGTACTATATGTTTACTTAATAGAATTAGTCTTACTAAAAAAAATTAAAAAATTAAAAAAAAAAAAAAAAAATTGTTTTACATAGATTTAGATTAAATATTTTAAATTTATTTTGACTAAATTAATTTGGAATCTAGTCAATTATTTATACTAAAATTATTAATATAATAATATTTAATAGTTTTATATAAAAGAAATTATTAATTATATTTTATATAAAAAACTTAAAATGAAACTTGCTATTTTTTTTAATAAATAGTCTTATTTTTATTGTTTATGTTATGTTTGTCATTTTATTTTTGGCAAAAATATATATGATATTTGAAAATTGAAAATAGACTAATTTTTATTTTTATTTTTTTATTTTATTTTAAATTATTAAAATAATGTATAATTTTAAATATAGATAATTTTTAAAGAAGTTGTTTTAATGAGATTTTTTTGGAGTTTCTCGTGGATTTTTTCAGCTTGAATCTGGCTGAAAAATTAGAGGTGAAATCTTGATTTGGATTTCTTAAATTGCTTTTTTATTGCATCTATGGATTCAACATCTTGATTGAAAAACTCTTAGGATAGTTAAATTGTGCAAAATTTACTCATTAATAAATTTCTGAGCTATTTTAAACAAATTAATTCAAAAAATAAATCAAAAAACTTTTTAAAAAATTACATTAAAAGACAACTTGATTTTTAAATTATTTTAATTAAAAAAATTTAGAATAATAATAAATAAATATAATTAGCCTTCAAAATTTGTTTAATTGGTAGGAGTCCATATATTTGAAGCATATTTATTATTAAGAAGCCACTAATTCAATTCTTTGTCTATAGATTTTGAAGGTTCAGACTCCATAATTATTGAGCCAGCAAGAAATAATCGAAATAATCTCTTTGAGAATCTATACTCATTACCCAAAAAGAGTCTTCAAAATAACAATGCTGAGCGAAAAAAGCTGTGTTGATCACTAACTACGATTCTAAAACTTCGACCATTTATAAAAACAAGTGTCCTCGTCCTCTTACAATTTAAATTGGAGAAAGAACAAGCTACGAGCCTATAGTCTGTCAAGATATATTAAATTCCGTGTAATTTGGAGCAAGATGAAGAATACCCTGACTCAAATAAAATTTTATTAAGAACGCGATACACACAAACCTTTTTTTAACCATAGGACGACAAGTATCTCCAGACAGCTCAGTCATGAACCTGTTTTTAAATTATATATCTTGCTTATTCAACAACTATAAAGAATCATTAAACTTCGTCAATTGACACGGTTTGCACATATGAATGTACAGACCACTGCATATACAAATCAAACTGCAAATATTTTAATGAACTTGTATTGTAAATATATTTTTAGGGTTCAAGCGTCCATATAAGTTGAAAAGTCGGACAAAAAAAAACTTATTTTGTCTTCAAAAATATAGATAAGAGTGTTCTACTTTTCAACCTACTTAGCCAAAATTTACACTTTTATTACCTTTCAATTTACTTACACTATTGAGTGGAAAATTTATACTTTTATTACATTTCAACCTACTTACACTCTTGAGCTCCATAATTCTATCTACAAAATTTACACTTTTATTACATTTCAACCTACTTATACTGTTAAGCTCCATAATTCTATATACCTTATTTACAGTTTTATTCAAAGATACTTTATTCAAACAGTGAAATTGACTGGTAAACCATTTTTTTTACGTTGTTCAAGTTATTGATAACGTGGATTGACGGGAATGGTTCAAGCTCTCATGGCGGTCACAAAGATAAAGACAATGGCCCAACTTCAACTTCCAGACAATTATATTTATTAATTCTATTCCTCTCCGCTCAATTAATATAGCATAAACGAGCAGCATTCCAATTCATTCATTCAATCGATATATCCATTGTTCTCTAAAGTTAAGGAGTCAAAATTAATTTGGAGCTGAAGGCTTAATTTGAGAATAGACCATGGCAAATACTTACAGGAATCCGCCACCATACGATGGCAAAATGATTACGATTCTCAGTATTGACGGAGGAGGGGTTCGTGGGATTATCCCTGCTGCTATCCTCGAATTCCTGGAGGAAAAGCTGCAGGTAATAATTTCAATCTACCCCCTTTCATAGCTCCTTTTTTCTAAAACTATCATACTTCTTGCAGTTAAATTGAATTATAAGTTCTGTAACAGGAATTGGACGGCGCAGGCGTGAGCATAGCTGATTATTTCGACATAATTGCTGGAACCAGCATGGGAGGATTGGTTACTGCCATGCTAACCGCCCCAAATGACAATAATCATCCATTTTTTCCTGCAAAGGATATTACCAAGTTTTATTTGGATAATTGTCCTCTTATTTTTCCACATACAACGTTAGTAAAAGTTTTTTTTTGTTTGGTTAAAAAATCAACCTATATTCTTTATATTTGTTTTTTTTAACCAGCAGCATAGTCAATATTGAATCAATAGAAAATGATTTTTTACAGAGGCTTGTTGCGATCCGCAATAGAGTATCTAAGTGGCCCCAAATATTCCGGTGATAACCTGCACAAAATCATGAAAACCTATTTGGGGGATACACGATTACACCAAACCCTAACGAACGTCGTGATTACTGCATACGACATCAAAATACAACAACCTGCAATCTTCACCACTTTTAAGGTAGTATGTTTCTATGATCTGTGTGATACAGATAATCTAACTTTGAATTAAAGAGCAACGCGAGTTACAGTGATATAAAGTAAATTTCGTTTAATCCAGGCCAAACAGGACGAATTAGAAGATGCATTTTTGGCCGATGTCTGCATCGGAACCTCAGCAGCTCCAACATATCTTCCTGCTTATTACTTCGAAACAAAAAATTCTTCGGACAATACCAAAAGCTTTAACCTCATAGATGGGGGAGTTGCGGTGAACAATCTTGTATATATATATAAATTCTCCATCTCTTAATGATGTAATTATGATTTGAAACAAGATTTTGATTTTTTTTTAAATGATTTGGTGTTTTATTAAATGTGTGTTGCAGACGTTACTTGCAATGAACCAAGTGACTCAGAAAGCTCTCATAGGCTGTCCAGATTTCTTGGTGTCAACGTCTACAGCTCGCGTGAGTTATAAACCTATTTTGTTTATAAGTCAGAAATATTCATTATAGTTGACCTTTGAATGAATAACTGGAGTGATAAGTAAATGTGTTTTAAACAGGATACTACCAAGTTTCTGGTGCTTTCTCTTGGAACCTGGCAGAATTTAGCTTGTTACAACGCCATTGACGCTGCAAAATGGGGCCTACTTAACTGGTTATCGAACGACAGTAAAGTGCCGATAACTGACATATTTCAGCAAGCGAGTGCAGATATGGTGGACGTTTACGCATCCGTCGTATTCCAAGCCTTTAATTCCGAGAAGAACTATTTAAGAATCCAGGTCCTTTCCTTCTTCCCTCTATCAATAATTTCGTCGTATGGTGGTTTAGAGATTCACTTTTATTAGCATACCTCCATATTCACTTTTATTAGCATACCTCCATATTCGAAAGGTCTAACAAATTGTATAATTGGGATCAGGTTGAATTGTCAGGAGATACAAGCGACGGATCTGTCAACTAAGAAGAATCTGGAAGAGCTGGTGAAGATAGGGAAAAATCTTCTGGACGCTCCTGTTTCAAGAATGAATATAGAGGCGGGTGTGTTTGAACAAGTGACAGGCGAAGGCACTAACCGGAATGCATTGACTAGGTAAGCATATGGATTTCATTTAATGCCAGAAAAAACAACATTGACAACAATGAGTAGCACTTGAAAGATTTATTGGTTGGGATGTTGATATAATTGAGATGATTTTGCAGATTTTCCAAGGCGCTCTCTCATGAAAGGAAGCTATGATTAGTCGAACCTTGGTAGCCTAATTGGCTGAGAAAGGGTTTTTGTAGCAAAACTTCTTATGTTCAAGCTTGACCTAATTGCTAAACACGAACTATGACATCTTGACTTTAAAAAATAAAAAGAAGGAAGCTAAACTACTCATTACCTTCCACAAGTTCCACTACAAATAGGGTCTGCATCTGCATCTGAATTGGATGCCTTCAGCATGTTAAATCATGTTAGTCAATTTTCATAGTTCAAATTGAAATCCCTAATTGATGCATTGGTTTATGTACCCATCTGCTTTTGTTTTATAATTCTGTTGGGGGCTTTTCAACTCATTTTCGTCAGTAAAGAAAAAACACAGTTTTTTCGACTCAAGTAAAGATCTTTTCCAACTCGTGTTTGATATCCGCCAGCTTTATATATATATATTATTTTATGTTTTTAATATATTTTAATCTATTTTTAATATGAAACTATTTTTTAAATATTTGATAAATTAATATTAATGTTTTTTTTTCATATATATAGTTATTTGATTTTTATTTTTTTAAAGTCTTGGTGTGTATATATATGTTATTGGCAAAACAATGAATTGTCAAAACCTTGTGGTAAATAACTACAAGGATAAATTGATTATTTTATTTCAATTTAGTTTAAATTATTATTATTATTATTTTTTATGTAATTGAAAAAATTGAAAAGTTTACATGATATGACATGGCATTATAATATATTTTCTGTTAGGAATCTGTAATCAACAAGATTGGCAAAGTACGATCATAGAAACAACATCGTTTAAACCACTTTGGAATTCTAGGATCTAGCCCTCCTGAATCTGGAGAGGGATCTCTCCAATAAGTGCAAAGATGCATTTGTCTTTGAAGTTTGGGGTAATAATATTAGGCTAGTTATGAAGGCCAAGGGTTTGTTTTGTTTTTGAATGGTTGAGCATGATTACTGTTTGAGGTGGAAAGTCCTAACTGCAAAGAGTTTCAAAGGTGAGAAGTTGCAAGTAATGAGAGTAAGCTTTGGCCAAAAATATAGATAATTGCAGGTTTTACTCCATTGGGCTATGGAGTCATAATAGGGTTTAATTGGAATAGCAAGAGGCAAGAGTGGTCCATGGGGCAAGTCATCTATGTCTAAGGATTTCTTGAAAGTTTGATTTATGGAATGAAATGATACAATAAGAAGGAGAAATAAACAGATGCAAAACAAAGAGCAGCCCGGGATCTGGTAAGTACTTTTCAACTAGCCAGCCTTTGATACACTTTCAATATAAAACATTTTAAAACTAAGGGAAACTTGAAGGAAACTTTTGGAGTAGAAACCAGCGGGTCGGGCTCACCACAAATCCTCTCCTAGCTCTGCTTTACTTGGTTACTTTCAAGACAAACACAAAGATAACACAGAATGGCCTAAGATCTAGTAAGTACTTCTAAACTAGCCATCTTTTAACACATTCCAAGGGAAACATTCAGATGCAGTATGTGCCTTAAAACCAGACTATACCTTCACCATATCTTCCTCTGCCCATCTTCAAGAACGTATACTCGAAAATAAAATTTAGGAATAAAATATTCAATAAGATGAGATGAGAAAATGCTAAATATTCCATGCTGAACTCAACAAATGGACCTTAAAATACCAATTTAGAAGAAAACATTCAGACAAATATTTTCATTCAGAGAAGGTTACTGATAAAAATTAGGTCTTAACTCTATGCATGATGTTCTTTATAAGAGAATATGGAACATAGATGAAAACAGAAATAAAATAACAAGTTACAACAAGAAAAACATTACTGCCAATACATTCAAGATCCTATAAACGCCTGTATTGATACCCAACCATGACAAATTTTTTAAGTCCAAAGGTTTTTAGTTTTAGTGGTTTCATCTACATATCCCCGCCCAACTATCTATCACGCGAGGAGGCTCCAAGAGCCAAGAATACTATTTACATAATCCTGGAAATTTGTTTAAGTGTATGGTCAAAACAGAACCAACCCCTCTCTCATCTTCTGTAGTAGTATATATAGAAGAATGAAGAGGTGAGATCTGATAAAATATCTCAATTACAATTAATACAGATTTAATGGTTTCAGGGCCTTTGGGGGACTCAATGAAGAAACTTACATAGGTTTCCATCTTG
The DNA here is from genome assembly GCA_034641835.2 of Pinus albicaulis. Classification (NCBI taxonomy): domain Eukaryota; kingdom Viridiplantae; phylum Streptophyta; class Pinopsida; order Pinales; family Pinaceae; genus Pinus; species Pinus albicaulis. The sequence continues at coordinate 275,786,355 of CM076584.1, read as the reverse complement.
TATTAAATGATTTACATAAAGTTTCAAGCTTGAAGGGAGCTCTTTTTGACCTTTGAGGCTCTATGTGATGTCGAGGTTACTCTGCAGATATCCTTTGCATTAAGTTCCCTTGCAGAAGTAACTTTTTGGCTCCGCTAAGACGAATATCTTCATTTAATCAATAACTTTGGCCTCTGATTGAATACTTTGAGGCACATGTGGCATTTTAGTAGCTGGGGGGAATCAATTTGCCTTATATGTGGCGATGGAAGCGTTCCTGTCGATAAAACACTTAATATTTTATCTAAACTATGTTTTAAATTGGGGATTAGGCTTTTGATAAGCATTCTTAACCATGATCCCCGCAAATATGTCTTCCATTCTCTATCCTGGTTCATTTTGATCTTCGTCTATCCTGGTGCCTGATTCATGGTTTTTGCTGGTATGTAGGACTGTGCAGGGTTATGTGGCATCAATGCCTTATGAATCACATGATAAAACGTGAAATTTGAAACCTGTGAATGATTTCTCTGGTGGATCGAAGGCGGGAGGATCGTCATCCTCTGCTTCTGAATTTTCTTCGGACATGGCAGAAAAACCATTGAAAACCCTACAAAATACAAACAAAAATTATAAAATCCATGCATATATAGGTTTACTACTTCAGAAGGCACGTGGAGAGAGCGGGGCCATTGGATGGCATCATCCAATGGTCGAGATTGATCAAGAGAAAATAAAAGGAAGGTGGAAGAAAAATTTAAATCAGAGTTGTTGATCGCGCAGAGATCAACGGTCGGGAGGGCAAGTGGAAAGTCAAAACAGAGAAAACAGGCAAGCAGAGATGCTGTTATCATTGCACCGAAGCCTGGTTAACTATCGAGCATCTTCGGTGAGCGATAATCGTCGAATGGGTGGCTTCAGATCGGACGGTGGATGCCAATCTCGCATGGGGTCCATGTCCGATGTTTAACACGCGATGGACAGCGATTTCATGAACAGTGCCCAAGACACGTGTCAATTGGTGAGTGGAATCGTTGTCGATCGGAAGAAAACCGCCCTTCGCTCGAAGGTGGTGCGATGGATACCACCGGTTTTGGCAACGACGAGTGGATGGCGGGGACCACTGGGGTGATGGACTTTGCACTTCCGATCTGCAGATCAGATCGATGGTGGAGATTGACTGAAATTTTGAACCGGCGGAAAAAATTAGAAAATAATTAAATACCCAAAGTTTGAAAATAACATAAGGTTTTAATATTATCAGGTGGTGGTGTATATATAAAATATGATCAGTCGCCCAACTGCGGGGCCTTTGGGCGCATGGAGGGGGGGCTAAAAACTTAGCCCAAGAGGGCTTAAGTTTAAGATATATGAAAAATATGATTTTCATGGATTTTCAATGTTTTTCAAAGGTTTAGAGGGGTTCCGATAAGGCAAAGAAGGAGTCTTTGAACCTTGTTAAAGGGTTTCGATGAAGGGGGAGGGGAACATCATGAAAATGAGGGATTTCATGGGGGGAAGAGGAGAGAAAAAGAGGTTAGTTTTGGAAGAAGGGGAAAAGGGAAAAGGCGCTTGCAGCAGTATTCTTCCTTGGGTATCAGCAAGATTTTTTAGTGTAAAATAAACCAATAGTGAAGATTATGGACAAAGGCAGGAGGCCTCAAAGAGTCTTCAAGAGCCAACACTTTTTAGCAATAAAATTTGTTCCTTGAAGGCTCAAAAAGTCTTAGCCACCTTTTGCTATAACAAATTTTATAGGTGGCTAACAGTGGCTCCACTTGTGGATGGTGCCTTCTTGAAGGCATCAAGAACTTCAGACTTGCATTCTCTGGGAGGCTGACCTGTGCCTGATCCATTGGGCTGCCTTTATTTCTGTGGATGATGTTCTCTAAAAACATATTAGCAACCATAAAAATAGTGGATCTCTCATCAACAAGCTTTCTACCTACCCAATCCTACAGATCTAACATTTTTTCTTCATTATAGTGCACTTGGATTGGCAAACTCTTTTACAACATTTTATTATTTTAAAAGCAGGAAATCTAATCTATTTCTACTCCTTATTTCTCCATGGACCTAGATTAAACAGTTGAGCCCATATGACTATCTACCTAATCTACTTTCTGTTGGGATTAGACTATCCAACAAACTTTATTCTCTAAATTCTACAACAACAATTAAAAAGCATTCAAGCCAGGATTGAACAGTCTAACTTGTTGCTGGTCTATGGCATAAAAACAAGTTGCACATAAAAATTTATTTTGGAGAAAATTAAATCAAAATGGAAGGCTTAAGATCTGAAACTTCAATGCAGTTCCTTTATCTTTTTACAGCTCTGTTTTTACCTTTGTTTTGAGTTGCCTTTCCTTTTTTGTTCTCTAGTTCAGATTTTGAGCTGATTGGAACCAGATTTACATCTTTTTTGACTCAGAAAATGAAACAGATTTGAGTCATCTCTCTTTGGAAACCTAGGTTCAGATTTTGATCATGTTTGAACTTTTAATTTATATCCTAAACTATCTATTGATAAGCCAAGATTAAACATTTTGACAAATCGAATTCACTATCCTATCAACAGAAAATTCAAAGCTAATTAGTCAAGATTAGACAGTTTGACTAACTAGAAGTGTGTTCTTCAGGAGTTGCATTTGAGCTTGCACACTTTCAGAATTTGTTTCTCTTTTTTTTTTTTTTGGCTATGGGGCTATACCTTTCTTGTTTTCATAATCTGCGCTTTTTTCTTTCTTTTTCATTGTTTTTGTATTTTTGATTTTTATAACTTTGAATGCAATGGTGAATGAAATATTTATAATGGAAAAATATAAAAAGGCTTTTGGAACATAACATGGATCAAGAGAAGTATTGCTTAAGCATCCTGCCATTGAGAGGACGCCCAAACAGTTCCACTCCATTCAACTCCTGTAAGAAAAATGCACTGTTGCTAGCAACTGAATGAATAGAGTAAGGGCTAAGCCATAAGTTGTCAAATTTTCCATGCTTGCCCTTCTCTTCCCTCCTTCAGTCCCACTTTAAAAGTTTGTCCCTAATTTTGAAATTGTTGGCCTTTGTTCTTCTGTCAAAAAGTTTTTTAATGCTGATCTGTTTCTGCAATGCTTTGTTATAAACTTCCTCTCTGGTTTGTTGAAGATGAATGGTTTGATTTATTCTTCTTATCATGTCATTATATTCGGTTTGTAACTCTTGAATCAACTTCATTACTGGTACACCAAGGCTGTTTGGAAAAATTGCATCTGTACCATACACAAGATGGAAAGGTGACATACCAATGGATTTCTTCAAAGTCAATCTGTTAGCCCAAAGTGCATGGACCAGCTTTGTGTGCCTAGACTTTTTATTGTCCTTTAACAATTTCTTGATTATGTTTACTAAAATCTTGTTTGAGGATTCTGCAAATCCATTACCTTGAGAGTAATAAGCCGTGGAATGCCCCAATGTTATCTGATATCTGTGACAAAAATAAACCATCTTGTTTGATCCAAATGTTGCTGCATTATCAGTGATAATCTTGGTAGGGCAGCCAAGTCTGGAGAGAATGTTAGTCTCCATAATTTTTATGATAACTGAATCATTGCCCTGCCTACAAGGTATGGCTTCTATCCACTTAGTGAAATAGTCTGTGGTAGTGAGAATCCATCTATGCTAGGTAGAATATGGGGGATGGATTTCTCCTATGAAGACAAGTCCCCACTATTGAAATGGGTCTTCAACAGTGATTGGATACAGAGGCAAGGGCAACAATTTTCTTTTGCCTTCAAAAAGTTGACATTTGTGACAGGCTATGATCATCTTGTGCACATCATGGAAAAGAGTAGGCCAATAGAAACCATCCCTCAAGATTTTGTTGGCTGTTGTCTTCCGATACAAATGACCTCCACACTCTCCTTCATGGAACTGATATTTAACCTTTTCTGCATCAAACTCAGGCAAACATTTAAGCAATACACCACTTGAATTTTTCCAGTAAAGACATCTATCAATAATGCAATAGTTTACAGCTTTCAATTTGAGGAATCTTGCCTTTGTTTTTGTCAAACCAGGAGGTGTATTCAAATTAATAAAAACATAAACAATATCATCATACCAAGAGGAATTCATAAAATGGTTTTCAACAATGGGAGTTGAGAGTTCCTCTTGATCATCTAAAGCATTAATCATATTAATATCAAGAACTTCAAAATTGGATTCAGCCATTAATCTAGCCAGACCTTCGCCTTTGATGAGTTTAGTGGGTTTTATCTCTAAATCGTATTCAAGGATAACAACAATCCACTTACCTCTCTTACCATCTTTGTCCTGTGTTAGAATGTCTTTACAAACTGAGTTTGGGACAAAGGCAATGATGTGTGAGTGAAGGATGTACACTCTGAAGTCTTTCAAAGCTTTAACTGAAGCAAAAGCTTGCTTTTCCATAATGTTATACTTCAAAGGGGCATCCCTCAATGCCTTGCTAAAGAATGCAATAGGCTGCTCTTGTCCTTGTGGATTTTTTTGTAAAAGGACAGCATCTATGGAATGTTCTGATGCAAACAAAAAAATATAAAAATCTTTTGAAAAATCAGGACTTATGAGAACCGGTGTTTTGGTTAACGCTTGTTTCACCTTCTCAAAGGATTTATTTACTTCCAAGGTCCATTTTACCCCTTTCTCCTTCTTCAACATGTTTGTGATATTCCTAAGGAGCTCGGCCAAGTTGGGAATGAACCTTCTCAAAAAGTTAATCTTCCCAATGAAAGATTGCAACTCCTTGATGTTCCAAGGATGAGAGATTTGCAATATGGCCTCAATCCTCTTTGGATCTATCTTAATACCCTCTTCTGAAATAATGTGCCCAAGAAGCTTACCTTCTTGGAGACCAAATAGTGTCTTCTTAGGGTTTAAAGATATTCCAAATTTTCTGCATTTCTCGAACATTGTTCTCAAATGTTCTAAGTGCTCTTCATCTGTTTTTGAAAACACAGTGACATCATCAAGGTATATAATGATGAAGAAGCCCAGTTCCTTCGAGAATGCTATGTCCATGGCTCTTTGAAAAGTTGCTCCAGCATTCATTAGACCAAAAGGCATTTTCACATGCATGAAAGTGCCCCATGGTGTAGTAAAGGCTGTCTTTAATTGATCAGTAGGGTAAACTAAGATCTGTTTGTACCCTGAATAGCCATCCAGCAAAGAAATTATTCTAGACCCTACCACCCTTTGTCAAACATGATCTATCTTAGGTAAAGGGTAGTTATATTTCAATGAAGCTTTGTTTAGGTCTCTAAAGTCTATACAAAGCCTGATTTCTCTAGTTTTCTTCCTAACAGACACCAGATTAGACACCCACTCAGAGTATCTAATAGGGACAATAATACCATCATCGTAGATTTTCATGATCTCCTTCTGAACCAAAGGGAGCTAAACAGGGTTTATTTTGCGCAGTTTCTGTTTGAATGGTTTTTGGTTTTCTTTGAGGGGAATTTTTTGCTGTATTATTTCAGTGTCATAGGACTTAAGATCTTCGTAACTCCACGCAAAAGCATCAGAAAACTCTTTAAACAACTCTATGTATCTGAATTTAATATGAGCCGGTAAAGTTTTAGATAGTTTAAACATTTTTGGTTCTCTCTTACTGCCTATATTGTACTCCTCCACTTTAGTCTCTACAAGTTCTAGTTTTGGCTTTTTGGCCACATCGTTTAGATCAAACAACTGTTCTAAAGGCGCTAGACTGCTTGGAAAACTTTCATCTCTAGAGTGCAGAGTTTCTAACTCCTTTGTTTCTAACTCTGCAGTCATTTCCTTTTTGTTTTTAAGTTCGCTATCTAGAAGATTAATGTTGACAAGCTTAGGAGACAGATCTTCTTCACCAAGAAAATTTTCTTCACTGTAGTCTGTATCATAATCTGAGTCTGAACTGTCTAGTTCGAATTCATTTCTGAATTGCATGAAGTATTCCATTTGTTTGTAATTGTCAAACACCTGCCAATATTTTTCATTATTAGGTACAACTGGTCTAAATTTTATCTGAGTTGTGCAGTCTTTGGTTTCATATGACGTTAAGCATGTTCTAGCTGCAAAGGCTAAATTGTGGGCAGAAATATTTCTTTTTCTTGGGACAAAAATCAATTTGGAGTCCTCGAAGGTTTTCAAAAGGTCCATGACATCGTTTTGGTAGGCTCTATGTATAGGATGATTTGCATTATATTCCCCATTGACCTGCCTAATGATTAACTTCGAATCCCCATATACATTAATCCTTCTGGCTCCTAACTTTTTCAATAGATGTAAGCCTAAGAGAAGGGATTCATACTCCGCTATGTTATTGGAACATTGAAAGTTTAATTTACAGGAAATGATTTCTGTGTAGTTATTTTCAGTGTTGGAAATATAGACACCTGCACCAGCGTTAGTTCTAGTGTAGGATCCATCAAAATACATACTCCACAGAGGACTAGTTTTAATTTCATCTGTTTGGTGAATGTCCTCTTTAACTACTGTGCTTTTGGATTTTTCTTAAGTATCAAGACTCAGTTGAATTTGTTTCATTTCCTCAGATATATTATTGGGTTGAGGACTGCTTTCTTGACTCTCAATGTTTAAGAGCAAAGGATGCATGACTTGTATTTTAAGACCTTCGTTTAGTTTGCTAATGCTTAACGGTTCAACAAACTGTTTTGAAAATTCTGTAGTGTCTGCCTCTTCCTCTTTATTAGCCATTAACCCCGTTAAAGTAACTTGTTCAATAAGTGTTTCCTCATTAAACATGATAAAAGAATCAAGGCCTGTATTTACAGAATACATAGGAGAGTTTTGGGGTTTGTCTTGACTTGTAACTGTGTATTTCATATGTGACTCCCTATAAAGTCTTCTATTATGATTGAAAACAAGGATAGTCCCATAAGTAATGTCCATTTTCATGGTCCCCTGTAACTTAGCCCCCCAAGACCTAGATAATAACATTCCATACTTTGGGGGCACATCAGCCACAACAATATCCATGACTAAACATTTGGCTGGAATTTGGGCTAAGTTAACACAGAGGTCTTTGATTAATCCTAAACATTTTACTCTGCTGGAATCAAAGGAGTAAAGGTATTTGTAAGTTCTGGTAATTTCTAGACCCAGGCTCTCCATTACAACTTTTGGCATTAGATTATCAGAAGCCCCAGAATCATGCATAACATTGTGAAAATTTTTGTCATGAACGTTTAAACTTACATAAAAGGGAGGAACAGGTCCCTCTTGATACGTACCTTCAAACTTACGACCAAAAATGAGCTCTGGTTGGTCATCATTAAGATTGACAGTGTCCTCATTCTCTTCAATGTTTAAAGCCTTCAAAATTTGGGTCCTATATACATGATGGGCAACTAACTGAGTTAAGGGAACAGAGATTTTGATCTTTGAAATTTCCCGCTCAAGGCTGAAAGGGATTTGGTTCTTTGAATAACTTGTTTCAGCCTTATTAGCTATCATTCTATCAGCAATATCAGCTTGCTGATTTGTTTTATTTACACTTGAAAAAATTGTTTTCATAGGAGTACTAGATTAAGTGTTAGTACTACTAATGTCTGCACTCTGTTTTTCTTTGTTTTAAGTGTCTTTCTCTTTATCATTAACAAAATTTACAGCCATTGTTTTATCCTTTTGTTTGACAATTTTAGGCTTGCTGGCAGTACTGTTTTGTGAAGCTTTGTCAGAGGTCTTGTTGTTGGGAGTTTGTTGACTGGTTTTGCTTCTAAGGTTATATTCTTTTTGAGTTTCTATGATGACATTTTCCATGTCTTGATAATAATTTTCATCACCATCTCTCCTGTCATCATAATGTGTGTATAGACCTTGTTTTCTATCATAATGAATCTCACAGTCATCATCGTCTACCCCAAACATGTTGACATCATTTTCCTCTGTTATCTCATCCGTTTCCTCAATCTAACTTACATAGTTTTGATGAAAGGGAGGAGTGTTTTGTTGATCATCTTCCCTAGGTATGTTTGGAGGTTGATTCCTTCTAAAATTCTAGTTTTGGTTCTGGTTTCTATTTTAAGGAGCAGTTTGATTTTGGCTTGCTTGTGCTCTCTTAATTATGCTCATTTCTTTCATCATTTTCTCCATTTTTGAGTTGGAAGTAGAGGGTGCAGATTCCTCTCTAAAGGACACTCTCTTTTCATTTTTCATTCTTGCCCTCTTTTCCATTAAGTTGACCTCCACAGAAAGATCACCTCTTTGCATATCTTCAAGAGTTGCAAAATCTCTCTCTCTCTCAGTTGATAGGCCATCTCAGGGTCAAACTCTTCAGGAAACTTGTTTAAAGCTGAGCCTTGTGGAGGTTTTAGTTCTGGGGAAAGTGCATTATACACACTATTGAATCTAGTGCAATAAGCTTGCACACTTTCCCCAGTGTTTCTATGGAGGTTTTTGTAATCAGAAAAGACTTGGACAGGATTCTTCTTTACCTCCCATTTGTTTAAGAAAGTTTGATGGAAAGCTTGGAGATCATTAATACTGTGGGGGGTTAAACCTTTGAACCATTTTCTTACTTCTCCCCCTAAACTCTGAGAAAATAATCTAAGCTTGACAGAATCATCATCAATTTCATTTCTGTCAAGGTAGTCATTCATTTTATCCACATGTTGTGATGCAGTTGTAGCGTTGCTAGCATCATATAATGAAATTTTGGACTGATATTCCTGTGGAATATTGACTAATGGTGCATGAAGGACTAAAGGAGAATACCATGTTGCCATGATATGTGGTGGGGGTGGATTTACAAGAGGTGGATTAACAAGAGGGAAAGTGGGCTGAAGTGAAGTGGTTTGAATAGTGGATGTAGGGTGAGCAAAAGTGGATGGAATAGGAATAGATTGCTGAGCTGATCTTGGATGAGAGACACCTAAATTGTGAAGGAAATGAAAATTAGGAGGTGTTGTTTCTCTACTGCCAGGATGTTCACTTGTTTCAGGAGATGAAAGTGAAGACTCAGAATCTAAATGATCTAAATCACCAAGAGACATAGTTCTAAAGGGATTTACTAAGTCAACCTGTGATTGTTGCAGAGCTGTAAGATTGTCGGGAACTGAATTAGCTCTCCAAGGTGATCTGAAAACAGTTGATAATTGAATCCTAGGAGACTTCCTAAGGATAATTTATGGGTTATCAACTAACTCAGGTGGATCAGGGTTAGGATAGGCTCTAGTGTGAATCTTTCTAGGAGCCACTATGCTGTGTTTTTCAGACCCGAATAAACAAGAAAATTTCAATCAGGTATGACAATCTTTGAGAGGTTAACTAATCTGTTTACACAAATATTAATCCTACAGTCCTCTAACTAAGCTTGAATGATATTATAATGATAAGGGTTCTTCCCAGTGGAGTCTTGAGGTCTATTCAAGATTGTGGAGTCGCCAAGTGGAAGTTTTTAGCTCGCAAGGAGGTTAAAGGTTTTATGGTCCACCACCATGTCTATTGGATACCAATCTGAAATATTTTTAGGTTTTCTGAGTTATTTTTCAGTTGTGTGGTTTCTAAGAATGTGCTGACTCTGATTCAAAACTTAGCTACAGTTGTGAGACAAAGACAGTCTATTCTTATGGCTAAGCCAACTGATATTTCAAGGTTAGATAAAGTCTTAAGAAAATCCTAGGGTTTACCTAATTTGTCACTGATTCAAACAAGTTTTATCATGATTATCATTCTTTGGTAGTGCTTGAAAAGACTACCTTTTACTCACAAGTTTTATGAAGTGTTTAAGGGAACCTAAGGTGAAAATTTAATTGATTCCCCAGCGGAGTCGCCAGAAATGTTAGGAATTTGTAATCAGCAAGATTGGCAAAGTTCGATCATAGAAACAACATCATTTCAACCACTTTTGGATTATAGGATCTAGCCCTCCTGAATCCGGAGAGGGATCTCTCCAATAAGTGCAAAGATGGATTTGTCTTTAAAGTTTGGGTTAATAATATTAGGCTAGTTATGAAGGCCAAGGGTTTGTTTTGTTTTTGGATGGTTGAGCATGATTACTTTTTGAGGTGGAAAGTCCTAACTGAATAGAGTTTCAAAGGTGAGAAGTTGCAAGTAATGAGAGTAAGCTTCGGCAAAAAAGATAGATATTGCAGGTTTTAGTCCATTGGGCTATGGAGTCATAATAGGGTTTAATTGGAACATCAAGAGGCAAGAGTGGTCCATGGGGCAAGTCATCTATGTCTAAGGATCTCTTTGAAGTTTTATTTATGGAATCAAATGATAAAATAATAAGGAGAAATAAACAGATGCAGAACAAAGAGCAGCCTAGGATCTGGTAAGTACTTTTAATCTAGCCAGCCTTTGATACACTTTTAATAGAAAACATTTTAAAACTAAGGGAAACTTGAAGGAAAATTTTGGAGTAGAAACCAGCGGGCCAAGCTCACCACAAATCCTTTCCTAGATCTGCTTTACTTGGTTACTTTCAAGAAAAACACAAATATAACACAAAATGGTCTAAGATCTGGTAAGTACTTCTAAACTAGCCAGCTTTTAACACATTCCAAGGGAAACATTTAGACAGTTGTGGGGATAAAACTAGGACCAGGGCTCACCATATCTTCCTCAGTTCATCTTCACTAAACGTATACTGAAAATAACATTTAAAAATAACATTCAGATAAGACAATAGGATGAGGGAACACCAACATTCCTATGCTTGAACTGAAACAAATCATCGCTAAATAACACAATTTAGAAGAAAACATTCAGATAAAGATTTTTAGTCAGAGAAGGTTACTGATGTACAGTAGGTCCTAACTCTATGCATGTTATTCTTTATAAGAGAAAATGGAACATAGTGAAAACATAAACAAAGTGACATGTTACAATAAGGAAAACATCACCGTCAACATAGACCAGGATCCCATAAATCAGCTTGTATTGATGCTCCAAACTAGTTACAGCTTTAAGTCCAGTGTTTTAGTTTAGCAACCATCTACACATCTTAGCCTAACCTATCTATCACCAGCAGAGCTCCAAGAGCCAGTGAACACTATTTACAATCAGAAATTTAAGCTCAAGTGTATATCAAAGTTCTGCAACCAACCCCTCTCTCATCTTCTGTAGTAGTATATATAGAGGAATGAGGAGGTGAGATCTGATAAAATATCTCAATTAAAATTAATACAGATTTAATGGTTTCTGGGCCTTTGGGGGGCTCAATGAAGAAACTTACATAGGTGTCCATCTTGTATTAAATGATTTACATAAAGTTTCAAGCTCGAAGGGAGCTCTTTTTGACCTTTGAGGCTTTATGTGATGTCGAGGTTACTCTGCAGGTATCCTTTGCATTAAGTTCCCTTGTAGAAGTAACTTTTTGGCCATGCTAAGACGAATATCTTCATGTAATCAATAACTTCGGCCTTTGATTGAATACTTTGAGGCACACATGGCATTTTAGTAGCTGGGGGGAATCAATTTGCCTCAGTTGTGGTGGTGGAGGCATTCCTGTCGATAAAACACTTAAGATTTTATCTAAATTGTGTTTTAAATCAGGGATTAGGATTTTGATAAGAATTCTTAACTGTGATCCCCACAAATATGTCTTCCATTCTCTTTCCTGGTTCATTTTGATCTTCATCACTGATACTCTTTGACTGGGCCCGATTCATGGTTTTTGCATATATGCAGGACTGCGCAAGGTTATGTGGCATCAATGCCTTATGAATCATTGATAAAACGTGAAATTTGAAACCTGCGAATGATTTCTCTAGTGGATCGAAGGCAGGAGGATCATCACCCTCTGCTTCTGAATTTTCTTCGAACATGGTGGAAAAACCATTGAAAACCCTACAAAATACAAACAAAAATTATAAAATCCATGCATATATAGGTTTACTGCTTCAGAAGGCACGTGGAGAGAGCGGGGCTATTGGATGGCATCATCCAACAGTTGAGATTGATCGAGAGAAAACAAAAGGAAAGCGGAAGAAAAATTTTAATCAGAGCTGTCGATCGCGCAGAGATCGACGGTTGGGAGGGAAAGTGGAAAGTCAAAACGAAGAAAACAGTCAATGAATTTTGGGTCGTCGATCTATAGATCAGATCAACGATGGAGATGCTGTTATCACTGCGCCAAAGCCTAGTTAACTAACGGGCATCTTCGGTGAGTGATAACCGTCGGATGGGCGGCTTCAGATCTGACGGTGGATGTCAATATCACGTGGGGTCCACGTCCAATGTTTAACGCGCGATGGACGAAAATTTCATGAACAGTGCCCAAGACACGTGTCAATCGGTGAGTGGAATCACTGTTGATCGGAAGAAAACCGCCCTCCGCTCGAAGGCGGTGCGATGCATACCGCCTGTTTTGGCAACGGAGAGTGGATGGCGGGGACCACCAGGGTGATGGACTCCGCACCGCCGATCTGCAGATCAGATCGATAGTGGGGATTGACTGAAATTTTGAAACTGCGGAAAAATTTAGAAAATAATTAAAAACCCAATGTTTGAAAATAACATAAGGTTTTTATATTATCCGAGGGCGGGGTATATATAAAATATGATCAGGCACCCGGCTGCGGGGCCTTTGGGCGCATGGAGGGGGGGGTTAAAAACTTATCCCAAGAGGGCTTGAGTTTAAGATATAGGAAAAATATAATTTTCATGGATTTTCAATGTTTTTCAAAGGTTTAGAGGGGTTCTGATAAGGCAAAGAAGGAGTGTTTGAACCTTGTTAAAGGGTTTCGATGAAGGGGGAGGGGAACATCATGAAAATGAGGGATTTCATGGGGGGAAGAGGAGAGAAAAAGAGGTTAGTTTTGGAAGAAGGGGAAAAGGGAAAAGGCGCTTGCAGCAATATTCTTCCTTGGGAATCAGCAAGATTTTTGAGTGTAAAATAAACTAGCAGTGAAGATTATGGACAGAGGGAGGAGGCCTCCAAGAGTCTTCAAGAACCAACACTTTTTAGCAATAAAATTTGTTCCTTGAAGGCTCAAAAAGGCTTAGCCACCTTTTTCTATAACAAATTTTATATGTGGCTAACATTTTCCGTCCTAAATTTCAAGTGGATGGTATGGATTTAACCTCCACTAAATATTTTAGAATATTCATAGTAGTATACACATTGAGATACATCTCCAAAGAAGTTATATCACTTTTAGCTTTTTATTTAAGTTAATTAATTAAAAAAAATTCATATGAGCAAGTATCATTTGAACTCAATTATGCTTATATCTCCAAAGTAGTTATATCATTTTTGACCTTTTATTTAAGTTAATTAATTAAAAAATATGCTCTGTGAACAAGTATCATTTAAACTGAGTTATGATTTTTTGAACCTGTGGTATTGCTAAATAATAGTATTGGCACTGGTATTCTAACAAGACTTTTTCACAAATTAACAATCTCCATAAGAACTATCCCCATTTCCCAAATCAAACTATCTGCAAATTACAAGACCATAAAGAAAATTACTTAAATTAAATGACAAAAAATTACCTGGTTAGAATATCGTGCCTAAAAGAAAAAAATTACCAATTTCAAAATTCTTGTATTAAGCTAATCACTCATTATTGAATCTTAAAATATCGATTTCAATTTATTCATTGAGATTGCGTACTCTTTACTCTTGGCATGATTTGCAACAAACCCTAATAAAACATCTATAATTAACCGAATCCAATTCCAAACCTTTGATTTGAAAGAGTTTACCAAGAATATGGGTGTAAGTGCAACATAAAGCAATAATACCTTCTTATTTCATCCTATCAAACAACTTAAAGGAACTTATGATTCTCCCTAATTCGTCAGCAACAAAACATCCTTGTAACAAAATGTAAGAAAAAATGGCCACAAAAACCCATAAACAAAAAGGATTACATTTGATAGCCGATTCATGATATGCAACCATTGAGAACCCAAAAAATACTTCTAAAAAAAATAAGAACATCAATGGGAAAACGACAGCGGTTCTAGGCAAATTTAGCTTAAATGTTGGCCCTCTTGCTTTTGTTGGACGAGAAAGAATTTTTCCCCATCTAGGGCTTTCAGGAGATAAACAAACACTCTAAAGGTTGTAATGGAAGCTTCTCCGATGAGGCTAGTGGTGATGACCATGGTAGTTAGTATTATGCGACTTGACCGCTTTGGAACATGACAAACGAAGCTTGGTTACCGGACTAGCCAAGACAAGATCTAAACATTTTTTGCTTTAAGATGGAAATGATACATAGATTCCTTTTCTTCCATGGATGAATCAGGACCCTAAAATTTTGTACGCAACAAATATGGAATTTCTATTTTCTTATGAAAACCTTCAAAGCAATAAAGGAAGTATCCTATTCTCACACAGATATATGAGTAAAGCAGTAAAGAACTTTTACAACCCTGTCTTTGTATAGAATGGGCCTATAGGTATAGATGGAGCCTTACCACAACATAGAAGTGATCAAAAATATGGGAGAAAAGGATTTCCCATGGAGATAAAACCCTTGCCCTAAGATGAAGGTTGGGAGTTATTTAGAAAAAAAACAAAAATAAAATTGTACATGAGAAAGCTATTATAAAGGATAGAGCTAGAGAAAATTCCTCAGATTGCAGAGGCTTTCCATTGGCCTTAAATGCAGTTGTTGGAGCCATGAGTTTCAAAAATATTGAAGATGAGTGGATCCTAGCTTTAAATTTGATGAGAAGGAGAGATTCTTTCGTCCCAACAAATCTCGGGGCAATGGACGCAAAGTTGTATCAATTGTTAAGATGGATTTACAATATATTTTCAAAATCCCATCTAAATATTTTCTTTCAAAATTGTCCAACATTTTTGGAAGATAAAGAAATTGTTGTGGAGATGTCGGTGCAGATGTGGGACATCGAAGGGTTTCTCAAGAAGCCAGGGACACCTTCTTTAATATCTCGAGACCGTTCCTTCTAGCTGCCTTGGCCTGTGATGATAGAATGGTGGAACATCCTCCAATCCAATGATGCAGAGTGATGGCAAGTGGGCAAGAGGGAAGTTATTCTCAAAGCAGACCCCTTACGCCGTAAATATGTTTAAAGTCACTACATAATAAACAAATGGTTAAAGTATTCCCTCTTATTGATTTTGTTTATCATTTTTGTGAAGGATGTATTCTTGGTAAGCAACATAAAGACTCCTTTCTAGTAGAAATTTTTTGGAAAGAAAACACATAAACCATTACAACTAGTACTTATAGATATACGTGGTAATATGAAAATTTTGTTAGTTAAAAAAATAATATTTTATTATTCTTGTGGATTATTTTAGTATACTAACATAGGCACATATCATTAAGAAAAAAATGATTCTATTTTTATCACTCAACAATTCAAATATATTGAGAAGCAAAGTGGTTATGTCTTAAATACATTTTAAACAAATAGAAGGGAGAATTTACTTATAAATTCATTATTGCAAAAAGAATGATATTTAGAGGAAATTGACATATAGTATTACTACTCAATAGAATGGTTCAGTAGAATGCACGAACACTACAATTATTGAGATAACTAAGAGCATGTTAAAAAACTAAGTGTCTTCCAAACACCTTTTGGGTTGAATTAATCGTGTTGGAATTATGGCTAATGTGTTGTCCTTGATGGAAACCTACTTGATAAATATGTCAACATTACAATAACAAGATGATTATGCAGTCTAGAACAGATGCTACAGAAGTGATGAACAGAGACATGACATATCATAGACAGATGGATGTTGAATATGAAGTTTGGGAAAGTATACATGGATCCTATGCATAAGGGTTGCGTACATATGCGGTTATTGTGAAGAAAAGTCATGTACAAAAAATGCACCATGGTAACATGAATACTTGGGCTATTAACCATGGTATTGACCCATATTCATGAGTGTGACAATGGTTGGTTGATCTCGTGAAAGAATACCAATGACATTACTCAGGGATTGGCATAAGGTATTGGATAAAGCTAAATTTACATAACAAGATGGAGATCAAAGTGTTAAGGTGTGCAAGTATTATGTTTTCTATGAATGATTTGAGTTGAAACAAGTGTGAAGCAGGGAGGAAGAAGAAGACTCGTATTTGAAATATGTTTACATGTATGCTTAATTGATTAAATTGTTTCAAATGTATAATATTTATAAAACTGTGATGCTATGATCTAAACAATTTATTCATAAGTTTGTAGTATTGACAGTCAAGGTTGCAAAAATTGAAATTGTGCTCGTAGTGATTTTTTTTAGATATATACGCGGGTATATTTGGGCATAATCATGTACATATGTGGACTCACCTCACAAGGGTCATGTATATTTTCTGCAAAATAATTTTCAATTTGTAAAGATCTGTACATGATCGTTTTGCATGGAAAGTGTGTACATATGTTGATATTCCTGATGAAAGTGTGTACCAGGGTTTGATCTGTTGATTTATGCTTATAGATATGATGATTGATGTTAACAGTTGATGGTATCTGGTTTCTTGTTGCTGTTTTTCGATGATTTATTTATCATGATTAATGTGACTTACTTAAATTTAATGGGACAAAAGTATGACTGAGTATATGATATGTAATTGGTTCAGAAATCTATGATTGATTTTATGACTTTTAGCTGATGAAATGCTATATGACTGGTTTAGTGACTACTGATTTAAGTATTCAGTATTATGAGAGCTGTACGAAGGTGTTATACAGAGAAAGTGCGTACATATGCGAGTCTTATTTAGTATAGTCACATATATAATTTGATATTTATTTATTATGGTTGGGTTCTACATTTAGTGGTTGATAATTCATAATTTCAGTTGATTGACAATGTGATAGTGTCTCAAATTCAGTGATTTAGTTTGTTTGGGTTTGGGCTGCTATGGATCCAGTTTGAAAATTTTGATGTAAGGTGGCCTACAAGTTGGTCTGAATATTTTTTTACAGATTGATCCAGTTTGAAACATTCTAAAAATAGGTGTACAAGGAGCTGAGGGTAGAAACCTTCAGAAAGGGGGTAGGAGCTCCCTTCCTGTAGGAGTCGGCAAACAAGTCCATGGGGTTGTATATCCCTTCCAGTAGGTATTGGAAAATGAGAAAAGGTTGTATTCTTCTGTAAGTGTGTTCCTGTATACTGGTTAGAGTATGTGCTAATACAAGATTGTAATAATTTTTCCTTATAATAAAAGAAGAAGAGAGAGACAATGGTAGCAGTGGTTTTCTCCCACATTGGGTTTCCACCTAAAATCCCAGTGTTCATGTGTGTTGATATGTTTCTTCTGTGTTGATGATCTATCTACTCTTTATTGTTGCTTAGTGATTGAATATTGAAGTAATGATGCTTTTCCTAAAGATGAATAGTTAATGAAATTGATATACTAGTTATCTGGATGTACGCGGGTTGCATTGATCACAATTGCGTACATACACTTATTTCTTTAACGACAAGAATGTACATAAATCAGAATAATAAATCAAAATTGAAGTGTGTAAAATATTGATTCACTCCCCTTCCCCCCTCCCCCCCCCCCTCCCTCTCCTCCCTCCTCCTCGGTATTTTTCCTAACACATTCTTGCATTTGTTTATTTGATTAATATATGTCCAACATGAAGCATGCAAAAAAAAATCCATACCAGGAATGGAGTAAAAAGAAACTTGGTGTTTCTCATTTTATACTCTTTGGTCATATTATTTATGTTCATGTTTCTGGTCAAAAGATAAATAAAGTAGATAATAAAGGTGTGAAACAAATTTTTATTAGTCATTGTAGGGAGACAAATTCTTATAGACTATATAATCTACAAAATGAAAAATTATTGGTTAGTTGTGATGTTTTTTTGATGAAAAAAGAATGGTAGTGAAATCAACATATGCAACAAAAAATCAAAGAATTATTGTACAATAATATGAATATTCTATTTATATAAATCCAACCAATAATATCCCAAACTATATCCACTATGTCATCTTCAAGTTCAAGTCTTGTTTCAAGTCCAACTCCTCTTAGAAAGATCCAATCTTTAAATGAAATTTATGGGTATACTAATTTTGCTTTAATATCGTAAATTGAAGTAGAGAAAAGATAGTTTGAATATGTATAAAAGAGGAAGCATGGTACAAAGAAATAGATGAAGAGATTGCATCAATTAAAAATAATGAAACATGGAAGCTTTTGAATCCTCCTATTTAAAAGAAGTCATTGCGGTACATTGGGAGTACAAAAGAAAGTATGTAGTTGATGGATCCATATAAAAGCATAAAGAAATGTTATTTTCTAAGGGATTCACTTAGCAACAAGGTATAGAATACAATGAAACATATGTTGTTGTTACAAGATGCGATATAATATGGAATTTTTTAGCATTCAATATCATTAGTTGTGGTATCCATTTGATAGGAAATCAACCTTTTTTAATGGTGTATTAAATCAAGATGTACATATTCAATATCCTTGAGGATATGGAATTGTAATAAATAAACATGGAATCTACAAATTTGAAAAGGATATTTACATGCTTAAACATGCTCTAAGAGCATGATATCTATGGGTTGTTTGGAAAATTTCCAAAGTTTTTTTTTTTCGAATGCAGACAAAAAAATCGAGATCTGAAGGCCCATGTATGCTTTGATGCATGTGGTGATCAAAGTGATTATCAGTTAGAAAATCATTCATAGGGGAAATGTGACCTCCAACACAATATGAAGCAGACTCTAGAATATTTGGTTTGGTAATTTAATCATTTAATTTGGCATTGTTCAATTTTGAATTTCCTAATCACATTTTTTAATTCAAAAATCACCCATAATATGTTTCTAATTGAATTTCCCTTATCAATGGTTGTTAATTTTGGATTGGGGAGGGTAACTGTTCATTTTTCCCTAATGACCTCTCTACATTTCTCTCTTTCCCATCTTGATTCCCTTTCTACCCTCTCTCCCTTGTTTTATCTTCAAATAACCATATCTAATCTCTTTTATTTCCTTCCTATTTCACCCTCAGTTTTCCTTATTGGCGCTTGCAGACTCCTTTCCACCTCACTATTTCTTGATATTTTTATTCCCTGTCACCCTCCTTACTTAAGGTCTGACTCTATTGACAGGTATCGACTCTTTACTCATTTGCAAAATGGAAGGCGAGAATGCTTGGGTCAATCCCCTTCCTTTGAACGTATTTCCTTCTTCCCATCAAACACAGGAAGAAGAAGTAGCTCAAACAACAATGGAGCATTATAGGGATATCATCCCTATAATGGTCTAAAGGATTATTTTAGATGTAGAAGAGAAAGCTAGAGAATTTGGATGTTATGTTTCCGATAGACAAGTTGACTGGGAAACTATGGAGTAAATACTAGATGTGGGGAACTCCACCAGAGCTAGAACCTCCTCCTATATGAAAACCATCATTCTATTTCACAACGGAATTCGTTATGCAACATTGATGGACATAATTAACAAGCTCAATAGGAAGGTTACAACTCTGGCCAAGAACTTAATGAACCTTGACATTTCCTCCATATACAATGATAGTGAACCACAACAACTAGTTTAAGTGGATTCTAATGAAGTTTAAACAAGCAAATCACTTTAGGAAAATTTTTTATTATAACAAGATTATTAAAATAATTATTAATTTTAAATTTAATTTCTCTTATATTTTTTTTTATTGTCTATCAAATAGCAAATAAAATTAATAATCATAGAACTTTGAACTTTCAGTAAAACTCAATAATCATAAAATTTTAAATTTACACTAGAACTCTAGTTTCCAAACAATATTCAATGATGATTCTAGTTTCCAACTAATAAGATATAATAATTCAACTTAAAATAATAAAAATAAATAAATAATAAAAAAATAAAAATCAATCATATAAAACATTAGATCAAATATGAACAACAATGTTAAATATTTCACCTTGCTACTATTCGTTGATTTTGCACAAAACCACATATTACTAAAATACATTGAAGTGATGGTTCTATCTTCATCACGGAAATGATTTTTTTTAACAATGTGGTACCCACTTTGCTTACGTGGTCACGTTCCCTACAGGATGAAGACGTTGCGTGCAATTCTCTCACTCTCAGCCGGCCGGGGTGAAATTAATTTCCGGGGGAAATTAATTTCCTTGGCAAGTTGACGACAAAGAATTTTGATTACGAGTAGTCTTTAGTGCGACTTTTTGAACGCTTTTACAGTGAATTTTTAGAGTGTAATTTCTCTAAATTCCAGCAAGAATTTAGAGGAAAGAGATGTTTTATTGCTAACTTTGCACAATCGAAGTTCCCTAGAGGTTTTTGAGGGTGCTAAATCCATATATAGAGTCAAAAAACCAGTTTGAATAACAAAAACCAAGATTGTAAAAAATATTTCAGTAATAATCACATGCAATGGAACATTGTTGATGTGTTTCGAACCAGCCAGTGTGGTTCATCATCAGGACTAGGTGAGAGATCACATCAGGGCATTAAGTTTAAATAGATGTAGAGAAGGCTAAACTAGCCGTTAGGAAAACGACTAGTTTCACTTTTTTTTTTTTTTTTTAAATTAATAACGACTAGTTTCATTTTTATTATTTGATTAAACTTAATGTCCTGATCTCATCTCTCACCTAGTCCTGATGATGAACCACACTGGCTAGTTCGAAATGCGTCGACAATGTTCCATTGCATGTGATTATTACCGAAAGATTTTTTACAATTTATATGATGGATCATAGAAGCATATATTCCAAAAACCAAGATTTTACCTCAAAATTTTTCATGGATTCTGGCACCTGAAACTTCAAAAGGTCGCACTAAAGATAACTCATTTTGATTATAAATTTAGAGAATATATAAAATATTTGAGATTTTAAAAAGAGTGTATATAAACAATAATTTAATTTAGAGAATATAGAAAATATTTGAGATTTTAAAAAGAGTGTATGTAAACAATAATTTAGTAGTTTTTAAGTGTGAGTTTTTTGGAAAGCTTTTGGGTTATATTTTTTATTTAATTTATTTTAGAGATTTATTGAAATTACAAGTTTGATAGATAAACTCTTTGCAATAGAAATGTTCCAAGATTTTTTATACTATTGCATCTATTAGACATACATTAAAAAAAAACTACTTTAAACAAAACAAATCAAAATTTGACGATAAATTTTTGCTGTAGTTTAGTTACACTATATTTTTCCCTAAAAATCATGGAAATTCCCCTAAGATTTTAAGAAATTCCTGCAAGGATTTTTGTAAATCCAAGTTATAACTATCAAAATTCAATATTTTGAGTGCCCTAAAGATTTTTGATGGTGTTGAATCCATTTCCACCATCAAAAACATGATTTAGACACTGGATTTTTTTTTTTGGGCTCACATTTCGACCATTTTTGGTAGTCCAGACAATATCTCCACCTCTAATAAACAACTCCTAAATTTTTTAACCTATTCAAATGCGGAATCTATCCAAAAAAACACTCAAATATTAAACTAAAAAATACTCCATAAAACAATTGACCTGGCTGCTATAAATCTGCCATCCAAAAATAAAAATAAAAATCCCTTTTTTAAATGAACAATTGATTCAATTTTTCATTTAAAATTTTTATATAGTTTTCATAATGGTTAATTAAATTAAAAAAATATTACTAAATAATTTGATTTTTTCTATAATTAATTTAGGGGAACGACTCTTTTAAGGTTTTTAAATTTTAGATGATAATAATCACTGATTTAAACATTTATGCATTTAAATTAGATAATTTTATAATATTTATAAATTATTAATTAAAATAATGATAATGGGATGTGTAATATTATTTAAATTAGTTTAATGTCACAAAAGAAAATTATAATTATAATTTTTTTTTTTAAATAGATTTAAATTAAGTATTTTAAATTTATTTTGACTAAATTAATTTGGAATCTAGTTTATATTTAAAAATACAAATATAATTCTATTTAAGAACTAAAAATAATAATAATAAAAACTAATAATTAATAATGGTTATTTATACCCCGGATGCGGGTGCAATCGGTTGATGGGATGGCAATAAGCTTGCGGGATAGCGCGTGGCAAGGGCACATGGCCTCTTGCAGACAAAATTTAAGGAGCTCCAGGCAGTTTTATTCTCTAGGCCATCACCCTATGCAGAATTTATGCTGGTGGGGAGGCCGAGGCCGCAAGCAAGGCATAATGCCACCCTCTAGTTTTTTGTTTTTGATCCTCGTCTCTGCGTCAGGGTCTTTGGCTCTATCTCAGCTCTGCTTGATAGTCTCCATGTTTAATTAGCCCCCTCTTGTTGGGTCTGGTTGCCCTCCGGAGGCTGAGCTTCCTAGCTCACGCACTTCCCTCGACAAGCGTTGTCACTTGGGATGTTGTCTGGATTTTCTTCCTGGTTTTCACTTCTCCCATAGCCCGTTCTGCCCTCTGAAATTCACCTCCCTGCCTCAGCTTAATTTGACTCCTTCTCTATCGCCTGTTGCCAATTCATCTCACTCTCACAGGCTTCATGACAAGATGCCCAAGCTTAGGCACTATCTTAGATGTTGTCGAGGCAGCACCAGGGCTCGCCCCTTTGGCCGACGCCACTCCCCATCCACCAGCTCTTAGTTGTCCTCGTTTGAAATTTTTCGCAGAAGATATCCCTCTATGCACAGTGGGCGTGGGCATGGGCATGGGTGCAGACTCCCCCCCTCCCCCATTCGTGGTGGCTCGACCTCTCTGTCACCTCTCCGTTCCCATCCCGCTACCTCTGCCTCTCTTGTCAGCCCGTCTACAGCCCATTACCATTTCCAGTGCCAAACCAATCAGCCCCTGGTCATAGTGACTGTTACAGTCACCTTCAAGGAAATTCAGGAGGATGGCCCTGAACCCCCCTCTCTCGCGCATCCAATTCATAGGCCGGACCCCTCCGACCTTGCGCAACCCACTCAAACAAGGGAAAAATATGTTTCTATGAAGGCAGGAGATGGAAGCTTGAGTCTACCATAGGATAAAGGCAAGCAGGATGGCAGCAGCGAGGCGAGTGCAACAACAGCTCGAAGATGTCCTGTTCCGGATGACGATGATGGTTACTAGTGCAGAATTGAAGAAGAGCCCCCCTCAGAATATTATGGTCTCTAGTGCAGGAGACATTATCCAAGTAATTTTGTTCAGTTTTTCTGTCATTTTGTTGTTTTGGGTAGTTATAGTCTTTTGTTATGTCAAAGCTGGTTTCCTCCTTCGAGGTAGCTCAAATACATTGCTCAGGCTAGTTTCCCCTTGTGGGAAACCGATTTTTTTCATGCTGCTGAACTCATGAAGCCTCTGATGGCCATGGATCAAATGTACCATATCTTTCAGTAATAGAATTTAAACTTACTTAGAAAAAAAAAATAATGGTTATTTATATAAAAATATTAAAATGAAATTTGGTATTTTTTTAATTAATAAATTTATTTTATAATTTATGTTAGTTAATATTTTTGGAGTTGTTTAAAGAGACGGAGGAATTGTCCGGATGGTCAAAATTGGTCGGAATCCAGGCCAAAAAAATATCTGGAAATATTACAGTAACAGTGTTTGAATCATGATTCTGATGGTGGAAATGGATTTAGCACCATCAAAAACCTCTAAGGCATGCAAAATATTAAAATTTGATAGTTATAATGTAGATTTACAAAAATCCCTGCTGGATTTTCTTAAAATCTTACCGAAATTTCCATGATTTTCAGGGCAAAAAAGCAGTCTAATTAGACTACGGCATTTTTTTTAGTGATATTTGAAAATTGAACATTGATTTATATAATTTTTTATTTAATATTCTCATTTCTATTTTTTAAATATTTATTTTTCAATTATTAAAATAATATATAATTTTTTAAGATTATTTTTAATTAAAAAATATAAAATAATAATAAAATAATATAATTTATTAAGCTTTTTTAATTTATCTGAGTCCTTATAGTTGTAAAGGATTCAATTCAATGGATATCCAGACTCCATAATTTAGCTAGCAAGAAATAATCTCCTAGATTGGATCCCATAATCCAATTAATATCCATTACCAAAAAAAGGGTCTTCCAAATAATAATGCTGGGGGCATATAGTTAAAGCACATATTTTATTAAAAGGTAGCCGATTCAATTCTATGGATATCTTCAAAATCAGACTCCATAATTTAGCCACCAATGAAAAGAAACAATCTGTTTCAGTGGATCTCCAAATCTAATTAAGAAAGATCCCATTAATATCCATTACCAAAAAGGAGTCTTTAAAATAAAATTGCTGAGGGAAAAAATGTTGTGTTGATCACCAACTACGATTCTAAAACTTTGACCATTTAGGAAAGCAAGTGTCCCCATTCTCTTACCTTTTAAATTGGAACAAGAACAAGCTACGAGCCTATAATCTGTTAACATATTTTAAATTCCATGGAATTTGAAGCAAGATGAAGAATGCCCATGACTTAAATAAAATTTTATTAAGAACGCGATACGCACAAACTTTTTTTTTAGCCATAGGATGACGAGTATATCGAAATAGCTCAATCATGGACCTGTTTATATATATATATATATATATATATATATATATATATATATATATATCTTATTCGACAACTATAAAGAATCATTAAACTTCGTCGATTAACACAGTCTGCACAGACAACTGCATACAGAAATCAAAGTGCAATTATTTTAATGAACATGTATTGTAGATAAATTTTTAGGGTTCAGGCGTCTAAATAAGTTGAAAATTTAGACGTTTCTGCTGAAACCGAAAAAAACTTATTTTGTCTTCAAAAATATAGGTAGAGTGTCTATCAAAAATTTAAGACACTTCAACTTACTTAGATGGTTGAGTTCCATAATTTTATAGATAATTTACTTTTTTATTACTTTTTCACTTGTTGGAAAATTAATTTCGACCATAGCATGAACTGAATTGGCAACAGCCGTATCTTAATAAATGTTGATTGAGTTTTTAGTAAATGTTTTTAAATTTTTGGATTGAGTTTGCAAGAAACGATATGGGTTAAATGAAGTTTTGAACAAGATGACAATCATTCATTCACATAAAAGAATAAAAGTCAAATGGAAATTTAATTCATGGTTTGGTAAAAGAGTATGGACAAACATTAATGTCTCAGATATATATGTTTCGAATATATATGTATGAAGTTTTTAGAATATCCATTAATGGCCTAAGTAAGTCTGGAAAGAAGGGGAGAAAATCGTGGATCCAATTTTGGTATGCCCCTCAAAACAACAATGTACATATTAGTAAAAGATGATGTTTTACTCGTGAAGCTCCATATATGAACGCATTTCATGTTTTGAAGTACACTTGATTTCAATTGTGAATTATACATCCACTACTCAATTTTACTCTGTTTCGGATTGATTTTGTAGGCAAAGGCATGGGCTAAATGAAGTTTTGAGGACATGGGTTAAATGAAGTGTCATAGACATACATACAAAAAAAAAAAAATCTTCAACTCTAAGGTTAGAAACCATACATAATGCTTAATCTTTATTATGCTTTCATTGTAATTTCTTACCATCATTCGACCTTTTACCAAATATTACATTGCATATAATTTCTAGTCTATCTTGCTCATAAGCTATCATTCACCATTCACTTTGGAATTTTCCTTGCTATTTTTAGAAGTTTTATATAACTTATAACGCATATTTTCTGTTTACACCCACTTTAACGTTGACAAGAAATACAATTAAACAACTCCCGTTTTGATTAACTTGGTGTCCTCATTGAAAAGAATTGAAAAACTGAAAAAGAACTGGAGCAGAGAGTTGTTCATCTCAATATTACCAAATAGTTAAATAGATTACATTGGAAACATTAGCAATAAATTACTGGAGTTAAACTCGACTAAACTGGAACTAAACTAAAACACTTGTACGGATGGTTTTGACACCTAGCAGGTGGTTGAGATTACATTCTTTAACACTCCCCTTTAATTTCAACCACATAAAAATTTAATTCAGATACCCACTAGTCTATGTCTCAACGACGCTTACAATTTAAAAAAAAATTGACTTCAACTAGATTTGGTTTTCTTCTTCTCTTCTTCCATATTCTATAGCCTCTAAATTGTTTCAAAATTTTCACTTTGTTGTATCCTTGAGAACTCTATTTCTTCATTTGCTAGTGTAGGTCTTCTATTGTTCTAGACTGTCTAAGCATGTTCTGGACATCTTCAAGAAATATGGGCTGCTGCCACATATTGTCTTCTGTAGTGCACTTTTCATCATCAATTTGTTGCAACATAAGATTAGAATAATATCTTATCTCTTGATAACTCCAATACCTAAAAATTTCATTGACATGTTCATCATACATGACATATTCAACATTCATATCTACAGCTTCTGTGTAGACCTCAACTAGACATGGTGTTGCTAGCCATGTTTCTAGAAATTTCAACTCTTTTTCATAATCATTTTGTGTACCTGCACACTGAAAATCAATGTTAGAATTAAAAATATCTTCAGAACGACATTGGTTCTAGTCATTTTACTCTTCAGTGAGAGCTTTTTCTTGTTGTGTTTCCTTTTCTACTTCTTTCTCCGTTTCTTCCTTCTTCTGTGTAATGAGAACTTTATGCTGTTGGGCTTCCTTCTCTACCTCTTTCTTAGTTTCTTACTTCTACTCTGCAATGAGAGATTTCTGTTGTTGTGCTTCCTTTTTTGGTTCTTTCTCTGTTTCGTCTTTCTCTTTGCAGATTGTCTTTATCTCTGTTTTTCTCTCTATCTTTGTCTCTTTTGCACTAACCTGTAATGCGCTTCCTTTGCTGCATCTTCCTCTGTCTCTGTCTCTATCTTTGTCTCTGCATGTATCTCTATCTTTGTTTCTGTCTCTGTCTTTTCATCACTAACTTGTGCTTCAGCAAACAGGTTATCTTCCACTAATTGAAGTGGGACTATCTCACCAAATAGCAGCATGTCGATATCATATTTTTGTTGCATCATCTGCAACCAATCATCATTAGCCAACAATTCATTATCAATGTATTCCTATTTAACTATTTGGTAATATTGAGATGAGCAAATCTCTGCTTCAGTTCTTTTTCATTTTTTCAATTCTTTTTATGGTATCAGAGCTTACATCAGCCATATCAATCATGGGATTTACCATTTCATCAGCAAGCTATGTTGCTGGTATCATTAAAACTTTGTCAAAAATCTCTATTGCTGGAATCTTTAGATTTTCGTTAGCAAGCTCTGTTGTTGGATTCTCTTCATCCACTTGTGGCCGTGCACAGTGGGGTTCAAGAGCATCTTCATGCTGCTTCTTTGCTTCTTTAGAACCACATTGGTTCTGGTCTTTTTGCTCTGTAATGAGATATTTCTTCAGTTGTGTTTCCTCTTCTGCTTCTGCCTCTATCTCTGTTTCTTCTTTCTCTTTGCAGACAACTTTCTTTTCTTATGTCTCTACTGCTTTCTCTTTTTCTTGCTTCTGCTTTGCAATGAGAGCTTTCTGCTCTACAATGAGAGTTTTAGCTCTCAATTCACTTTTCAAATATATATATATATATGCGTTAACTGTCAAAGCCTCTGTGGGTTGACTGTGTTAAACTATATGCACAATGATTTTCGTGATTTATGGAGTAAGTGAAGCTGTGTGGTGATTTTAAAAGTTTTAAATAAGGATTTTTAAAAAGCGTTCGATTCATTCAAAGGGAACGTTCATTTTACGAAATGCATGTAAATTGTTTCCAAAGCTCCACATGATAAAAAGAGGAAATCTTTTATATGAAGAGAGAAATTTTTTTAAAGTTTTTTTTAAAAGCAAAAAAAACAAAAGTTTTATGAAAAGAAAATGGAATTTGTAAGATAAAAGCGTTTCAATGAAAAAGTTTTGTATTATTAAAGTTTTTTTTTAAACAACAAAAAAAACTTCAAAATTTGGAAAGGTGTGAGCAAAGGAAAAAAGGGTTGTAAAAAGAAAGGAATTTTAATTTCTTTTTGGCATGAATTTTAAATAAAAAAGGAGCATATGTAAAAGGATTTTATGGCATGTGAAAGAAAGGAGAGAAGAATTTTTTTTAGGAGTTTTAAAAAAAAAAAAAAACATGAGTCCTCTGAAAGCGAAAGTTTAAAAGAGCTTTTTTTGGAAAGAGCATTGTGAAAGCCTTGTAAAAGTGATTCTATAGAAATATATATTCTTGAGGAAATGAAATTTTTAGAAGCAAGGTATTTTATGCATATGTAGACTCATATGTTTGTGGAAGCCAAACAACGAGGTCATGGGAAAAGCCAAGAGGCTAAAGCTGAATAGAAGATGTTCGAGATCTTTTTAGATCTAGAAATAAGAAGGAAAAAAGATGCCTATGCATTAAGATGCATAAAAGAATCAGTTGATAAAAGTATACTTCCCTTGATTTCAGATGTCAAGACAGCCAAGGAGGCATGGGATACCCTTGAGAGATGTTTTGGTACAAGGGGGAGCATTGAAGTAAAGGGGAGCTTTGAAGATGAAGATGAAGGTGGATCTGTAGCAGTAGATCTACAACGAAATGAAGAGTTTGTTGAATCCCACTGTGCGCAGTCACAACTGGCTGATGTTTGTGAAGAAAGTGCAGATGAAGCAGAGAAGCAACATGAAAATTCTCTTGAACCCCACTGTGCACGGCCACAAATGGATGAAGAGAATCCAACAACAGATCTTGCTGACGAAGATCTAAAGATTCCAGGAACAGAGATTGCTGACAAAGTTTTAATGATACCAGCAACAGAGCTTGCTAATGAAATGGTAAATCCCATGATTGATATGGCTGATGTAAGCTCTGATACCATGAAAAGAATTGAAAAACTAAAAAAGAACTGGAGCAGAGAGTTTCTCATCTCAATATTACCAAATAGTTAAATAGATTACATTGGAAACATCAACAATAAATTATTAGAGTTAAAAGAATTGAAAAACTGAGAAGTAAAATGGAGTAGAGAGTTGCTCATCTCAATATTACCAAATAGTTAAATAGATTACATTGGAAACATCAGCAATAAATTGTTGGAGTTAAACTTAATTAAACTGGAACTGAACTAAGACACTTGTACAGATGATTTTGATACCTAGTAGGTGGTTGAGATTACATTCTTTAACACTCATTATCACCAAGGCAGAGCTCGCATATCTGAGCAATTAAATGTAAGTACTGGGAATTTACTCCATTTTGACAGTTGTAGATTTGTGATGAGATTTGATGTGTTTTTTTTATGATTCATCTGCGATCTCCACCGCAGAGATTTGGGAGGATCTATGGATGACATTTTCGGCAAGAGTTGCATAGTGAATCCCGCCAACCCTAACCCATCTTGGCATATTCTCTTGGCCTTCGTGGAGAATTTTTCTTGTTCTGGAGTTTCATCTCTGCCATACCTTAGAGCTATGGCTCTGCTGCTTCCATCCAACCTTTACTACTCTCCACAGAGTTTCTAGAGTTTATCTCCACTTTTCTTTCCGCTCTGTAGAGGAGATACTTTAGTTAACTGAGAGAAGATCTCTGGACCATCTTGTCCATTGTTGCCGACACAACTTTCTTAGCTCTGGTTCTTTCTTACTTGCGCTGCTGGTAGGATTTTCTTTTTGTATCTACTCTATATTTTCACAATTACAAGCACAATTTGTTTCCAAGTTTGCCAATAATTTTCTTTTCCCTTTTGTAATAATATTTTCATGTTTTCTCTGTATCATGTGAAGATTTACATAGCAATTCTCAGTGGGTAGAGTTCGTCTTGAACCTATGGTAATTTCTTATCATTTACTTGTTTGTTTTCTTGAACACCAATTA
This sequence comes from Pinus albicaulis, assembly GCA_034641835.2. NCBI lineage: Eukaryota > Viridiplantae > Streptophyta > Pinopsida > Pinales > Pinaceae > Pinus > Pinus albicaulis. The sequence goes on along the minus strand of CM076584.1, from coordinate 275,756,646 downwards.
CGTCTTTGCATAATAATTGCGTTCTAGCATTTATGAATAAATTTCTTATGGTCTAGCCTACTTGGTTGTGGATGTAGGTCGTCCCTTTTGCAGGTCGTCATCTTTTCCCTGTTAGAAGGCCTTTGACCTAAAAGAAAATTCATATTTTGGCTAGCATCAAACACAACTAATTCTGCTAGCTCTTCTTCCAGGTATTTCCAGTATTCTTGCTCAGACCAGTGGGGTATGTATTTGACTCAACCGACATCTAGAATTCATGGGATTTTCTAATTCCAGAGCTTAGCTTGTATTTCGGCCTTTCTAGGTCTTATCTTTTGTTTTATGAATTTATACCGTAAGTTTAGGATGAACTTTGTCAAAACATAACTATTTGAGGATTTGTTTAATCCTCCATGTTCTCCATGTAGTAAAAGTTTCTATGAATCTATTATGGTAGAGCCTCCAAGGTTTCCTCTCCACGAATTTGAACTTGGTTTTATTCTTGGCTAAACACATTTTCGGATTTTCATTAAGTTAATTATCCTTAACTTTTGTCATTTTTTAATCTTTCTCGAAATTTAGTTTTGATTGCTTTATTGAATGCATTTTTTCACAAGCTTTCCAACGATACTTGTTTTGCTCCATATGGTCAACCAGTTGTAAATGACACTCCTTTGAAGTTTTGATCATTTTCTCCCTTGGGTTAAAAAATGCATAAATTGTACCAATATTTTAATTCTCATAGTTAAAATATTCATTCATTATAAATATTAAATTTTATTTCATTTTTACTAATTTTTCATTTTTTACTAATGGTCCTACAAAATGACCCAGCTAAATTGTACAATAGTCGAAAATATTTTTCGGGAAATTGGTAAATACTCCAACTTGATATTTTAAAGCAAATTGCCAAACCCAAAACTCCAAAATTGCAAAGTGCTTGTAGTCTAAATTGTAGGATGGTTAATCCACGTGGGCCCCACTTCACATTACCCCTTTTCTTCCAACAATCCCAAATTTCAAAGGTGCCGAAGTAAAAATGTGCTCCAAAATAAAATTATGATTTTTAAATGTGTGAGCGATATTGCATATCTCATATCACATATCGGGAAACATTCATTAAGCACCTTAAAGCAACTTAGTTTTAAAATGTTGAAACTCTGATGCAATTTGAAAGGATTTAAAAGCCGAAATAAAAAAAATTTGTGATGTGATACATTGCACATCGCATGTCGTAATGTTCTTTAAACAAAAAATAATGTTTAAAAACTTACGATTACAAATTGTTAAATTGGTTTTCATGTGATGGGTTAAATATTTTAATATAAATTTCTTGATTCTCCTTATGACTCATGTGACCTCACCCTCACCTCACTCACCCTCCATCTCAGTTCACCAAACTTCATGCTTACTTCATGATTTTTCTCTTCCTTTATCCCTCCTCTCTCTTCATATTAATATTCACCTCTCCACTCTACTCCTCCTCCTCCTCTCTCTCATGTGATTTGCATTCTTTTGAGCTAATTAATTAAAATAATTATATTATATAATATTATAATTAATATTATATTTTAATTATGATATTTTGATTATATATTTAATATAATTTAAATTATAATATTGATATAATATTTTAATAATTTAATAATTAATAAATCAATTATTAAATTAGTTTAATTATTTTTATTATTAATTTCTTCTAAATTAGATTAATAATATAATTGCATTTAATTATCATTAATTAATATAAAAAATATAATCTAATTTAGGATTAGAATTTAATTTAAAAATTTTGATTTTTAGCCCAAGTAACAAAAATTCCAGATTTCTGGAAATTTTAATATACCAACTTTAGAGGCTCATAAATGGAGTTTTACTTTCCCAAATTAGGCTCAGGACAGCTCATTGGAAAGATAAAATGATGGAAATTATTCCTGAAGAGGTTTCATTTCCAGATTTGACAATTTATTGGGTCTAAAATTCAGCAAAATATCAAGCTCCGAATTTTTAAAAAAACTATTTTTCTAAGTTTTATTTTTTGCATGTTCATTTGCCACAACTTCTTACGAGTGCAAATCCATTCTTCTATGTTCTCCTTGGACAATTAGATTAGCAAAAACATTGAAAGAAATCTTATATTTATTTTTCAATTATTTATTTAATTAAGTTTTAATTAGATTTATTTTAATTTCTAGATTTGACATTTTGATTTTATTTTTCCATCTTCTAATTCTCCACTAGAAATAGTAAAACACTTTTCCCAGGTAAAGTTTATTGGTAAGAGGAATACTTCCGCATTTAATCATGCTTTACAATTCATTCAAAAAATTTGAAATTCCCTTTTTCATGAAATTGATGAAGGTATTTTATGCAGGATTTTTACTCTTACATTCTTGGCAAAAGCCAGAAACTGGTGTAAATCACTTCCAGTTGCTTCAATTCTCACTTGGGAACAATTTATTACAATCTTCATTTGTAAATTTGATGGATATATCTATGAACATGTATGTGACGATTTTGAAGATCTATGAAGGTTTGAAGGTGAGCCTTTAATTGATTTTACCATCAGGTTTCATTTAAATTGTTTAAAGTTTAAAATTTAAAATTGAAGATAAAACTTCGAAAGAAGAATTATTAGATTGGTTTGAACATATTTTCTCTCTTCCTTCCATTCATAATCAATGTGAAATTATTTCAAGCTTTGATCAATCTCCTTCTAATTTCATTGACATAAGTAAGAATTCCAAAATGGAGGTACAAACAAATGATGATGAAATGGCCTTTATTTTGTATAATCAATTCCTTCAATTTTTGCACATTTCTTACAGTATTGAGAAAGATCAAGGTGCACTTTCACATGTCCATGAATCCCAGTCACAAAGCTTGGAAAATTTCATTGATCAATTGCAAGAAAATATTAGCAGCAATATTAAAGAAGATACCACTTTGAAATCTGAAAATCAGTATGCATTAGAAACAAAAAATCAAATCATAATCTGGCAAGTACCAACAGTGATTAAATTTTCTAATAATATGCAATCTGTTGTACAAATTTCTGAATTCTTTCATAATGAGAAAATTCCAAATTCATATCAACAAAGCAACATTCTTCAAGAAAGCATAAGTAGCCAAGTAAGTAATCTTAAATCTAAAAATTAGAAATGCACAAGAGTTTTCAAATAGAGGCATTTTTAAATGCATTGTTTCGGATTCATATTTTTCTCTTTATCCTGATAATTTTTCTAATATCAATTTAACCTCTCTTCACATTCAAGATATTTCAGAAAATAGAGAGTCTAATCTAAATTAATGTCTGATTAGTTTTTATCAGGATAGAGAATTAATTAATGATCATTCTTCTGGCATTAATGAACATGAGTTTAATATTCCTTTTTGTTTTGATACATTGAATAAGATCGAAGAGAATATTAATGAATGTCTTGAAGTCATTTATGATAAATACTTTGACATTGAGGATATAGATTTGTCTTCTTTACAATTGAATCATCATGATCAAAGTCTAATCACATGTGAAAATGAAGAACAATCTAATTTAGAAATTGTTCCAAATAGTTCTCATTTTCAAACAAATAATCATACTTATGATTTCAACATTCAAGAAACCATTCAAATTTATGATTTATATGATGATCAAGCTCGCATACCTCTTCAAAGTCATATCCTTATTTCTAATTCACAAGTGGGTTTCAAAAATAATTCTAATTGCATCATTCTGCACAATCCTTGTGAAGATGAAATTGATTTAAGTCGGTCCCAATTGTGCTATAAAAATAATTGTAACACTAGTGTAAACTATGAATCAATTTTGTTATTTTTTCAACATTTATTTTTAATTTTAGATTTATTTTTTGTTTTTAGTCCTATATTTTTAGATACTTTGTGCTACCATATTGAGAAATTCAATTTTGAACACTCAATTGATGCATTACCTCAAGGAAAAAATGAAGATTCAAATTATAATTGTGAGCATCAAAAGTTATTAAACTTTCAATTTGAATTGATGTTCATTCCTTATCAATTATTTTTTACTTCTCAAGAATAGTGCCAACAAGAAAGTAGATTTTCACAATATGACCAGCAATATAATTCAATTAATAATCTTCCATTGGATCTAGCACACTTCGATCCAGTTTTTATTAACTCATTTGAAAAACATTTGGAAAGATTTTCTTCACAAAAGATTGTTAATAATTTAGCACTTAAACATAGCATTAACAAAATTACACAAGCCATTGTATCTAAAAAATCATTTATACAACGTGGCTTGTCATCTTCTCTTTTAAACCTCTCTCACTCAATAATGGAAATCCATCAAGATTTCTATGATTCAATTGAAATTCAGTTGGAAATGACATTTCAAGAGAAGGTAATGGTGAATAAGCTACTAACAATAAAAATACATTCTGCTTTCATATTTATTTTTTGTAGTTTAATTATATTTGCATTTTTACTAATTTTTCACATGTACATACATGCAGGAATTAAAATGTTTACATGGTTACATTGGAAGTATGACTATACTTAGTCATGTTTACTTCATTGAGTTAGAAATAGGAATAGATTAATTTTCTTTTCTGTTTGCATGTATTTCATTATTTCAGATTTTCAATAAAACAAATAATGAATTCAATTTCTTTTGGGCATCCCATTTCAATTATAGACAAACAAACTAGAGAATGTTAGAAGCTCTTGAATTATCTGATCATAATTATTTTTCAAGCCTTCAATTTTCTTATTTTTCAAAATTCATAACATTGATCATACATGAAAAAATTTCAAGAATTTTCTACTACTTGACAAATTTTGATTCACAAGTAGTTTTAAGAACTCATTTTTACCACTCTTATCTTCTAATGTAATTTTGGAAAGCATGAAATTTCAAAAAAAATCATTACTTAGCATTTAAAAAAAAAAAAATAGGTGATGTCGAACATATGCAAATTTTGAAAAAAAATGGGAGAACTTGAAGCTTCAAAGAGGTAAAACTTACAATCAAAATTTTTCCAGGTATGTGTTTACAGGTTCATCATCATCTATTGTTTATTTTTTTTTCAAAGGTTGTTTCTTATTTCTATTTTTTTTTTTGTGCAGATCTTTATTAACTTGATTATATAGATCTAAGATAAGCAAGCAACCAACCCTTGTTTCCAAAATCTGCAACATGTTTAGGGAACTATTTATTATTTCATTTGAATTTGAAGGACATCTAAATTTTGCTTATATTGAAATCCTGATATGTCTTAAAAAATTGTCGGAATAATCATATCAGATCATTTTATTTCACAACTCTCTTTATAAGAAATCTCTGATAAAATTAATTTCCAATCAAAAATTTTGACAGCTAATTAAATTATTAAAAAGATATTTATTTGAAAGCAAAGTTAAATCACTCACTTTCTTTTTGAATTGAATACTTTAAAGAAACCATTGACCCCACATATGGCTCATTATATATCCGATATGAGTATACAATATATCCGATCTCCTGATATTCTCATTCCCTCTAATCTCCGATGATTTCTCCATATGATATCGCATCATATATATCACAACATTTGATCAAAGAAAACTCTTAACAATTCCCGATAGGAAACCTTCGATGCATATATTTTGATATTCATTCTCACTCATTTTCTGATAAAATTACTTCGCCAAAATTGCGATGTTCATATAACCGGAACCTGATATGACATTTAAATCCTGTTTATATACAAATATCGCATCTGTTTATAAATTGAAAATTTGGTAGGGGAATATATTTAAAAGTCATGATGTCCCCGTTTCGATATGAAATTAAAATTCATATAATAAAAATATTAGGTTAGTTCTTCATCGCACATCGACGCATCAAAGAAATTACATTTCGCATATCGGCAATTTTAGTGGTTATTGTTAAAACCTCACCTGGTAAGTTATATTAGTTGTGATGCGATAAATGACAAGGTAAGGAGATTGCAATGTGATGACACAAATATCACATATCGCACGAGATAAGTAATATGTTAAAATATAAATCCCGGATGCGGGTGGTTAACGAGGTTTTTTGTACGTTGGTGATTTGGTGGATCATCACCACCACCTTCGGTCCTTGCACCAGGCTTGGTTTTAATGCTCATGCTCGAGACTTCACTGCTGCGTTAATGCAGCTCAACTATCCTCGCCAGCTTGCTCACTATTCAGTCATGGCACCCATAAGAGATTTCATTTGCCCCCCTCCCCTGAGCACTCGCTGCTCCCCTACTGCCGTTGAGCATTGCTCTTGCACCAGCACCAGGAAGCGATGTGTCTTGGGCTGTTGTGTGAATCTTGCACCAGAATTTCATTTCTCCGATAGCCAACTCTGCAATTGCAGTCATTCGCTTTCTACTTTTTCCAGGCATCTCCAGTGTGTCAAAGATAGGCCCCCCTCTATTTTCCCCTGCCTCCACAACCTTGACGATAGCTCTGTGTTTTCTGCTCATCTCACCATGCCGAGATTGAGACAGCGAATGCGTAGCAGAAGGGGGAGCTCCCGTGGTCTAGTCCATCACCAGACCTCCACCTCCACATCTGAATCTTCTTCCTACTCTTCAGAATTTGGCCCTATTCACTTTCCAGCCTCCAGAAGAGGTCGTGGTAGGGGTCGAGGGCGGCCAAACTCTGCTGTGCACTTTCGTCTCTTAACCAAACCTCACTCTCACATTGCTCATTTTCATTACCCCTGCACCCTCAAAAATCAAACCTTCCAAGCCTCTGTCACCATTGAACTCCGTGAAATGACCGCTGGCCATATTATAGCTACTCCTGGAGATTCTTTGGAGACCAGGGAGGGAGATGCGCAGGACTCCTTTTAGAATATCAACAGACAGTGTGTGGATTCTGCTGACAATGCAACCCAAGATGAGCGTCTGCAAGCAGTGCACAATGTCCCAATTGGCGATGGCTCTACCAGCATAGAGGTCCCTCCTACTGAAGAGGTTGATCCCTACCAGTTTGCTTGCCGCATCATCGAGGAAATTCCTTCCCCCTCCCATGAAGATTAATCAGGTTCGCACTTCTTGGTCTTTGGTTTCAGATAGCACAAATATGCTAAATCTCTTCCTATCAAATAGTGTTCCCTCGCTCTACACTTCTCAGGCATACATGTCAATTCATATGTCTAACTGTCGGTTTCCTCTACACGGGCGGCATATAAATGTTTATGTCTGTGTTTTTTGGAGTCTGCATCAGCATTACAACATGTTTGTTTTTTATTTTGGAATGGGCAGAGTCTGTTTGTGCCCGGTCAATTGGTCTGAGTCTGTGGATTTCCTCTGGACAGACAAGGTCTTGCATTTTGACGTTCTCATAGCTAGTTTTGTCAGTCAATGTTTAGCGATGGATTGTGTGAATGTTACAATGATGGGCCAGAACTCTTGAGGCCACTGCCTCTCTGTAAATTTATTTTTCTTTTTGTATCAATATAGAAGTAGACCAATTCAGAAAAAAATATGTTAAAAGATAAAATTTGCAATGAGCGATGTGGAGTTCACTGAGAATTATGAAATCACAAAATCACAAAATTGAAAAAGAGTTAAATTTTGAAATCTGCTGGAAGGTAAATTATAAAAGATGCGAAGTGAAACCATGCATGATTGGTCACCATTTGTGGGGGCTGCAAAACCAAAGTTTCGCTCACATATTTTGATATTTACAGTCACATTGCATCAGTCATTTACCACATTTTCATTATCGCAAGAATAATATCGGTGTTTCAGTTCATTCACAAGCTTTAATGTTTTGATATGACTATTTTCCGATATCACATTCATCCCTTTGCAGTTTCTCATCGCACATGCTCATCTCACGACATTTCCATCACAATAATTATATCGCATTGCTAACTCAAATGAAGTTTTGGCTTCAAGATATTTTGATGCGATAAATTTCGATATTCAGCTTTCCACGATTATATTTTAAATTATTATGGAAAGAGCTCAATCACATATCGACAAAAGTGGAAGTCGTAGATTTTAAGTTACATATGGAAAAGAACCTCACAATGGGAAACATTTAGCAAGGCACTGAACTATACGATGATTAATTCATATTTTTCTCTATTATTGTGAATTTTTCTCCATACTTATCATATAGATATTTAAATCCTTTTTTTATACTGTTACATTATTCGAGATTCTGAATCAATTTCAATACTTTGTGGCTGATATCAATTTAGAATGAAATAAGAAAAAATAACATTCATCGCTACAATTCATAAAGAAGCATAACTTCATCCCCATTTCTGATGGATTCAATTTATTTCCGATTCTTTGAACATGAAACATTGCTTTCTTTTAGTTTACTGCTTGTTTTACTTTAGATTTAATAAATAATGATTTTTGGTCAATAAAAATTCTTCATGCTTATAAATAAAGAAGTTAACTTGCATTGGAGAAAATCATCTTTCTCAGGTAAGATTAAATGCAGCTATTCAATGGTAAGTTTCATGTTTCCACTTTCATTTATTTACATTTCTTAATTTTTGTTGTAGTCTTTACTGATCTTGAACTTTGTTTCTACAACTATTCATGAACCATTCGCACCTCTATCAGATCAGTGTTCAAAATTTCTTTTTTCTCTTTGAGATTCTTGAGAGAAGCAATAATGATCCTCATCAAATTAGCTAGACTGGGGAGTTTCTGAACCTCTAATCTATTTCTTTAAGCATTTATTTTGTTAGAGAATAGTTAAGGTTCTTTATGTGGGTTTTTCTTCGGAAGAAGGAAAATTTGCAACAGACAGAAAATTCTCATTCAACGTATTATATATCATTATTGCTATTCACCATCTACATTTTGAGAGTCTCATTTTTATATAACTCTGCAAGATACAAATTTTAAAATCTCAACATAGGAATGAACGTACATATGCTTATTTTCTTTTATAATCCTTTATTGAGAAATTCATATAAGGAATCTTGTTAGAGTTCAACTTTTAATTTTTTTTCTTTTTTCTTTTTTAATTTTTTTTTATTTGCTGATTTATTTTATTACTTTAGTTTAGGAATTATTTTCCTTTTTTTTTCAATTTTGATTTGATTTTGGTGACTTTGTCATGATTTATGTGGAAGGAATTTTTATTACCTTACAGTTTTTGACATACATGGGAAATCTTTTACTCTATCCATTTAAGTGAATTTCATTTATCATTAAAGGCATATCTTTATCGAACCATAAAGCCATCTTGCTTTAAATATTTTTCATGGAGGAACACACATCGTTTCTAAGTGATTGAGTTTACTTTTTCAAGGAAATAACTAATTTGAGTTTAATAAAATGAATCCCCCCACCCCTCCACATAAAATCCTCTCATTGATAGTTGCAGGTAAAGAACTTGGAGCAAACATTATGAAAGTACTATGTCCATTAAACATAAAATCTCTATTACCATCCCACCTCTTTCACTCAAATACATAAAAAATAAAAATCTTGCAAATGTGCTTACCAAAAGAGTGATAAAAAGAGGATTCATATGAAATACAAGTAAATCCGTCGGGGCTATGGACACTTGCTGGGAGCGGGACTAGGCCTGTATAGCATAAAATAAAACTTCGTCGGGGTACTGTTCAGGCTCGCTGGCAGTGAAGCAATGTCAAAGAAAATCATAAAATGGATATATTCTTTATCAAAAACTCCTATCTCTACCTTCTATTTTTTCACATGAGGAAAGTTTAAAAAACAAAGCTCCCCAAATTTGGATTCATCACTTTTACTCGAGTCTATTTTAAGTACGTATCTTTACAAACTCATATTGCTTAATCTATTTACGTGAAACCTATGGAAATGTTTTAATGTTAGAAGATTTTGTGATTTCCATCATTTTTAACCTTTGGGTAAATTTAAGTTCATTATATTTAATTAGAGATAACTGGTTTTTCTCCTGCATGTTTCCATTGTTGTGGTAAAACACAACCCCCGATTTTTTGACTTATATACTTCAAATAATGGGGACCCTTTTTTAAAAAAAATGGCTAAACACCTTTTAGGATTTTAATTAAGTTAATTATCCTAAATTTTTGTCATTTTTTATCTTCCTCGAAATTTTGTTTTGATTTTTTTATTGAATCCGATTTTTCACAAGTTTTCCAATGATACTTTTTTTGCTCCATTTGGTCAACCAATTTGTAAATGGCACTCCTTTGAAGTTTTGATCATTTTCTCGCTTGGGTTAAAAAATGTATGAAGTGTACCAATATATTAATTCTCGCAGTTAAAATAGTCATTCATTGTAAATATTAACTCTTATTTCATTTTTACTAATTTTTCATTTTTTACTAACAGTCCTACAAAATGATCTAGCGAAATTGTACAATAGATGAAAATACTTTTCGGGACATTGGTAATATACTCCAACTTGTTATTTTAAAACAAATTGCCAAACCCAAAACTCCAAAATTGCAAAGTGCTTGTAGTCTAATTTGTAGGATGGTTAATCCACATGGGCCCCACTTCACATCACCCCTTTCCTTCCAAAAATCCCAAATTTCAAAGGTGGCGAAGTAAAAATGCGCTCCAAAATAAAATTATGATTTTAAATGTGCGATGTGATATCGCATATCGGGAAAAATTCATGAAGCACCTCAAAGCACCTTAGTTTTAAAATGCTGAAACTTCGATGCAATTTGAAAGGATTCGAAAAGCCAAAATAAAAACACTTGCAATGCGATACATCGCACATCACATGTCGTAATGTTTTTTTTAAACAAAAAACAATCTTTAAAAACTTGTGATTGTGAATTACGATTTTGGTTTTCATGTGATGGGTTAAGTCTTTTAATATAAAGTTTCTTGATTCTCCTTATGACTCCCATGACCTCATCCTCACCTCACTCACCCTCCATCTCACCTCACCATACTTCATGCTTACCTCATGATTTTTCTCCTCCCTTATCCCTCCTCTCTCTTCATATTAATATTCACCTCTCCACTCCACTCCACTCCTCTCTCTCACGTGATTTGCATTCTTTTGAGCTAATTAATTAAAATAATTATATTATATAATATTATAATTAATATTATATTTTAACTATAATATTTTAATTATAATTTTAATATAATTTAAATTATAATATTGATATAATATTTTAATATTTTAATAATTAATACATCAATTATTAAATTAGTTTAATTATTTTTATTATTAATTTATTCTAAATTAGATTAATAATATAATTTCATTTAATTAAAATTAATTAATTAAAAAACTATAATCTAATTTAGGATTAGAATTTAATTTAAAAATTATGATTTTTAGCCCAAACGATAGAAATTCCAGATTTCTGGAAATTTTAATATACCAAGTTTAGAGGCTCATAAATGGAGTTTTACTTGGCCAAATGAGGCCCAGGACAACTCATTAGAAAGATAAAATGATGGAGATTATTCCTGTAGAGGTTGCATTTCCAGATTTAATCATTTATTGGGTCTAAAATTTAGTAAAATATCAAGCTCTGAATTTTTGAACAAAACTAATTTTCTGAGTTTTATTTTTTGCATTTTCATTTGCCACAAATTCTTATGAGGGCAGATCCATTCATCTATGTTTTCCTTGGCCAATTCGATTAGCACAAACATCAAAATAAAGCTTATATTTCATTTTCAATTATTTATTTAGTTAAGTTTTAACTTAATTTATTTTAATTTCTAGATTTGACATTTTGATTTTATTTTTGCATTTTAATTTTATTTTTTATTTGTTTTTGTAGGAAAACATTTGAAGAGATGAGAAGAAGAAGATCCCAATCAATGAGAAGGCTCCAAAAATTGAATAATATTTTTTTGAACCAATGAAAATTGATTGAGCAAAACCACTCTTCAAACAAACTTTCTTATGAAGAAATCCTTTTGTAAATATTATAAATAGCAAATTACAAAATGTAATAGGGGCTTCTCTTCTTTGCAATTCTAGAATTCTTGATGGCACTATTGTCTAGAGGATTTAGAGGTGTAGGGTGAGAGGAGAGGAATCTCAGATCTGGAGATTATTGAGGTTTTTCTTTTACATTCTGAGTTATGTATAATGAATAGACTCTTGCACTACTGTAGCTCTGATTTTGAAAGCAGAAGCTCAGGCATTGTAAAAGACTGTTAGAGACCGAAACTGGAGAAATGGACTTAAAAAATTGGTATTTATAATACTATTATTTTAAACGCTGGTTTCATTTTATGATAATAGGAATGTGTCAATTTACTCGCATACTTGTGCGCTTCTGTCGATATGAGTAATTTGCCTCAATTTATGTTATTATTTGTCTCTACTCTTATGGGTTGAATTCTTGTTTTTGAGTAACTATTTACTCAAAAATATGTCTTATAAAACTCATTTATTGAATATTGATATGTTTTGAACTATTTCTGCATGTTATTATTTAATTATTCAAGGTACTGATTAAATGATCAATATCATTTTGAGAACTACTTCCTGAGTGTTGTTGATTGATTATTTCAGTTAAGAGGTCTCTAGATAGAATTCGTTTGATATTCTGAATATCAGTTAATTGACCTACTTTGTTAGCTTGATATTCATTCAAAAAAAACATATTTAAATCTCAAATATTTTAAATCGTTTTGCTCTCTATTGGGATAGATCTACATCTTCCTAATTGAGATAGGATAAAATAGTTTCTTTTGCTTGCATCTTAGAATAATATTGCATTTAGATTAAATTCTACATCCCTAAAAATTCTTGTTCCCAAAGAGGAAAAACTTTAATTATGGCTTGGCTAAGCCCAAATTAGCTTAAGGATCACTTTCTTGTCCGATCGGCAAGATAAATGATTTAATGTTTCTTTCCCATTGATAGATAAAAGTCGTATTTTAAGCCAATGGATATTGAGAGAAGGTATCTAGACCTAGTTAAACTAGTCGGAGCCACCGTTCTAAATGGAAAAGGAATTGCTTTAAATTCCAGACCGGGTGGTCATCCCCAATGTTGTTGCATCGAATTTCAAGGCCTCAAAAAGTACATAACGTAAAGTTTATGTTCTCTGTATGAACGAAGTATTTTATTTGATTAACTTTTACCGTCTTCATATTTGTAATACTTTTTCTCAGTACTTTAATATAGCTTCATACATAACTACTTCTATTCTCTATTGCAAGGATGTACTATAACATTTTCCTATTCATAAATTTAAAATCTGTTCTTTACATTTCGCCTCAACCATACAGTCACAAATGTATAATTTCCAACGTATTTATCCATAACACATCTTCTAAACTTTAAATAATAAACATTATAAGAGCCATATTTGTTTATGTGTATTATAACAGAAACTCAGAAACACATAATAATCTAAATGTTAAAAATGTAGAGTCTCTTTCTTTCCCTACACTTTTCTAGCACATGTTACTGTCTCCTATTCCAAACAGATAACACCTATAAATAATCTAGACAGGTTCTCACTATCTCCTTCAAAACACAGAGTTTTCACATTTACTTATCTATATTATGCAATTTGAAGTTGTGGTCCTCCCAACCTTCAAGAGAGGCAATTACGTCCTCCTCTTTCCCCCGTGCTCCAATCCTGAAAGGTATGGGTTAACAGTGGAATTTATACTATGACCTTAGGACTCCTGGTCTAGTCAGTGCTAGAAGTTAAGTCAGGATTTGCTGAGTGATTTCCATTTGTCTCTACCAGCTCAGTAAATTTTTTCACTCTATTCTTCATTCTTGAACAGAACCCCTTACTCCTCTCTGGAATCAGTCTCTTATCCCCAAAGGAATAGGTAATTGTTTCCAACTGTCCCCAACCTCTTTATAGTTCTTGAAAAACATTTACCATCAAATTTTTACTTTTTATCAAGTTATTTTTCGTAACTAATTTTATCATCATAATTAATAATCTTTCCTTTAAACAATAATTCAAATTGTCTTTTAACTAGTTAACACTAGTTATCATTAATGCAATTATCACAACTTCCCCCCTGGAAGTAACACCGTCTTCGGTGTTTCGTTCTAGCTCTAAAAATAGCTCTGGGTAAGCCTCACACACAAATATTCCATCCTCCAAAGTAGCCTCATCCAAGCCAAAGTGCTTCCACTGCACTTTAACCTGGGTGATGACTCATTTTCCGAAGCATAATTTCCCTCCGGTCAAGTATGTGTTGCGCCTAGACCAGAAATTTGTTGTTCAGCTCTACCTATAATTGACCATCGTACATTGGATCATCCTGTAGCTCGCACTCATTTGCATGACCATTATCATTTCCTGCCACCATGTTAAACATAATATTTCATTTTCACAAGTCATCCTCACTCCCTATTATTGATGACATCAACAAGATTGTATAGCATGATTAGATATAGCCTCATTCAATCACTAATCAATATTTAAGCGATCCTTTAACACTTATTCATGTGCATAGATGGAATGTGAATACGATATTAGAACATGCTTTCTTCTAACATCACTACTTTAGTGTAATCAAGTAATTATCAATTCATGTCAAAAGAATCTGCACATTATTATGACACTGCTCACATACATTCACATTCGTACAAAACAATTCACCACAATTTGTCTAGGAATTCCTTTAATGGAAAAATTACACAATGTGCATCTGACTTACTTAAGCTCCAACAAAAGAACCAACCCTCTAGCTATTGCTTTTGGGCATGCAAATATAATAAAGCTAACACATTTAATATTGTTCCTATGCATACAATGCATAAAGTTCTCTAAAATCAATTTCTCAACTAAATACTTATCATAATAGAGCATGCAACCACATGTTTCCTTTTCGAGGAAAAATAACATCATAGGCATGCAATTCATGGTTTCTTTTCCATAAAACTAATGGAATAAAGCATATGAATATATGTCTTATTCTCTAGATATTATACTAAAATTACACATATGTATAACTCAACTTCTTGTCAAAGAATATTTTTCAATGTAGGATAACAAAACTTGTTATCATTTCCCACATACAAATGTGTATTATTTCCAATGAAATCTAATACAAATATTGCATAATATAAATGAACTTATTCCAAAAGAAACTAACATAAACTACGCAATAGTTTTTTTAGCATAAAGGTACTCACATATATTTCCTAAAGATTAAGATAGATTAGTATTTCCTTTATCCATGAAAATAGCGTACCTTTATAACACAATGGCTATTCTTGGTGCATTCAAGAGCTTATCATAATAACCCTTCTTTAATGTAGGCAACAGATTATTCCCTTCTTAGAATTCTACCATCATTAACTATTCCTTTTATGTAAACAAATGTGTACTTCATTTTCATCAGGAAGTTATCATCACCTAGTTTTGTTGTCTTTATACTTGAAATCTTCTTATGCTTCTCTTTCAAGAATTTATCATATATAACCTTCTTTTATGCATAAAACTACGAAGCCATAAAAAGGTTAACTTCACCTTTTATTCATTCTTGTTCTTGTATGAACAAGATTCATATGCATCTTTTATAAAGTTAATCTTTATTTTTTATTAATTCATGCAAAAAACTCCTATCCACTCTTGTGCACTCATGCAGAATTTAAATGAAAACATAGGTAACATTTGCACTAAAATTCATGGAAACCTTCTAAGAAAATTCATCTAACTAACTTTTATCTTTTCTTTTTTCACCACCTATGAAAATATATGACTAATTACCCTCTTTATTCTATATTTACTTTCAAGAAAATAACTTGGAGTTTTATATATTTTCATACACATGTATGAAATCCCTTTCAAAATAAAACAAGCATCCTATGTCTTACATAAGATGCTTATATATATAGACAAGCTATCTTACGTATCTTTTACTATGATTAAGCTATGCAATGAATTTAATATGCATATTTTCGACACCATAATATGGTTTGTATGCAAACTATTCTTTCAAGAAAATAATGATAAGAGAACACCATCTTCGGTGTGCTTCTCTCACTGAAATTTTAACTTATACTCATGATATAACAATATAAACAACCCAAAGGGGGTCCTTCCCCTTCACAATGAGAACATTTTTTTTCTTTAATGCCATCAATTGAAACGATAATGTTTCTGTCCATAGTCATAAGCATATATAGCTCAAAGAAAAATACTCCATTTCCATTTTCTTTTTAACCACTTATCCATTATTAAATTTCATAAAACCATGGAAAAATCTGTATATGAACTTATCATTATTTACCAATTACTATTGGAAGTAATGATGGCTTATACACAAGCTCTCTGAGAATGGTTGAACAACCCATCAACACTCCATGGAAAGAGTCTGTAATGTACGACTAACAAATTCAATCACATTAGTCATGTAGTTTCAATCAAATGAAATACTTGTAGCTATCAAAACATTCATGCAACATTAAGAGGTGTTTTAATCAGAGTACTTCCATAGATACTCAGAGAGCACCAACTCTCTAATCGATGCATCACGTTCACATTGTCTTAGCTCCTGCTAAAGACATTCACACAATAATTCTAAAAGTACTCAGAGAGCACCTAACTCTATAATTGTACAAATGGTCAATCAATGCACCAAATGCATGTTGTCCTAGCCCCTGCTAAGATATTCAAAATATTGGTAATACAATAAAAAGGAACTTATACTTTCTGTCATTCCTTTCTGAGCACTAGGCTCCTTTCCTCTCAGTATCTACATAAGATATTTACACAATCATATAAAATTCATTTTAATGTAACACAGAACTATTTACTAACTTTTTTTTTCCCTATGAGAACCACAATGGTAAACAAAATGCTCCTCCCAACCAATGGGAGTTGGTTTCGATAACCAAATCGAGTCATTTTCACATCCAGACAGTTATTTGAAGAAAACCATTCTAGGTCCAGTATAGGATTCCTCTTGGCAACATCATGCCTATTCCTATGACATCATCCCGTCTATGAGGAAATTTTGGACCTCCTCCAACATGCTCCAAAATCAATAGAGTTTCCTCAGGTTTTCCCCTCTTCACCAGATTGGCACACTCTTTTCCCTTACTGAGATCTTATATCTCTAGGGAGAGGAAATCCGGGCAGGTAAGCGCCATAAACCCCTTCGGGTAGGCAACCACCATCAACCCGAGGCCTTCTAGCATTTCACAATTGTTTATAACTATCTGGTATGTTAAATTTCTCTTTTAGCATTGTTTCCCTTAGTAAACTACATAATGAACTATTTTCACATTATTCGTAAAAAAAAAAGAAACTTTATGTACATCATACATGATACTTGCCCTTAAAAAGGAATAGAAATAACATACATGTGTTATACATTATTATTTCCCAAATAACACAATCATGCACATTATAACATGATACTTTATCAATTACCGTTGTAATTTTCACTGCAATATTTTACTTTCACGGGTTTTTCTTGTTGCCATTAAGCTACTAATGCTTACTATAAGCAACAATGCTAATTGTAAATATGCATTTCCTAAGCACATATTATCTTACGCAATAATTTTAATTTCCTGCATATAATGTTGTCATACATATGATTATATACAAATATTCATTAATGTTTATATATCAATAATGATTAGGGTAACAGTCCCATGGGTAATAGTCCAACATTTTCCAATTCCACTAGTGTACTGTTACCTACAGTTTGACACATGAAGTAACTACTTGTTCAGAACTTGCAATAAACTTTAATCAAAACCAATTCATGCATATAGGTTTTATTAATTAGTCTTACAAGACTAACTAATGAATGCCACTAATAATCTTAATGCAGCCATGACATGACAAAAAATTAATCATTCAAAAACTAGTCATTATAGCCAAGTCTCACTACTAGACCCATTATATATTTTTAGCATATGAAAGGGTTCATTCAATTTCATTTTAGAACACTCTATAGTCCTTTTCAAGGAATTTTCCCATGTTTTGCAATCATGCATTAGTTTCACACACCATCACTATACACATTAATATTTTTCAAGTAGTGCTTGATAACTTTTACTTATGTTTGTTAAATGTATGAGTCATATGCCATATACCCAAATGTTAATAGTCAACTCTCACTTTCACTAGTGAGGACTCAGGTTGTTCATAAGTACAACAAGGTTTATTGTCTTTTATCTTCAACAGGATTCCAATGTTATGAAAACTATTTTGCAACAGAATTTATTAGTCATTACTCTTCAGATGTATTTATAAACATGAATCACACATCGCATGTCAAAAGTAAATTACTGCATAATTCAATCAATATGTAGATTGCTAGAATCATATATCAATCAGTATGTAGATTTCTAGAATCATATATCAATCATTATGTAGATTGCTAGAATCATACCATAACTAATGTCTATTGATATCATACCTTAATTTCTTTTCTCTTAATAAATCCCAAAGATGCCAGTGTTGCAACATTTAGCTCTGATACCACTTGTCACGGTAATTTCTTACCATGATTTGACCTTTTACCAAATATGGCATTGCATATAATTTCTAGGCTAATCCACTCATAAGCTATCATTAACCATTCACTTTGGAATTTTCCATGCTACATTTAGAAGTTTTATATAACGTAAAATGCATATTTTCTATTTACACCCACTTTAATGTTGAAAAGAAATACAATTAAACAACTCCCTTTTTTATTAAGTTGATGTCCTCATTCTCACCGAGGCAGAGATGGCATATTTGAGCAATTAAAATTAAGTACTGGGCATTTACTCCATTTTCACAGTTGTAAATTTGTGATGAGATTTGATGCGTTTTTTTTTATGATTCATCTGCAATCTCCACCGTAGAGATTTCGGAGGATCTACGGATGAAATTTTTGGTGGGAGCTGCATAGTGAATCCCGCCAACACTAACCCATCTTGGCATATTGTCTTGGCCTTCGTGAAGAATTTTTTCTATTCTGGAGTTTTGTCTCTGCCATACCATAGAGCTATGGCTCCACCGCTTCCATCAAACCTTTGCTACTCTCCGTGGGGTTTCCAGAGTTTACCTCCAGACTTTTTACCGCTCAGTAGAGGAGATACTTTAGTTAATCGAGAGAAGATCTCTGGACCATCATGTCCATTATTGCTGACGCAACTTTCTCCGCTCTGGTTCTTTCTTGCTCGCGCTGCCGGTAGGACTTTTTTTTTTGTATCTACTCTATATTTTCACAATAACAAGCACAATTTGTGTCCGAGTTTGCCAATAATTTTGTTTTCCCATTTGTAATAATATTTTCATGTTTTCTCTGTATTATGTGAATATTTACATGGCAACACTCGATGGGTACAATTTTCATTCAACCTATGGTAATTTCTTATCATTTACTCATTTTTTTTCTTGAACACCAATTACACCTTTGCATAATAATTTCTTTCTAGTGTTTATGAATAGCTTTCTTATGGTCTAGCCTACTTGGCTTTGGCTGTAGGTCGTCCCTTTTTCAAGTCGACATATTTTCCATGTTAGAAGGTATTTGACCTAAAAGCAAATTCATATTCTGGCTAGCATCGAACACGACTAATTCTGCTGGCTCTTCTTCTAGGTATTTCCAACATTCTCACTCAGACTACTAGGGCTTGTATTTGACTCAACTGACATCTATATTTCATGGGATTTTCTAGTTCCAGAGCTTGGCTTATATTTCGGCCTTTCTAGGTCTTATCTCTTGTTTTATGAAATCATACTGTAAGTTTAGGACGGACTTTGTCCAAATATAACTATTTGAGGATTTGGTTAATCCTCCACATTCTCCATGTATAAAAATTTTCTGTGAATATATTATGGCAGAACCTCCGAGGGTTTCCTCTCTAGCAATTCGACCCTAGTTTTATTCTTAATTTTTCATTTGAAGTTACTCTTCTGAACCATCTGGGCAGTAATATTTTTAAATATTTATAATGTTAAACACTATGTTTTCAATTTTTCTTTCTAAATGAATTCTGAAAGCCTGTTTATCTGTTTACACAGAATTCTGATCTCATAAACTTATTTATTTGTCTTGCATGTTTTTAGTTCCGTTTTCTGGTTTGCTCATAAGGTTGACGAACAATATTTTGATAGTCAAATTTTAATTTCATTGTTTTCTTGTAAATAAAAACTTACAATTTGATGCTTGAATATCTATATATTTTCCTATTTTCTTGATATTAATTCTGTTTACAACGTGACTGGACCACTCTCCGAGTTCTTTTCTGAGAGACAACTAGCCCTAGGTTGGGGTTTCACTCGTACCCTAGGCTAACAATCTACTCTGCTTAGTTACATGTTTTTTCAAGAAAAATAAATTTGTAGAGTTTTCACATGCAATCATTTCTCATATACACTATATAGTTTTATTCTCCATGTAGAGTACATAACATAAATTTTATGTTATTTGTATGAACGAAGTATTTTCTTTGATGAGATTATACCGTCTTCATATTTGTAATACTTTTGGTTAGTACTTTAATATAGCTTCCTACAAAAATACTTATATTCTCTATTGCAAGAATGTCCTATAACATTTTCTTATTCAGGAATTTAAAATCTGTTCTTTACATTTCGCCCCAACCGTACAATCACAAATGTATAATTTCCGACGTATTTATCCATAACACAACTTATAAACTTTAAAGAATAAACATTAAAAGAGCCATACCTATTTATGTGTAATCTAAAAGAAACTCATAAACACATAATATGTTGGATTTAATGATTACATTCCATATATGAGAAATTGTTTTGTGATGGTTGAGAAATTCTCTCAACCTCTCTATCTAAATTAGGAATAAGTTGGATCTCAGAAACTCTATTTAATAGAGTAATCTGAATGTAAATCTGTGTGTGTGAGTGTGTTTACACATACACCATTTGTGTATAATATATAAGTGTGTTTAGCAATTGTGTGGTTTTTAGCTATTTCCATCATGGTATCGGAATGAATAAGATGAGTGGCCTGTGTGCTATGTAGAATTTGTTTTCTTCTTCTTTGCTACTCTTCACACTCTCAATGCTGCTATTAGAAAGGCCTTGACGGACGCCTTGTACATGCTCTAAAATCTAATGCGTTGAAGGACCCCACTGCATCGTTTGTGGTATTCTGCGTATTTGATGTGGGTGAAATTTAATAAGATATGTGGTGTGGGAATGTAGCATCTATGATAACGGCACTGCATTTGATGCGGCTGTCAAACTGGTGAAATCTGTATCTGCTGTCAGGGAAATTTAATAAGATCTGGGGTGTGCGAGAGGACGCACCATCGTAGATTTTCTAGGAAAATTTCTTGGTCTGGCATTCATCCTAGCATATTTGGATCCATCAACAAAAGGACAAAGGGTTGCGAGAGGAGTGAATTATGTTTCTGCTGTCGGGGGAATTTTTGATGATAATGGCTGGAACTATCCGAATATTGTTCAATGACCAGATACTAAATTTCTAGAACACCCTAAAGGACTTGATTGCATAGTTGGGAACCTCACAGGCTGAGGTAGAAGGTTGTTTGACTTACGTTGTGTGAGCAACATATATCTTTTTGGAGATAGAACTGTCCAATAGATAGAGGCCGAGAAACAACTTCCAGAAAAGCAAGACCTTGTCTCCATCGTGAATGGGAATGTAACGTTGTTATGCAATAACTTTAAACGAGCATGCAGAGAAAGAGAGTCAACACATATCTGTTGTAAAGAGCAAGAGTGCAACTATGTTAGTTCAGAGTCCTGTTAGTTACTTGTTCCGGGTAGCCGTGGACTAGACCGCAGATTACATCTCATCCCTCAAGAAGGTGGCTCAGTCCATGGAGGTACTTGCAGACTGTTGTTCAAATTTGACAGCTCATTCTACTGGCCAAATCTAGTTTCAAATGGCAGTGAAGTGTAGTATTTCCAAGCTTAGCCTTGTGATAAGTATAGTAGTTTCTAGTAGTTTGTTAGTATTATAATTTGTTTGTAAATTATGTGATGAATTTCAAACTAGATAAAAAGGTTATTTTGCAAAACTGATTCTAGATACATTCTGTATCTAGACGGCCTTCCTAGATAACTGATGATTAAAGGGGCTAGCACCCATGTATTTCAGTGGATGGGAGCTCATCCATAGAATGACTAGGAGTTCAGTGATTGCAATCAATTGTTTTTGAAGAGATCAAGTGGTAGTAAGGCTCAACATGGATGGTTGTCCAGATAGTATGGAAGTTGCAGATCTAGGGAAGGATCCCTCATTAGTGGTAGACATGGAAGTGGTCTCCTAATGAGGTTATGCGACAGATTGGGACGCTGTTCAGTAATTGACTTCGGGAGGTCCTTGATTCGGGAGTTGAGGAAGCGAACTCGGGAATCCAACTTGCCAACTACATCTTTCCGAGGGTTATGAGGAAACTTGATGGAGCATCTACTGATAAGCTTGATTATTTTATTATTTTCATGTAATGTAATCATTAAGGGGGGATGTTGGAGTTAATTCTTACATTCCACATTTGAGAAATTGTTTTGTGACGATTGGGAAATTCTCTCAACCTCTCTATCTAAATTAGGAATAAGTTGGATCTCAGAAACTCTATTTAATAGAGTAATCTGAATGTAAATCTCTGTGTGTGAGTGTGTTTACACATACACCATTTGCATATAATATATTTAAGTGTGTTTAGTAATTGTGTGTTTTTTAGCTATTTCTATCACAATAAACTAAATGTTAAAAATGTAGAGTATCTTTCTTTCCCTGCACTTTTCTAGCACATGTTACTGTCTCTTATTCAAAACAAATAACACCTGTAAATAAACTAGACAGGTTCTCACTATCTCCTTCAAAACAAAGAATTTGCACATTTATGTATCTGTATTATTCCATTTGAAGTTGTGGGCTTCCCAACCTTCAAGAGAGGTGATTACGTCATCCTCTTTACCTCGTGCTCCAATCCTGAAAGGTACGGGTTAACAGTGGAATTTCTATTGTGACCTCAAGACTCCTGGTCCAGTCAATGCCAGAAATTAAGTCAGGATTTGCTAAGTGATTTTCCATTGGTCTCTACCAGCTCAGAAAAATTATTCACTCTATTCTTCATTCCTAAACATAACCCCCTACTCCTCTCTGGAATCAGTCATTTATCCCTAGAGGAGTAGGTATCTGTTTCCAACTGTCCCCAACCTCTTTCCAGTTCTTGGAAAACATTTACCATCAGTTTTTTACTTTTTATCAAGCTATTTTTCACAACTAATTTTATCATCATAATTAATAATCTTTCCTTTAAACAATAATTAAAATTTTCTTATAACTAGTTAACACTAGTTATCATTAATGCAGTTGTCACATGAAGTTTTGAACAAGATGACAATCACCCATTCAGATTAAAGAATCAAACTCAAATGGAATTTTAATTCATGGTTTGGTAAAAGAGTATAGAAAAACATTAATGTCTTAGATATATATGTTTTGAATATATATGTATCAAAACAACAATGTAAATATTAGTAAAATATAGTTTTTTACTGGTGAAGCTCCATATATTAATGCATTTCATGTTTTGAAGTATGTATGATTTCAATTGTGAATTATACAACCATGAATATGTTTTACTCTGTTTCACTATGAGTAAATTTGTTTGATTTTTTTGCTCCATTATAGTTGTAATTTTAATCTCAACAACTCTGTATTAAAAGGAAAATTATTATGATTTGATTTCCTCAAGTGCATTGTTTCATTTTTCTCATTTAAGACCTTTCAAAAATAGATTTTTTGCTCCATTATAGTTGTGATTTTAATCTTAGCAACTCAAAGGATAATTATTATTATTTAATACCTCTCAACAACTTTGTGTGTTGCGAAAAAGAATTTCTTGCGACTTAGAAATTTTAACACAATTGTGTGTGTTGCGGAAAAGAATTTCCTGTGACTTAAAATTTTTAACATGGTATCAAAGTTGGTTTGAAATTTTATGAACAAATATTGTTTTTACTAAGGAGTTAAGATGTGTATTTCCGAGAAGGAGAAATTTATTTTTACACAGTGAAAATGGCAGCAACAAGCACAAGCTTGAATAATCCAAACATACCACAGTTAAATGGAAAAAATTAAGATTATTGGACTATTACAATGAAGGATTTGTTTTCTTCTCAAGGCATTTCAGAATTGGTCGAGTATGGTTTCCAAAAAACTAGTAGGTGCAATACCATACAATGTTTTGACACGGGAAAAAAAATATTTGTTGAGGGACAATACGAAGAAGGACTCAAAAACCCTCTTCTATATTTTTCAAGAAGTTAGTGAAAGTATCTTCCAAAGGATTGCAGCAACAATAAAGTCCAAGAAAGCATGGGATACCCTCCAAACAACCTACCAAGGCATGGAAAAGGTGAAGAAAACAAAACTACAAATGTTGAGAAGATACTTTGCGACAATTTGTATGAAAGGGTCCGAGAATGTAGAATCATTTTTTACACATGTAATTGGGTTGGTTACTTAAATCACATCTCATGGTGAGACACTTGAGGAAAGGAGAATAGTTGAGAAAGTTTTAAGAAGTCTCCCAACAAGATTTGATGCCATTATGGTGGCCATAGAAGAGACAAAGTATCTCTCACAATTTTCAGTGGATGAACTTCATGCATCACTAAATTCTCATGAACATAGAATGAACAAAGAAAAAACCTCCTCATTGGAGCATGCTTTCAAGACAAAAATTTGATTTGGTCAAGGTAGAGGTTGAGGAGGATCAAATTATAGAGGAAGAGGTAGAAGCCGACATAGAGGTGGAAGAATAAACCCTTCAAGTTCAAGTGGAAGGGGCAACAATAAAAATACAATCCAAGGCCCAAGCCAGAATCAAACACAACAATAGAGGTATGATAAATACCAAGTTCAATATCATTACTATAAGAAGTATGGTCATTATGAAAATTAATGTAGTAAGAAGAAATACGACATAAGTAAAAAACCAAGTGCTAATTTCATAAAGGAAAATCAGGATCATGATAGTATGTTTTTAGCTTGTATTATAGCAGAAGAAAAACAAGGAGATGTATGGTTTATAGATTCAGGGTGTAGAAAACACATGACTGGGAACATAGAAAATTTTTCTAATCTATATGAAAGTGTAAAATTTGAAGTGACATTAGGGACTAATAGAAAAGTCTCTTTCATGGGAAAATAAATACTAGACATTCTAACAAAGAAGGGGGAGAAGATGTATAATTTAGATGCATGATTATTTTGTCCCTGGTTTGAAGCATAACCACATAAGCATTGGACAACTCATGCAAAAGGGCTACAATTTCTTTTTCAAAAATGATGTGTGCACAATTTTGGATAAGTCTCCAAGCAGAGAGTTGATTGCAAAAGTTTAGATGACAAACAATAGAATGTTTCCTCTCAATTTAAAATTAGATTTGAGAAAAGAAGGTGCTCAAGCACAACTATTAATGAATTCAAGAGAGAATGAAAGAAAAGATGTAGTTGTCACACAACTAGAATATCAAGCAGCGGTCAAAGATGATAATTGGTTATTGCATTTGAGATTTGGTCACCTCAAATTTGGAGGTTTGAATTTGTTACATAGGAAAGGCATGGTGAAAGGATCTCCACTCATAGAAAAACCAAACATCCATTGTCAAAGATGAAAATATTTTTCAAATATTGTATGTGGAAAAATAACAGGATAATTATCCAAATAAAACTCGGTAATATCCTCTGCAGGAAACAATGGACAAATGTTGTCATTTGGGGCAGCTAACATGGAAGTGGCCAATCCTCCCACGTCCGTCCAATTCCTCTTAAAAAACTTATAATTCTATTTGGAAAGAAGGATGATATTTTAGAAAAAAATGAGCCATCAAAATATTTTACAGGTGGAGTAGATTAAAATCATTACCTGTAGCTTTTTCCTCTAGGAATTCAAGCATAACTGTTGGGATAATCCCACGAAGCCCTCCTCCATCAATACTGAGTATGGTAATAATTTTTACATCCGTTGGTGGTAGATCCCCGTAAGTAGTAGCCATGGTCTATACTCAAATTAAGCCTTTAGCTCCAAATTGATTTCCACTCCTTAACTTTAGAGAACAATGGATATATTGATATATTGATTGAATGAATGAATTGGAATGGTGCTCATTTACACTATATTTAAACGGAGAGGAAGATAATTAATAAGTATGATTGTTTGTAGTTTAGAATTAATAGGTTTGAAGTTGGGCTATTGTCTTCATCTTTGTGACGACCATGAGGGGTTGAACCATTCCCATCCATCCACGTTATCAATAACTTGAACAACGTAAAAAAATCTTGTCAGTCAATTTCACTATTTGAATAAAGTATCTTTGATTAAAACTATAAACAAGGTAGATATAATTATGGAGCTTAACGGTATAAGTAGTATGTTGAAATGTAATAAAAGTGTAAATTTTGTAGATAGAATTATAGAGCTCAATAGTGTAAGTGGGTTGAAATGTAATAAATTTTTTTATTTTTCTAGATAAAATTATGGAACTCAATAGTGTAAGTAAGTTGTGTTAAAAATTTTAGGATACATGAAATTCTTTTCCCCAACACATAGAGTTGTAGAGAGGTCTTAAACGAGATAGTTGCGGAAATAAAATCACAACAGTATTCTTTTTAATACAGAGGTCTTAAACGAGACAGTTGCAGAAATAAAATCACAACAATATTCTTTTTAATACAGAGCGGCTCAGATTAAAATCGTAGGTATAATGGAGGAAAGAAAATAAAATAGATTTACTCCCTGTGAAATGGAGTAAAACAAAGTGGTGGCTGTAAAATTGACATGTTAAATCTCCATAAGCATATGGAAAAAAACCAAAATTTATATTATAGCCTCAAAAATGAAATGAATTCATACCTTTTACTGAGATTTACATTCACTGGGGGTTGGGAAGTAACACACAATAAAACCTGTTGTTTTCTTGACTTACTTCTGCCACAAATTCATAATTTAAAACAATCATACATGTATATTAAAAACATATATAGCTAGGACATTAATACATGACAAAGTAAAAAATTAATACAACTCATGGGTGAATTAATACACATCATGGGCGATTATACAAAAAATGTTTTTCTGTGTTGGGGAGTTAATGTTTGTCCATAAGCTTTTACCAAACCATGAATTAAATTTCCATTTAAGTTTGATTCTTTAATCTGTTGCAGAATGGGTGATTTTCCCCCTCTTAAGAACTTCATTTAACCCATGTCCTTGCCTACAAACTCAATCCACAACTTACAAAAAATTTATTGAGGTATGGTTGCTGCCAATTCATTTAATGTGATGATTGAGATTACTTTTCCAACACTCCCCCTTAATCGAAACTACCGCTATTGACCATTCCCAAACAATCTCTAATATAAACAAAATTTCCACATGAAAATGGCATTGTGAAGATGCTTGCAAATTGTTCTTCTGACTTTTCATGGTAGAACATAATCTCACCATTGTTAACTAATTCTCTTATGAAAATATATTTAGCATAAATGTGCTTTGTCCTCTTATGAAAAGCAGAATTCTTTGATAGTGCAATTGTGGAACTGTTGTTGCAGGAAATAGTTATTGTTTGGTGTTGTTCATGGCATAAATCTCTCAAAATTCTTCTCAACCAAACTGCTTGACGTGCTGCTGTTGTTGTGACAACATATTCAAATTTTGTTTTTGACAATGAAACTATTGATTTCTTCTTGGAAGCCCATGAAATGGATCCCGAACCCAAATGAAAAATATATTCTTATGTGCTCTTTCTGTCGTCAAAACTTCTCACTGAGTCACTATCAGTGTAACCAAACAACCTAAAATCTTTTGTTGTGGTGTACAAGATGCCATACTCCTTTGTCCCATTGACATACTTTAAAATACTTTTGGATGCTTTCCAATGTGTCTCCTTGGGTGTCTCCATGACCCATGACACAAAATTCACTACATACTTTATGTCAGGCATAGTTGCAGTCAAATGCACTAGGCTTCCCACCATAATTTTGTATAATGTTAGATTGACATTGCTACTACAATATTCCTTGCTCATCTAACCCCATGACAGTTGGAGTTGGTGCTCACTTTTTTCTGCATATTAAATATCTCTAAAATGTCTGCAACATCATTTTCTTCAGAGATAAAAATGTCATTTTATGTTTTTTTCACTTCTATGCCCAAAAAATACCTTAGCAACGCAAATTTAGTCATTTCAAACTCACTTTTCATGACTACTTTGAAATTAGCGATGACAAAATCATCACTTCCTGTAAAAATCAAATCATCTACATACAAAAAAACAATAAGAAGCTTACCGTCACTTTCTTTGATGTAGAGACTAGGCTCATCGTCACATTTTTCGAACCCATTTTCCATCAAGTAAGCATCTATCCTATAATACCATGCACACAGTGGTTGCTTCAACCCATAAAAATATTTCCGCAACCTGTACACCTTGTATTCTTGGCCTTCTATCTCATAACTAGGAGGTTGTGAAACATATACCTCCTCTTTTAGCGCTCCATTTAAGAATGTTGATTTTACGTCCATTTGATACACTTTCCATTTGCGGTTCCCAGGAATTGACAACACTAAACACACTGTCTTGATTCTCGCGACTACCGTAGTTTTCTCAGCGTAATCTCTTCCATGTTGTTGCTTGTATCTTTTGAAAAATAGCCTCGATTTCTATCTTTCAATCTTTCCTTCAATGTTTCTCTTGGTATTATAGACCCACTTCACTCCAATGACTTCTTTTCCTTGCAGAAGTTTCACTAACTTCCATGTGTCATTCTTTTCTATCACTCCTATTTCTTCATCCATTACCACAACCCATTTTTCTTCTTTTACTTAATCCTCAAAATGAATTGGGTCATCTACATGAAAAAATAATGAAAATGAGGAATTTATAACAATGCTACTATCAAATTCATTTTGCTCATATATTTCACTTAAGTTTTTGAATTTGTGTCCTCTTATGCTTGCGGAAGATAGGCTTGACATGTCACTTGGTGTTGCCCTTGAAGTATATGGAGTTGCAGATCTTTGTGATGTTCTTGGAGAAGAACTTCATTGGCTGCGCAATGTTGTCCTATTATTTTTTTGCGGTGTCATATGTTGACTGCTTTGTTGAGATTGTGCAAGTGTAGGAGGAGTCACCATTGAGGAATTACTTGTTGCGGTCAATTCCTCTTTGTCTTCATGTTGTATACATGTTTTCACATTGATTGTCTTCTCTAAAATTCCATCCTGTGCTTCCTCTTCTATGAAATGCACATCTTTGTTGATTATGATTTTCTTGGTTGATGAATTATAGAGCTTGTATGCCTTGTAATCATCAATGTATCCAAAAAATATATATTTCCCCCCCTTTCTTTCCAACTTCTTCCTCAAATCATTTGGCACATGTGCATATGCCACACATCCAAACACTCTCAAGTGAGTGACATTATGCTTTCTTCCATTCCGTGCCTCTCTAGGAACTACATTCTTGACACTTTTGGCTGGACACATATTAATGATATATGATACACAAGCGACAACTTCAACCGAATAATCATTTGGAAAATGTATACCTTGTTGTAAATTTCTTATGAATTCCATGCTCCATGCCAAAACATAGGATGTCACTTGAGATGTATTCGCCACTTGTATCAGTCCTCAACACTTTGATATGTTAGGATATTCCAAGGGTTTTAACCATGTGATTATACTAGTGTACTGATTTTTGATCTGTTTGTGAGTGGTGACCTTTTGTTCTTGCTCTACGGAACTTACCCTGTAAATTCGTACATGGTATTGGAGCTATTTTGAGGGCCGTGTCCGTTTTTAATCAAAATCCGAAGCTGGTTTGACTGCATGCGAATTTTGTTTTGTAGATATACTATTTTTGAACTTTTTTGGGCTTGGAGAACTACTCGGTTGTGTCCAGAGTGTCTGTTACAGTGAGGAACGCCTTTCGTTTCATGCGAAAAGGTTTCTGACTGCCAAAGTTATGTCAGTTTAGATCTGGAAGTATAAAGCATCTGTTGTGCAGTTATATTTGTTAATAGTTATGCTTATTTCGGTTTTTTTTTTCTGTATTAAGGTTTTATTTATTTGCCGGATCTATACCCTCTTCTTCGTGTATGCTCTTCACTATGCACTCCGTGCGATCTCGGCAAATCAGAAACAGAAAAAAGGGATTTTTTTGCTATGTATGTTCTTTCCCCACGTCTTTGTGCGATCTCAGGAAACCAGAAATAGTGAAAAAAGTGATAGTTGCCGATAAGGCTAACCGAGAATCTAACATTCTGCCGTAAGGCTATGCATTTCATTTTTCTTTCTCTTTTTTGTGTTTTCTTATCCAGGAAAAGGCACGCACACCGAAGAGCAATAATAATAATAATAATAATAATAATAATAATAATAATAATAATAATCCCCCGTTCCTCCTTTTTAAAATAACATGATCTTTTTACTATCTCACTTGGTGAGGGGTTAGTTTATGAGAATAGAGGCCTTGGGTTCAAGTCTCCTTCTCAAGCTTATTTTGTAAAAAAAAATTGTTCAAAGGGGCAGAATTGTTTTTTAAAAAAGAAAGCCGCACGTCATCCTGTTCCCGCAACTATTCGGCATCTACAACTCAGATTTTTCAAAAGGCATAACTTCTTCATCCGGAAGCCGTTTTTCAAGCCGGTTTTTTTGAAACGGCCTAATTTTTCGAGATATTTCTATTGGAGCAGTTATTTTCAACTTTTCTTAGCTTCATTTAAAGGAAAA
This sequence comes from Pinus albicaulis, assembly GCA_034641835.2. Classification (NCBI taxonomy): domain Eukaryota; kingdom Viridiplantae; phylum Streptophyta; class Pinopsida; order Pinales; family Pinaceae; genus Pinus; species Pinus albicaulis. The sequence continues at coordinate 275,725,998 of CM076584.1, read as the reverse complement.
AAAAATGGAAAGTGCATGCCCGGTTATTCTTAACAACACCAATTATTTCCAATGGCTACCTTACATGGTAGATATACTTAGAAGTAAAGGGCTTTATAGAATAGCCACAGGTCAAGAAACTAAACCTTCCGATGATGATAAAGTTCCTAAATGGGAAAATAGACAAGATCAAGCACGAGGGTTGATAGGAATGTCCATTGCTCAAGATCTTTGATTTCACATCCTTGACATTGACACCCCTGATAAAGCCTTAGAAAGGCTAAATAATGTTTTTGGCATTCAAAATCAAATCAGGGCCCACCATCTTGAAAATGAGTTACTTACTTTGGACCCTAATAATTTCTCCTCTATTGAAGACTTTTTGTCCAAATTCAAGACCCTTAGACTTGTTTTAGAAGGGTGTAAGGTCAAAAAGGAAGATGGTAGCCTCATCTATTGCATTATTGCTAAGCTTGGCCCTAAATAATATGGATTTGTTTCCTCCTTCCATTCCACCAGGGAAGCCATCATTTCTTTAGGAACCACCTACAAGAACCCCTCTTTTGATGCCTTTTGTGATTCATTGATAAGAGAACAAGAAATTTTTTTACATCTTGGTCTTATCACTATTGGAAATGCTTCTAAGAAAGCCTTAGCAGCCCTACAACAACCATATCAAAAGAATCCCAAGAAGTAGTATCCTTAAAAATATGGTCCTAAACGAAAAAAGGGCCCTAAGCAATTTCAACCACAAACTAAAAAATCAAATCACCAAAATAATAAGGCAAATCAAAACAAAGGGAAGAAGGTAGATAGACATTGCAACTTTTGCAATTGGCATGGTCATATAGAGTTCAAATGTTTTAAGAAGATGGAAGCCTTAGAAGCAGCAATGAAGAAGCACAACATCAATTTGGAGCACTCTTCACCTTCATCTTCAGGCATGGCACTTTCTCCTTATGGTTGTCAAGCATCAAGATCTAGTTATGCATTAAATGTATATTCTTCTTCTCCTTCTCATGAGTGGCTCATTGATTCTGGAGCTTCTTAACACATGGCTAAAAATAAATCCATGTTTTCTTCTTTAAATGATAGTAACACAAAACATATTTATGTTGGTGATGATAGATCTCTTAGTGTTGTAGGATCTGGAACCATTCATCTAGATAATGGTCAGTTTAATGATAGGATCTGGAACCATTCATCTAGATAATGGTCAGTTTAATGATGTACTATGTGTTCCTACCTTGTCATGCAACCTTCTATCTATTTATCAGATAACTCATTTAGGTGAAGGGAAAATAGTATAATTATCACCTCATGATGTTGTAATCGAGGACCTCAAAGATCCTAAACATATTTTAGCTACTGGCATTGTTGATGATTCCACAAGGTTGTATAAGTTTGACAACTTTGGGTCATCATCTCTTCCCTCGGTTTCTGTTGCTCATAATTATGATGTGAGAAAAATTTGGCATGAGTGATTTGGTCACTTAAACTATCACTCTCTTCAAACTCTATGTAAGGAAAATATGGTGACGGACCTTCCTATGGTATCTTGTCGAGATGGTGTTTGCTCCAGATGTGTACTTGGAAAACATCATCGGGACAGTTTTGACAAATGTGCCTCTTGGCATGCTTTAGCCCCTTCGCAGCTTGTGCACAGTGATTTATGTGGTCCTCTTCCTGTTGTTTCTTTCTTTGGTTGCAAGTACTTCTTAACTTTAATTGATGATTTTTCCAGACACACTTGGGTATATTTCTTAAAACTCAAGAGTGAATTTTTTAACATGTTGTTGGCCTTTAAGGCCTTTGTTGAGAAACAATCTAGACATCAAATTCTTAAGTTAAGATCAGAAAATGGCGGAGAATATGTTAACAAAATTTTTTATCAACTTCTGCACAGAGCATGGCATTAAATTGCAACATATTGCTCCATATACTCCACAACAAAATGGTGTAGCTAAAAGGAAGAATCACACCTTAAAAGAAATGGCTAATTGTTTACTTCAATCTAAAGGACTTGGTCTCAATTTTTCGGCAGAAGCCATTAACTGTGCAAATTACATAGTAAATCACACTCCTACTACATTTTAAAGAATATAACTCCAGAAGAAGCTTGGAGCTCAATCAAACCAGATGCAAGTCACTTTCGTGTTTTTGGAAGTGATGCTTGGGCCAATATTCCAGATGTGAAACATAAAGCCTTAGAACCTAAGAGTGAAAAATATATTTTTGTTGGATATTCTGAAGATGTCAAAGGATATAGACTTCTTCAACCAAAATCCAAAAATATTATCACTAGAAGAGATGTAAAATTTGACGAAAATATATCGGCCTGCGAGCCTAGTTCGGCAAGTGTGCCATCTTTAGCTTGCAAGCCTGATTCGACATATGTGCCACCTCTCTCTCTCTCTTCTATTTTTAATAGCATTCCTTCTAGTTTAGATGATGACAGTGAGGATGACAATCCTCCCCTAGCTCGTGAAATTTTTCTTTATACTCCACCGCTTCCAAGGTGGGTCTTCTCTATTCGGGATGTGGTAGGTTCTCTTGCAGGTGACCCTGTCGATCGACGATGTACATGTTCTCAGTTCGAAATATATTCTTCCTTATTGGCTCAAGTTCCAGAAAAACTTAATCCAGAAACATTTGAAGAAGCCTCCGGTCATCCAGATTGGGATGAAGCTATGAATGAAGAGTATCATTCCTTATTGGCAAAAAATACTTGGGATCTTGTTCCTCTTCCAAAAGGAATAAAACTTGTGAGATGCAGATGGGTTTACAAAACCAAGTTTGGACCAGATGGAAAAGTGGATAGACATAAATCTTGTCTTGTTGCTAAAGGATTTTCACAAGTTGAAGTCATTGACTATACTAAAACCTTCTCCCCTGTTTCCAAAATGAATTCTATCCACCTTGTTCTTTCCCTTGTTGCCTCCTTTAAATGGGAAGTCCATCAGATGGATGTTAAATCTGCCTTCTTACATGGAGATTTGCATGAAAAAATCTACATGGAACAACCCCTTGGCTTTATCCAAAAATACTCTAGCCTTGTTTGTCACCTTAGGAAGTCTCTCTATGGTCACAAACAAGCTCCTCGAGCTTGGTATGCCAAAATGGATAGATTTCTCTTAGATAATGGCTTTTCTAGGTGTCATTTTGACAACACTGTCTACACCAATAATGTGGGTAATTCCTTCACCATCCTTGTTATTTATGTTGATGATCTTATCCTTAATGGTAGTGATCCAAACCTCATAAACCATGTGAATTCTAGCCTCAAAAAGATGTTTGAAATGACAGACTTAGGACACTTTCATTATTTCCTTGGTCTTCAAGTCTTGCAATCCAAGGAAGGCATTACCCTCTCTCAGTCCAAGTATGCCTGTGAACTTCTACACCCCTTTCACATGGAAGACTGTAAGCCTGCCCCTTCTCCCTTTCAGTCTGGATTCAAGCTTTCAGTCAATTGTACTAGCCTTGAAGTTGATGCTACCTTATACCGTCAAATTGTTGGTAAACTTTTGTATCTAACCCATACCCGTCTTAACCTTTCCTTTACCATTGTTCTTGCTGCTCGGTTTGTGCACCAACCTCATGAAAGTCACTAGAAAGCAGCTAAAATAATACTTTGATATATTTGAGGTATATTTCAATTCAAGATTCATTACAGTGCAGGAGCATCTCCCTTGTTGATTAGTTTCACTGATTCTAATTGGGCTGGTGACCCTGATGATTGGAAGTTCACTACAGGATATGTATTCACTCTTGGTTCAGGACCCATTACTTGGTCTTGTAAGAAAAAAAGTGCCATCTCCCTTTCTTCAGCAGAAGTAGAGTATCATGGTGCAGATGAAGCCAACAAGGAAGCCATGTGGCTTCGTCAGATCCTGTCTGAATTTGGTCTTCATCAACAACATCCAATTACAATTTGGTGTGATAATCAAAGTGCCATTCAACTATGTAAAGATACAGTTTAGCATCAACATATGAAACACATTGAAATCCACAAACACTTCATCAGAAAGCTCATTCATGATGATGTTCTTGAAGTGCAGTATTTTCCAACCAATGATCAAGTAGCTGATATCTTTATGAAGGCTCTCACAAAAGCGAAGTTTACTAAATTTTGATCCATGCTTAGAGTTCAGGAAAGTTGTCATTAAGGGGGGATAGGCTCTAATGCCTCCTTCCTTCTACTATTGTGTCACTTTTGTAAATCCTTTAATCCTATCCCAATTTGTTCTTAAAGGGCGATGTTAGGATATTTCGACACATAGGAAATAAGATCCTTTTGTGTCACCTTTGTAAATCCTTCAATCCTATCCCAAGTTTTTCTTAAGGGGGGATGTTAGGATATTCCGAAACATAGGAAAAATTTAAGAATAACTTAGTCTAGTGTAGAGATAGGTAACGTGTGTTTCTTTACCATGTACATTTGTAACTTATAATCCGATAGTCACGATTTTTAGTGATCCGATGGTTATCTCTCACCTCGGTATTAACGACGCTTGATCCGTGGCTTAACACCCGATTGGTCCATGATCTCTATTTAAATATCATGGAGAGTCATTTTTTCGGTAACCGTTTATGAGAGAAACATATGTAACTTTTCTTTTATATTAATAAATTCCCTGAAGTGGCCGCGTTGGCTTAGGTCATGGATTGTTTCCCTCTTTGAGGGTTTTAACCACGTGATTATACTGGTGTACTAATTTCTGATCTCTTTGTGAGTGGTGACCGTTGGCTCTTGATCTACAAAACTTACCCTATAAATTCCTACATGATCTAGTGTCCACTTTTATACTCAAAAATATCTTTGTATTAGCGGAAGTGCTCAAACACTTCAATTTTCTATTTTATGAAGTAGACCCATGTCTTCCTTGTGTAGTCATCTATGAAGGTCAAAATATAATAGTTGCCACCAATTGATGGTTTTTGCATTTTTCCACATAAATCTAAATGGACAATCTCCACAGGTGCCTTTTCTCTTATTGAATTTCATGTTGGAAATGATTCTTTATCTTGTTTTCCTAAGATGCATATTTCAGATTGGCTGTCTAGTTTTTCTATGAGTGGAAATCATTTCACCATGCCTTTCCTAATTAAGAAATTCCTACCTCCAAAGTTTAGATGACCAAATCTCGAATTTCATAACCAATTTTCATCTTTTACCTCTGTTTGAAAGTCTACTTGTGTGTCAGTTGCAAATTTTCTTTCATTCTCTCATGAATTAATTAATAGTTGTGCTTGAGCACCTTCTTCCTTCAAATCTAATTTTAACTTGAGAGGAAACATCCTATTTTTTTTCATATGAACTTTTGCAATAAACTGTCTGTTTGGAGACTTATCTAAAATTGTGCACTCATCATTTTTCATAAAAGACATTGTAGCCCTTTTGCATGAGTTTTCCAATGCTTATGAGGTTATGCTTCAAACCAAGGAGAAAATAAACATCTAAAATATACTTCTCCCCCCATTCTTTGTTAGAATGTCTACTCTTCCTTTTCCCATGACATAGAATTTTCTATCAGTCCCTAATGTCATTTCATATTTTACACTTTCATCTTGATTGGAAATACATTTCTATGTTCCCAGTCATGTGGTTGCTACACCCTGAATCTAGAAACCATACATCTCCTTGTTTCTCTTGTGCTACATTACAAGCTAAAAACATGCTATCATGGTTTTGATTTTACTTCATGAAATTAGCACTTGGTTTGTTACTTATGTCATATTGCTTCTTTCTACATTCATTTGCACGATGACCATACTTCTTATAGTAATGAAATTGAATTTGGGATTTATAATACCTATGACCTTGTGCTTGATTTTGGCTTGGGCCTTGGCTTAGATTTTGATTGATGCCCCTTCCACTTGAACTTTAAGGGCTACATCTTACACCTCTTTGTGGGCTTATGCCTCTTCCTCTATAATTTGATCTTCCTCGACCTCTACCTTGACCAAATGAAACTTGTGTTTTGAAAGCATGCTCCAATGAGGAGGTTTTTGCTTTTTTTAGTCTATGTTAATGAGAAATTAGTGATACATGAAGTTCATCCGCTGAAAATTGTGAGAGATATTTTGTGTCTTCTATGGCCACTACAATGGCATAAAATATTGATAGCAAACATTTATTAAAAATTCTCAACTATTCTCCTTTCCTCAAGTGTCTCACCATGAGACCTGATTTGAGTAACCAACCCAATTACATGTGTAAAAAATGAGTCTACATTCTCAGGCTCTTTCATACAAATTGTCTCAAAATATCTTCTCAACATTTGTAGTTTTGTTGTCTTCACCTTTTCCATGCCTTGGCAGGTTTTCTTGAGGGTATCCAATGCTTGTTTGGACTTTTTTGTTGTTGTAATACTTGGGAAGATACTTTTATGAACTGCTTGAAAAATACAGAAGATGGATTTTGAGTCATTGTTCCTATTGTCCCTCAACAAATCTCTTTTTGTTTGTGTAAAAATATTGTATACTACTGCACCTAATGGTTCTTGGAAACCATTCTCCACCAATTCCCAAATGTCTTGAGAAGAAAACATAGCCTTCATTGTAATAGTCCAATAATCATATTTTTTTCCATTAAACTGTGGTATTTGTGTATTAGTGAAACTTTTGATTGGTGGGGTCATTTTAAATCTATAAAAATAAATTTTTCGTTATTTTAAATAGGGTCCTTAGAATTGTTTTCAAAACAACTTTTAACTCCTGAGTAAAAACACTATTTCTTCAGAAAATTTCAAACTCTCTCTGATACCATGTTAAAAATTTTAAGACACATAAGCTACTTAGAAAAAATTTCAAAACACCTTTTAACTCCTCAGTAAAAAAATTATTTCTTCATAAAATTTTAAACCCTCTGATACCATGTTAAAATTTTTAAGACACATGAAATTATTTTTTGCAACTCACATATTTTTGGAGCCTTCCTTTTAATACAAAGCGGCTAAGATTAAAATCACAACTATAATGGAGCAAAAAATTTAAAAAAATTACTTATGGTGAAATAGAGTAAAACAGACTGGTGGAGGTAAAGTTCACACTTGAAATTTCCAAAAGGAAAAAAAATCAAACAAATTTACTCAAGGTGAAACAGAGTAAAACATAACTCTAAGATTAAAATCACAGCTATAATGGAGAAAAAAATCAAACAAATTTACTCATGGTGAAACAAAGTAAAACAGAATGGTGGAGGTAAAATTCACACTCTCCAAAACATGAAATGCATTTATATATGGAGGGTGCACCTCCTTCACCAATAAAACACTATCTTTTACTGAGATTTACATTCATGAGGGTTGCCAAGCAACACAAAGCAAAACTTGTAACTGTTGTTTTCAAGCTCCTGCCAAAATTTGTTCCACGATTTTCTCCCCTTTGCTCGAGACTTACTTCCATAGCTAATGCACAATCTAAAAAATTCATATAGGTGTATTCAAAACATTTAATGTTTGGCCATACTCTTTTACCAAACCATGAATGAAATTTCCATTTGACTTTGATTCTTTAATTTGTTGCAGAACAAGAGGAGTGAAAAATTAATACAAAGCATGGGTGAATTAATACACAAAGAAATGATTTTTGTGGAGTTAATGTTTCGCCATACCCTTTTACTAAACCATGAATTAAAATTCCATTTGACTTTGATTCTTTAATATGTTGAGATTGTCATCTAGTTGAAAACTCCATTAAACCTATGTCTTTGCGTGCAAACTCAATCTGTAACTTGCAAAACTTTCACTGAGATATAGCTACTCAATCTGTAACTTGCAAAACATTTACTAAGATATAGCTGCTGCCAGTTCATGGGGTGGTTGAGATTAATTTTCCAACCAATTAAAATGCAATAAAAGTGTAAATTATCTATGTAATTCTGAAACTAAGTCGTCTAAGTAGGTTGAAAAGGCCTAATTTTTTTTATGGACACTACCTATTTTTGAAGACAAAATAAGTTTTTTAGAGAATAGACAAAGGGTCTGAAGCGTCTGTATTTTCAACTTATTTACACACTTGAACCCTAAAAATCTATCTACAATACACGTTCATTAAAATTATTGACGTCTGATTTCTGTATGAAATCGTGTGTACATTCATATGTGTAGAACATGTCAATTGACAAAGTTTAATGATTCTTTATAGTTGTCAAATAACAAAGATATATATATATATATATATATATATATATATATATATATATATATATATATATATAATTTAGGTTGTGAGATACTTGTCGTCCTATGGTTAAAAAAAGGTTTGTGTGTCTCACTTTGTTAATAAAATTTTATTTCAGTCATGGGTATTCTTCATCTTGGTCCAAGTTACACAAAATTTGAAATATCTTGACAGAATATAGGCTTGTAGCTTGTTATTGCTCCAATTTAAATTGTAAGAGAACGAGGACACTTGTTTTTATAAATAGTCAAAGTTTTAGAATTGTAGTTAGTGATCAACACAACTTTTTTTCCCTTAGCATTATTAATTTGAAGAATCATTTATGGTAATGGATCTTTCTTAATTGGATCTAGAGATTGTAACATTCATACAACATTTCAGATTATACACATTAAAAAAAAAATTTATTTACACTATTGACATTAATATTCTGGTTATATATATATTATCCATGTAATACATTATCTGCATACCATGTCTATCCTATGTTTAAACCTACAAATATGATTATATAAATGAATATAATACTTAGCAATTAGGAAAAAGTGCACAAGCTATATACATTCATGCTTACCATAGTCGAATGGATTTATTGACTTTAATCACACTGTATGGGTCGTTGAGCCATCCCATTGGGATTCCCACATCATGGGTTAATGAATCTCAATATATACATGTCCCATCGACCATTTGATTATTACATAGTTATTAAAGTTCCTTGATCATGTTTGCAGATCTAATAGCATAGGTAATCAATTCGCTAGTAATTACGGTACCTCCATTGTAATGACAAAGATTATTGTTTTAATTCAACTGTATATCTCGTATTCCTGAATTTCTTCCACTTTTCCATATCCTCGTTGTCCTCTGTCCCGCGATTAGTCTTGGGTTCATCAGGCCCATCGGATCCTTATCCCTAGAATCAACGGTGTAGAGATGGGGTGGAGTAGTTATGGTAACCACCCACCTCGCTCTCTAGTTTTTTCCATCATTTGTTCTATCGACGGAAACCAGTCTCAGCTCTGCAATCTATCGAGTATGCTTGGAATAATGGCATTAAAAGGCTCCTTCAACATCATACCGCCACACTCGGGAATAAACAGGCCTTAGTTCCTTCACCATTCACAAAGATTTTATCTCCATTCCCATTCTCTGCTTCTTTTACCTAGCCATATTCGGTGAGAAAACTATTTATTATTATTTCCATTCTCTGTAATAGTTTAATAATGAGAAGGTTTGTAATGTGCTTCTCATACGGGTTTTCTTTAGGCCATGCAAGGCTCACCTCCATTACAGAGTGACACTCCATCATGTTTAATCAATTCGAAGGGGGATTCCTCTAGCTATTTGGTTTCTGCAATATTTTCAGGTAAACGTTTCATGTTGAGAGCCTACAATACGATTTTGTTTATTTATACTCGGTATTGGTTATCATCCTTGTTGTGATTATTGTTCTTACCATTTTATTGTCTATATTTCTGGACGGGGGCTCGACCCTTTTATTACTATTTTATTTTCTGCTTTTACTCTAAATCAGCAAACTGTTTTCTTGTCATTTCATCTATTTGTCTTTTATCCTTCATAATAAATCTGTGAGTATTTTCCAATCCTCATCTTTAGGAATTTGTATTTTCTTTAATTTCCTAAAGTTTTCATCAACTTCAGTATATCTGGAAAATTTTGGATTGATAACAAACAAGTGTTTTATTTCATGTTGCAAATAGAATAAGTCTTCAAAACTCTTAAGTAACATTTTTCTAGTTGGAATGCCTTGTCCTTGTGGTTTATTTACCTATTCTTTTGCAAATTCTCTAATTTTCTTATCATAGTCATTCCGAGGCTTCAGTTTATCATTAATGACCATAATGTCAGGAAATCATTTTTTCCTCAAATTTGTAAACTTGACCATAAACCTCGTTATGGCAGTATTCATACTTTCACACTTTTCTTCCAGTTGCTTCATTAGATTCTTCTTTGTAGTAACTTTCCTAATTTCTAGGATAGTTTCAGTTTTGTCATTAATCTTGAGTTCTTCTAACTCCTATCTATTTTTACTGTTCAGGAATGTGATCAGCGTTAACGCTTGTTCTGATTTATCAACCAGTTCACTTTAAGTCTTTTGAATTTCTGCTTGGGCTTTTAGTAATAACTCTCTTTGTTCAAAAAATACCTAAATTGAAGGCTATACATCATGGATGGCTTCAATGACATTATTACAAAGGTAGTTTTGATGTATGATATATGATCCTTTAAAGTTAACTCCTTCTGCAATTTCTCCAACTCTTCATTCAGTCTAATGGCATTCTATTCATGTGTCTTTGCATTTATCTGAGCTAATTTATTTGACTTCTCAAGATTGTCTATTCATGTTTCAATTTACTGATCTCATTTGTCTTAAGAGAAATTTCCTCCATAGCTTTCACCAATTTGTCGACTTCATCTGTATTGTGCACTGCTGTTGTAGATGATTCAGTAGCTGAGGTTGTGGAAGAAGTTATTGGCACTGCAGTAGCCAGTGGTTCTTTGGGTGCCAATTTTTCAACTAAAGTTGAAGGCACTGCTGTAGCGATTACATGAATAATAGTAGGAATCTCTGGTACTTTCACTGTTTCCTTCTCCTGGACAAGCTTGTCCATCTAAATCTCCATCTCCTTAATATGTCCTATAAGTTGTAAGATGATGTTCATCATATCATATTTGTCACTATGCTCCTGTATGATTTCTTTAGCCTGGGGATATTCACTTTGAGGAAGTTTGAGCTGTTTCCTCAAAGCTGCTATGTCTTCATTCTTATTCTTCAATAACAACTCTACTGCATTGACATTTGCAGGGTCATATCCCACTTTAATTACCAATTCTTCTAAGGATTAAATTCTCAGATCCTTAGCATATAATGAGGCTTTGTCCAGTTTCATCTCATCTTGCAAATTAGTGATAGTGTTCTCAAGTTTTTGAACACTCATGGCCTTTGTTGTAACGGTGGAGTACAACATCTCTAAACTCTTCCTGTGAAACTCTATTTTATCTAATTCATGAATACTATCTATTGCTACTTCTAGATCAAATTTCTTATAGTCAGCAACTGTCTTTGGAATTGGTACTGTGGGCTGTGATACTGACATGATTAGTTTTTTACTTGAGTAATCAAATGCTGACAGGAATATGTTTTGGTTACCTGGTTTTTGTTTCAAAAACTGAGAATATATTTCAGTTTTGATCTCTTCATTCTTAGATTTAATTTTTTTGTATCTTTCCCTGATATCCAAATATTTTTCCTTAGCTGTTTGGGATGAAGAAGCTTCCATGCTTTGCTGTCTTTCTATCATTTGTGCATCCTTAATATTAACCTGCTCTTCATTCTGATTGTTAGTGACTGTCTTATTTATGATCACTGTGGCAGCATCTGTTTTTGGCAAATCAATATTGGTTTCCATAAGCTCTGTTTCTTCCACATCAATTGTTACTTTTCCTTTACTTGTTGAATCTAATTTGGGCCTTTTGTTATATATGAGCTTGAACTTGGTTTCAGTTGTAGTTTCTACCGCATAGGATCCTTCTTCCCTTACTCTTTTAGTGTTCTTCTCTGGCTAATTTGTAGTCCCTAAGGTATGACTAGTATTACCTTTGTTCACTGCATCTATTAAGGTATTTTTAGTCCACTCAATCCGATTTGCAAATTTTCTATTTCTAGTTTTTCTTCATGGATAAAGGGTGTTAAATTGAATTTAACTCTTAGCTTACTCAAGATCCCTTGTGGATCATAATTCCAGTGAAAACTTTCTTTAAATATAACTTCCAATAACTGCTTTGCTGCTTCCTTCTCTCCATCCCTGTGATTGCATATGAATGACCCTATTTGATTCTTTAGTTTGAATTGAGTTTTCTTCCTTGCCTATGAAATTTATGGAATCAAAGTTTAGGATCTGCTTGATATACTCCAAGGAAAATATCCTCATTTAAGGATGTTTGGGTAACTTGTAAGGTAACAAGTTTGACCCAAATACTCTGATTTTAGTATATTTTTCATATAAATACCAGTCACCAACCTTACTCTGCTCTGACAACTGCAATATCTTTTTTGTTTCTTCATTTACTCTTGGCTGTTCTTCTTTGGTTAACATTGTGATTACTGGATGTAAAAATAACTCTAAAAATTCTAAATATGTGAGATCTACACATTCTTTTCTGAGCAAAGATGTCTAGAAAATGACAAAAAGAGGATTTCCCTCTATGTCCAATTTTTGAAGAGTAACTGGAAATTTATCTTATTGGAAATATAAAAACATATGGAAAAGGAAATAAGTGTATCTGAACACTCCTTCATTTGGAAATTTTATTAATTGATCATGGATAGTATCTACAATATAACCAGCATAATCAAAGATTACAGATGGAGGTTGACCTAGGGTGAAAGTGGATAAAAAACCTAGGATGGATTCATCAATGTGTTCATCAATAAAGTACCGCAGGATGAATGAAAGCATAGAAATCACCTGCCTTGAACCTTCTAGGAATTTAGCAGTAGAATATGGGGGATTCAATTTAGGAATTTCTACATATGAGGGCATGAATGTCTGGAAAATCATGAATCTCTTGGGGAAATATAGCCCAATGTACAGCTAGGTTAATACCTCTATAGATAAAGGGACTGCTTGGGGGTCAGGCTAAAGTTGTAACATTTGATTGATAAATTGAGCAGTAATGGTGAAAAAAAATTGTTTATTAGGATTGACTATGGCTCTTTAATCAGGTACATAATAATGCTGACACAATCTAATGACCTCCTGACATGGGTGAGTTAATGGGACAACATATTTGGGAAAATGAGATTCCCAAATCTGGACTTCGCCATCATTATCTAATGATTTCTCATAACTCCAATTATGAATATCAAGCAAGTTAAATTAAACAATGGGATCTTCTATCTTATAATTAGTATCATCTAGTGGGATGTGTTCAACATCAACAACAGGTGGTTGAAGAGGATTCACCACTATGGTAGTCTTAGAAGTTATAACAGGGGTTGGTTTAGGCACTTTGGAACCTTCAGGCTTGCTTGTACTCTGTTTTTTAGGCATTTTGGGCTACTTTCTGCAAGTTTAGATAGTTTGTAGAAGAATTTTAATTTAGCAGAGGATTTCATTGGATATTTTAGGCAAAGTATAGCTTTTTCTTTGGGCTTTATTTTCAATTAGGTTTGTGAAAGAGATTTACAAAATTTTCACTGGTTTAAAACAAGAAACAATGGTTTCTTGAGTCTCTTACTGGAAAAAAGGGTTGAAAGTCTTTTGAAATAGGTCATAGAGGCTTAGGATACCTTCAGATGTTTTCTGGTTTGATTTAAAGCTTGAAATATTTTATGAAATTCTGAAAACTCACAAATTTCCTGAAAAATTGTGCGCAACAGTGAAATAGGGTTTATAGGAAAAATTTGACAGGGTTTGGCCTGTTTTAGGACTATTTTGACAGCTTCTTTTAATATTTATGGATCTCTGAATGAAATTCGTCTTTTAAAAGGTCTTTAAAATTAATTGCAGGCTCAAATTTCAGAGAAATACCTTTTGTATGTAGGTATTTGGGCTTCAGAACAGTTTCTGAGGTTTTCAGATGAATTGATAACTTCTGTAGATTTTCTGGAGCAATGTGAAGCTCCTCAGTGACCTTCAATTGTCACAGGGAAAATCTAGCAAGCTTGTTGACAAGAAAATGGCGAAAATATGGTTTTTTTACAGTTGGGAGTCTTCTTTCAGGGTTAACGAGCAAAATAATGAGAAATGTATGCACTTTCATAGGTTTATTAAAAATTTTGGTTACATTTAACTCTGCATTGAATTCCAGTCACATCAAGAGAGAGAGGTGGTTTCAAAATCGGAGGATCAAAACCATAAGTGGTTATCGCACAACATTATTGTGGTAAGTGGTATCGGGAATAAACCACATGATCCAACTGGAAAAGGGCACGTGGAGGAGAGATAAAATTGAAATACCCCCCATTTCGCGCAGAAATGGGATGAGGGTGATCACACTATTTTTCTATGCGATATGGTGTCCTCGTCGTCAGATCTCGGGGTTAAATGCGAATGGTCTAGATCTGTTGGGAAGGTGTGTCGAAATGGGAGTGGGGCTAGGGTGCTTATATGTGTGGTGGGAATGACTTAAACTTTATAAAAAATGTGGTTTAATAAAGTTTAAAGTTCAGGCATTATGAAATAAGCATGTGGCAATGTTTTATATGTGTTAATAAAACTTCTACCCAATGTTTGAATACAAGCACAGGTTTTATTATTTATATGGTATAATAAACCTTTATCAATTGTTTAAATACCATAGAGGGCAGATATAATGTTTTAAATTAAAAAATTGTGAAATGTTTCAATTATTCATGTATGAGTGCATGTTTATTATTATATAGTTTTTTCAAATGTAATTAGCACTTGTTAAAACTACACGGGGCAGGATATTTGCATAGAGATATGTTTACGCCATTGGAAAGTTGGGGGGGATTTATATTTGCACACATGGGATATTAAACATCGGTATAAACTTAAAATAGTGGGTTTTTAGAGGGTTATTTAAAATAAAAGGTTCTAATATTATATGGGATGGTGAAGTTAGGGATTTAATACAATAAGTCAGGTGTTAATATGAAAAAGGAACATTGTAATGAGAATAAAATACATGTTAACTCTAAGTTAAGTGCCACAAATAAAGCATTGTTTTTTTTTTTTTTTTCACACTTTAACTTAGAATACACTTTTAACTTAGGATAAAATGTATTTTGAGGGTTTATGAATGATTTTTGAGAGGGAATGAGATTATTTATTTAGGGTTTAGCTTTTACTAAGTAAAAATAGGTTTTTACTTAGGAAAAGGGATTATGATTTGTGAGTGAAGGGTAAATGTTCATGAATGTGGGTCTAGTATCGAAATTCAACATTTTTAGCTAACTAGTCATCGAGCGTTGGGTCCGGTCCCAACAAAAGTTAGAGAGGTGCTCTGAGCCTTTTTGACTGATAGTTTAGAATATTGAATACTTGTAGGGGAGGGGAAATTAGTGATTTTTTCCTGATGATGCTTTATTACATGATTGCTCAACGGCTTTCTACCTACCCATCTTTATTTCTAACATTTTTTCTTCATCTTTACAGGTGAATTTAGGCTTGCAACCTTAAAAAAAATTTCTTACAAAGCATAAAACTGTATAAGTCTACCTTATTTCATCTGAGCGCTCAGATTAAACTGTTGAGCTCCTCATTATTCTCTACCTATCTACTGATTTGTCAAGTTTAAACTGTTTGACAAATATTTATTCTCTAGCAAAAAAAACCAAATTGAAAGCATGAAAAGTTAAGATTAAACTGTTTAAACGATCATGGATTATGGAATTTATTGACACTGTACATAATCATTATTCTTGCAGTAAAAGTAAAAGTAGTGGCATTTGGATTGCTCACTTTCAGGTCTTATTTCTCTTTTTTCTTTTGGGGTCTATATTTTTCTAAGTCCTTTGATATTTCTTTTAGGACTATATACCCTCTTTTTGGCTTATTATTATTTTTTCATTTTTTCAAAATATGGGAAAACAAATTGCAAAAAGCAAGGTATGTACATATTTACAAGACTATTAAAGTCAATTCAAAATTTATGAACCCTATTATTATAGGACCCTAACAACATGCATGTGCATTTTTATGAGGACTCGGCTTAAATATCGGATCCCTCAAGCTTTTAGCTAAGTTTTCTCTAAATTCTTCCTCAGTGGAGGTGATATTTACAATATAATTTGTAATTAAAAATTTCTGCTCAAAAATACTGTTGATAAATATGTACTATTCATTTGGTCTTCATGGGTTTTTCCTGTTGCACCTTTTTAGTTGTATAATGTAAGTATAGTATAGTGAATGTTGGTCCACTGGATCTAGTTTATATTTACATTCTGTTGTACCTTTTAAACCTTCTGAAATATTATAGCAAAGCATGTAATATTTTCGGTTTTCTCATAGAAGAAATTTGAACATTGTTTTTGAATATAAAATGTATCATTTTCCAGTTTTCTCCTGAGAATAGAAAATATATCGTGGACAAGTTCCACTCTAGTTTTATTGTTACCATATTAAATTTGTCTCTAACTGGTATTACTGTTCCATTAATTATGAATCCAGAAAGACAATCTGTAGCTTATTTGATTTGGTTTCTAGAATTAGCATTTCATGGCAAAGTGTCATTTTTCTCATACCAAGGGTTAATTTCTTTCTTGTCTTATAAATATAGGTATATTTACAGTTAAGAACATGTATCTCTAATTATATTACTCAATCATATATAAAATATTCTGCATGATTCTAATTGTAGTTTTCTTTTCTAGATGTTATTTATCTTTAGCAGAATGGCCGGACCATATTGTCCGTGTATTATCATAGATACAAAGAAAAACCTACACAGAACCTCGTTTCGAGGCTCTGTGTTAACAGTTCTTTGTCGTATAGGTAGTAATTTTTGATTTAATACTATCTAGCATCCTGCTTTGTGAAGAAAATACATACTACAATTTTCTTACAAAATTCTCAACATACAACTACTTGTTCCTTCCTTACATTAAAATAATAATTTCAGTGACAGATAACTTATCTGTTTTCCTTAGACTTATGACTGATGTTGTTCCTCCCTACCTCGAGAGAGGAAATCAGGGCCTCATCTCTCCCCCGTGATCCAAGTTTGAGCTATGTGAGTTGACAAAAATACTGGAAGAGGCCTTGGGACATTCCTGTCCAATCTTCTATTCTAATCAAATATCAAAAATCAGAGTATTCTACTATTTACCACTAGCTCAAGAATTCTTCTCTGCAATTTTCCTTCTCCAATTACCGAACATAACCCCTCTTCCTCACTCAGATATATCTCTTTATCCTCAGAGGTTGGGGTAACTATTTGAACTGATTTTGTTCAAATAAATCTCATTTATTGAATCACTTTTTACCATCAATCTATTATTCTTTTATTGAAATCACTTCCATAATTAATTTTATTTAATTAAATTTAATTCATGTTCATAATGTCTTATTTCAAAAAAGTAACAATAAATTTATTAGTGTCTTAAAAAATAAACTTAATCATCAGTTAGAATTTAAGCCAGCTATTACAACTTCCCCCCCAGAAGTGAACATCATCCTCAATGTTTTCATTCTGATCCAGAAAAAAGTTCTGGGCAAGCTTCCCGAACAAAACCTTCATCCTCCCAAGTTGCCTCGTCTGGGCCCAAGTGCTTCCACTGCACCTTAACCTGGGTGATGGCTCGTTTCTGGAGCATGATTTCTCTCCGATCGATTATACGTTGAGGCTCGACCAAAAACTCGTGATCTAGCTCAACCTGCAATCTAAAAACTTTGAATTAATTTTCTCATAAATCTTAGCATTTCTAATTAAGTCTGGTATTTATATCCTACCTGAATATTTTTCCAGTGGATTACGTGCTTTGTATCATGTACGTATCATTTTAGTAATGACACATGAAAGACATTGTGTACCCAAATATGACTGGGTAAGGTCACTCAGTAATCCATAGGTCCTACCCTTTCCAACATTTGGAAAGGGCCACAAAACTTGGGAGCCAACTTGGCACAAGAGGCCCACCTCAAAGTGTTTTTCTTGGGTTTGATCCTAACGTACACATGGTCCCCCACCTCAAACTCACGATATGTCCTCTTTTTATCTACATACACGTTTTTTCTATCCTAAGCTGCCTTCAAATTTTGTTGGATCTTCCTCACTTCTGACTCCATTTCAGCTAACATCTATGGTCCAAGCATGAACTTGGTTTCTGGGCTACTCCAGTTAATATGAGTTCGAAATTGTCATTCATACAATGCTTCGAATGGACTCATCTTAAGGGTTTCCTGATATCCATTATTGTATGCAAACTTCGCTAGGTGCAGATATTCTTCCCACCTAGTTGGTTGTTGCATTACATACATACGTAACATATCCTCCAGGATATGATTGATTCGCTCTGTTTATCCATCCGTGTGTGGATTGTAATTAGTGCTGAAATTAATTTGAGTTCCCAATCCTGTAAATAACGTTTTCGAGAATGTTGAAATAAACTTCACATCCCTATCAAATATGACGATATTTGGGATACGATGCAGTCTAAATATCTCTCGCATTAATATGTCTGCTATTTCCACTGTATTATAAGTGGATTGCATCAGTATAAAATGTGTTGCTTTGCTTAATCAATCCACCACTACCATTATAAAATCATTATGCTTATTTTACCTTGGTAAACCAGTGATGAAGTCTAAAGATATCACCTCCCACTTCCACTCAGGTACCGGTATAGGTTGCATCAGTCCAGCTGGGTGTCGGTGCTCCACTTTCACTTACTGGCACTCTAAACACTTGTTTAGATATTCCATAATGCCTCTTATCATACTTGGATAGGAGTAGTTATTCCTAATTTTTGTTAGCATATTCTAATACCCAAGATGTCTAGAGTAGTTACTTCAGTGATACTCATTTACAATTAGTTCCTTCAATTCCATTCGATTTGGAACAAAAATCATTTCCTTAAAAGTTAGAAACCCATCCTTATTAATTCCTTAATCAACAGATTTTCCTTATTTTCTAGACTCCTCTTCTTGCTACCACATAAACTGGTATTCCGGATCTTTCTCAGCTTCTTTTTTTATTTTCTCCAGAAAATTTTATTCAACCTGATTATAGTACAACTCATAAACACCATGCAGATTTCTCCTTAACACATCAGCTACTCTATTCTCCTTTCCATTCGCATGCTGCATATCAATATCAAACTTGCTCAGGAAGGAATTCCACCTTGCTTGGTGAGAGTTAAGATCAAATTGCTTAAAATAACTGGTTAAGTTGCTATGATCAGTTTTGAGTAAAAATCTCTTTCCAAGTAAGTAGTGCCTCCATACTCCGAGTGCATGCACTATTGCTGTCAGCTCCAAATCATAAACTGAATAGCATTTTTCATGCTCTTTTAGTTTTCGTGATTCATAGGAAACTACATTACCTTCTTGTGAAAGAATTGCCCCAACTCCTTTTTTACATGCATCTGTGCAGACTTCGAACTGTTTATTGGGACCAACTACTCTTAATACTGGAGCTGTAGGTAATAAAAGTTTTAACTTTTCAAAACTGTATTGAAATTCCTTTGTCCATTTAAATATTTTTCCTTTTCTTTGTAAGGAAGTAATTGGGAAGGAAATATTTGAAAATCCCTCAATGAATCGCTGGTAGTAACTGGCCAAACCCATAAAGGATTGGATATCTACCACATTTTGGGCTACCGTTCATTCCATAATCATTCTAATTTTCTCTGGGTCAACTTCAATTCCTTCAGTAGAAATAACATGACCAAGGTACTATATTTCTTCCTTGAAGAAATCACACTTGCTGAACTTAGCGTACAGCTGATACTTCTGTAACATTTCCAGCACTATCCATAAGTTCTCTTTATGCTCTTCTACTTTCTTGGAGTAAACTAAAATCTCATCAATAAATATTAACATAAAATTAGCCAAGAAGGGATGAAATATACCATGCATTAGCCTCAAAAAGGTTGTTGGTTCATTAGTCAATCCGAATGGTAATACCACAAACTCATAGTGGCAATACCTAGTATGGAAGGAAGTTTTATAAATGTCTTCATCTTTTAAATATATCTTCTAGAATACTGTAGCTCCCGTCACCTGATTAAATAGATCATCAATTCACAGTAGAGGTTATCTATTTTTAACATTCAATCTATTAAGCTGGTGGTAATCCATGCAAATTCACATGGTTCCATATTTCTTCTTTACAAATAGCACTAGTGCTCCCCAAGGGGATACAATTGGTCAGATGTACCCTTTATCCAGCAGTTCTTGTAACTGCATCTTTAGTTAAGTTAATTCTGGTATGCTCATTCGATATGGTGTTCTTTAAATTGGTGATGCTCCAAGTACCAACTCTATAGTAAAAGCAATGTCCCTTCTAGGTGGCAAGCTTGGTATTTCCTCTGGAAATACGTCCATAAACTCTTGCACTATTAGAATGTTTACCATCATTGTTTCATTTTCTTTGGAATTAGTAAAGCCCACTTGGATGGCATATAACTAGCATCCTTTCCTAATGCACTTACCTATTTGAGATGTTGTAATAGGACGCAGTTGTAGAGGTTTCTTTATACCTTGAATTTCCTTACGGGTTCCATCTTGCATTCTGTAATATATAACTTTTTATTTATAGTCTACTAACATCCAATGCTTCTCCAACCAATCCATACCAAGCAGCACATCATAGGAACCCAGAGGTAATATAGTAAGGTCTACAGTTAGATGTTGTTCACTAATTTCTAGTGCATAATTCAAAATCTTAGTATAAACGTTTCTCTTTGCTCTCATGGATAACTGTACCAGCCATGGAATTCTGAATTTCTGACGCTTTCATTTACAATTCTCTACTAATTTGGGACTTACGTAGCTTAAACTTGCACATGGGTCTACCAAAATAGAAACATGTTGAGAAAGTAATTTACCTTCTAATTCTATCATTGTCGGTTGGTAATCTGCCTATCAATCTTCCAGGGTTGCGTTAAATTTGGGTATATTTATGGCTACATCTCCTATTGTTGAGGCTTCTTGCAAGTTGGTAACCGCCTCGCTCCTTCCTCACTATGGACAATTTCTGTAGTAGTGTGCCTCACCACACCCCCAGCACTGTAGGGGTGGCTTCTGATTTTGTGCTTGATCTAGTTTGCTGGAAGCTTTCGTGGGTTTATCTTCCACAAGCCATATTATTCTTTGATGATTCCTTCCAACTTGTCTGCTAACTGAGCTCCTGGCAGCACTCTTGAAATTACTGGTTCTGTTTTTCTTGAAATTAGAATTGCCATTATATTCTTTCTTTGTCTGCCAGCTTTTACCCTACTCTCCTTTTGCTTTAGCTTGCTGATAGCACATTCTTACCTTCTGGATTGCCTCGTCCATAGTCTTTGGATTCACAAACTCAATTCTCTCCTTCATATGAGTCATGAAACTACTTAGGAACCACTATACTTTTTCCTTTTCATCCCTTAAATAAGGAACATAATGAAGTAAGGAAGTGAACTTGGTGATGTACTCATCCATCGTCATTTGTCCCAGTTTTAAGTCATGAAAATCTCTAGATTTTTCGTCATAGAAGCGCTCAGTTAAGTATTTATCTTTAAAATATTGCTAAAATGAATCCCAAGTCATGTCATGATCATCTATTCTGCGGACATTTTTCACTTCCTCCCACCATAATGTGGCCTTCAACCTCAACTGATAAATGGCCAATCTGGCTTTAATATTGTTGCTGTATTCATAAACTTGAAAATATTTGTTCATATTTATCAACCATGCCTCAACCACCTCTTCCTCTACTCCATCGAACGTAGGTGGTTTTATCTTTCGAAATTCACCTTGTAGTTCCACTTTATGTCTCTTAACTTCTTTATGATCTGACACATTATCTGACTCAACTTCATTGTAGTTTTTATTTCTATTACTCCGCTAAGACTAACTTCTTTCCATTCTGTCAGTAGTGTGGTCTGTTGCTCGTTTCTCATTTCCTTCCTGCATGTCTCTGTTAGGGTTGGGTTGTTCCATCCCATGATTTTGATTATCTGAGAGAATTTTTAATATCCTCTCTTATTCTTGCATCAAATGCACATTATCACTTCGAGCCCTCACCATTTCCTCTTGTAGCTTCTGTATTGTATTTAACATAATACAAGTTTGGTGCTATTGTTCCTGCAGCAGTCTACTTGTTTGTTGGTGTTGATCTACACTCATCTGCACCCACATCTCCGGATTAATTTTTCGTCGGGATTGGGTTTCCCCAGTGTTCTAGGGTCGCTGTTGCGTTTGCCCCCTTCTCATAATGTCCTCTGTTATATTTATTTTCTCTCTGTGCATCAGTATACACACAACTTAAATCGTTATTTGACCCAATAGGGTCCCCACGTGCGAATACTACTCTGATACCACTTGTAACATACATCAATTTATCCATAAAAAAAAATTGCCTTTATATTTTGTAAATATTTTATACCTTGTATCTACATTACGACTAGGTTATAAACAATGCAATATCATTATTTTGCAAAATTACAATAGTCGTTAGACATTATATTGACTAGATCCATCATGATGTAAAGGATTTCATAACCTAACTTTTGTTTCGAGTGCCATTCAGGAATCTACTAAATTATTTATAAAGGTTTAATGGGTAATATGACAGCAATTTACTTTCAAGCACACGTTGATATTTTCTCCCTCATAACTATCAATATCCTATATTATAGCATTTACAATTATATCTAGAATGATTTCACCCAGATTTTGATATGATCTTTGTATCTCTATATTTAGTTTTTTGTGAAAATTCGGTTTAATGCTAGAGGCTCCCCTCCCAATGCCATCAATTAACATGTGGTGATAACTGGGTTATTCCTCTACCCTAGACATTTCACCGTTGGGATCCCATGCCTAACTTGAAGTAGGGTTTCCGGATTGAGTTAATGACTTCATTTGCTGTAACCGCTTTGGTCATTTGGTGTTTTGCTTGCTGGGCTCTGTTGCTGCACCCTTGGGATACCTGCAACGTTTTTTAACAATTCTTTTACTTCACATCATTGGCCTTTCGACATTCTCTTCCGCCGATAAGTGTTCTCCACCAGATTTATTGTGGTGCCTCCTTATTAGTTCACAGAGAATAAATGCAATACAATTTCTTGCGGAAGGTTTTAGTTCAGGTTTGCTACTTTACTGTAAATTTATTCTTTAATTCATTTTCTACTTGTTAATTCTTGGTTCTTGTCTACAAGGTTATCTTGGTGTAAGGTAGCAGACTTCCGACTCGCTACTCTCAACCTTCAAGAAAATGATGGAATTATGGTAACCCTTACTACCAACGTTTTATAACTTCACGAGTTGAAGTTTGAATCTTCAGAATTACTCTATTCACCCTTCCGGTTGTTTTCTTTGCAGCTTGGATTATCTGCCTTCAAATTTATCCCACGCAGGTAACCTCTGTTTCCATTTTGAATGTTTTCTTTTCCATTCAATTATTTTTGGGTATATACAAATCTGGGTATTAACCCCTTTACTATGTTTTCTTTTGTATAGGTATTCTTGGTTTGGTGTTGCGTCATAACCTCTCATTAAGAATCTCTCAGAAAGACGTCTAATATTGCTTAACCTGCTTCAACAAGTATTCCACATGCAACAAGCTATAGGAGTTTACTGGATTACAATCCAAATTTATCTTTATGCCTTGTTTTCTTCGAATTATGTGGCTTATGGAACTTCATTCTCGAAGTGCTTCCTAGTTTTTATCTAGCTGTAGATGCTGAGGTTTTTATTTAAATGTTCTCCCGAGTTTGGATGGATGTACATTCTTATGAGGACTCGATTTAAGTCTTGGAACCATCAAGCTTTTAGCTAAGTCTACTCTGAATTCTTCCTCACTGGAAGTGATATTTACAATATAATTTGTAATTAAACATTTCTTCTTAGAAATACTGTTGATAAATATTTGGTCTTCATGGGTTTTTCTTGTTACACCTTTTTAGTTGTATAATGTAACTACAGTGTAGTGAAAGTTTGTTCGCTGAATCCAATTTATATTTACATTATGTTGTACCTTTTCAGCCTACTGAAATCTTATAGCAAAGCATGCAATATTTTTGGTTTTCTCATAGAAGAAATGTTAACAGTGTTTTTAAATATAAAATGTATCGTTTTCCAGTTTTCTCTTGAGAATAGAAAATATATTGTGGACAAATTCCACTCTGGTTTTATTGTTACCATATTAAATTTGTCTCTGTCTCATATTACTGATCCATTAATTATGAATCCAGAAAGAAAAACTGTAGCTTACTTTATTTGGTTTCCAAAATTAGCATTTCATGGAAAAGTGTCATTTTTCTCATACCAAGGGTTGATTTCTTCCCTTTCTTATAAAGACTGGTATATTTTATAGTTAAGAACATGTATCTCTAATTACAGTACTCAATCGTATATATAATATTATGCATGATTCCATTTTTAGTTTTATTTTCTAGATGTTATTTATCTTTAGCAGAATGGTCGGACCATACTATCCATGTATTACCATAGATATAGAGAACAACCTACACAGAACCTCATTTTGAGGTTCTCTGTTAACAGTTCTCTATCGTGTAGATAGTAGTGTTTGAGTTAATACTAGCTAGCATCCTGCTTTGTGGAGAAAATACGTACTACAATTTTCCTACAAAATTCTCAACATACAATTGCTAGTCCCTTCCTTACATTACACTAATAATTTCAGAGACATATATCTTATCTGTTTTCCTTAGCTATGTCAGTTGACAAAAATATTGGAAGAGACCTCCAGACATTCTGGTCTAGTCTTCTATTCCAATCAAATATTAGAAATCAGAGTATTCCAGTGGTTACCACGAGTTCAAGAATTTTTCTCTACAATTTTCCTTCTCCAGCTACCAAACATAATCCTTCTTCCTCACTAGGATATCTCTTTATCCTCAAAGGTTGGGATAATTGTTTGAACTGATTTGGTTCAACTAACTCTGAGTTGTTGAATTACTTTTTACCATCAGTCTATTATTTTTTATGGAAATCACTTCCATAATTAATTTTATTTAATCAAATTTAATTACTATTCATAATATATTATTTCAAAACAGTAACAATAAATATCTATTTATTTATTACATATAAATAAAATATTAAACTAAATTAATTAAATTTTAGAATAAACAAAATTTAAAATAAAAAATAAATTCAATATTTAAAAAAAATATAATAAATACAACTTAACTTAGGCGCAATAAACTCGATTTTAATTTTTTTAATATACTATTGTTTTAATAAAATAGGTCATTTAATTTGATAAAAATAACCAATCACAATAATGATATTATAATGTGATTGAGTTGTTCTTATCGTAACTTTTAAAAATACAAACGATAAAACTTTAGATTCATATTAAAGACGCGTTAAAGTATGAATGAAATGAAAAAAGCATTAGAACTTTTAAAATAGTTACATATTCATTAGGATTATATCATTTAAATTAAACTAAAGATAAATAAAAAATAATAATAATATATTAAATTAAATCAATTGAATTCTAAAATAATATTAAGATAAAATATAAAAAATATATGTAAAAGCAATCAATTTTTTTATCTTTTAAATTGCTTTCTTGATTTAATTTATCTTCTAAATAAATTTATTATTTTATTTTTAAAATTTCAAATGAATTATGATAACTCAAATAAATAAAAATATATTTGAAAGTTTCAAATTATTTTGTTAAGTATATAATATAAATTATGATAATTTTGATTAATATATATTAATTTAGTATGTAGGTTTAATTTAAAGTACTAATTAAATAAAGTAAGTAAGTAAAATTATAATAATTGAAATGAAAGATTAATTTATATGAAAATAATAAAAAATGTTTTTGGACATGTTGAAATTGATAATAATTATTTAAAATAAGTATTAAATACTATTGAATTAAAAAAGTAAAATATTAAAATAAATTAAATAAATAAATAGTTAAAAGATATTAAAACAAATGGTTAACTATCTACAATAATAAAATGTTGGATAGTATTAAATAATGAGGGACTAAAGTTACAGTGTAGAGTATATGTATTGTATTATTGCGCGGGAAATTAAAAGAACAATGGACCCTACTATTCGGGATTATTTAGAGATCGCTTAAATACATTCATTAATCAATTTCGGAGAAATTGATCAATGAATCGGAAATAAGAAAATAAAGGGGACTGCTTGCGTTGAGTAGAGGGTGTAATAGCGAATTTGTTGACAGAGTTAAATAGAATATACTAAGTTTCCTTTAAAATAATGTTAAAAGATATTAATAAATTGTGATGGGTTAATCTCACTGTTCAATTTTTATACAATCAACTTAATAAAATATAATTTTCTTCTGCAATTTTGTGACACCCTCAGTAAAAGACAATTAGTTACAATTAGTTAAAAGACTGTTAGTTTAATTATTCTCTTTAATCTTATTTTCTTTTATTATTATTTTGGACAAAGAAACTTAATGGAAATTTACTAATGTCATAAAGTATTATCTTTTACTAAGTTAATAAATAAAACAAAAAATAAAGAATGAAAAAGGGGAAAACCTTTCTTTTTGAGACTGTGGGTGAAGTTTTCCAGGAATAGGAAGTGGTTGGGAAAACAGTTGGAAAACAGTTACCTATCCTCTAGAATAAAAGGAATTCCAGAAGAAGGGTAGGGGTTCTGTGCATTTGCTAGCTAAGGGTGAAGTACTTCTTGAGCTGGTGAGAGACCAGTGGAATTTACTTCTGCAACCCTAAGGGCAAGATTTTTTCTGACTGTAGACTGGATAGCATCCTGAGGTCTCAGCAGTAAAGAATATCCACTGATTCCTATGGCGTTGTCCAAGACCTGGAGCTCGGGGGAAAGAGGCGTACGTTATTGCCCCTCTTAACGGTTGGGAGGACCACAGTCAGGATAAGGAGTTTCGTCTTATTTCAGATAAGTATTTAGAACCTGTCAGTAATTGCAGGTGACAGTTAAACTAATTTAATGCTGTAATTGAATGTGAATTACTGTTCGAGTATGAGATATTACGGGAAAAACTATTTATATAGATATCAAGTTTTTTTTTTATGTAACGGAGGAGACCATGGTCGGTCCTGGATTAGCTGAGAAATATTATTTATCTTTGTGATTTCTGGTGAAGTTTATAGGGAGAGTTGAGCTTGTTATATATATATTTATATGTTGATGAATTTCTGGAAAGGATTACTGTGTGAGTTTGAGATAACTGAATGTCGATTTGTTAATCATTTCCAAAACATGCAAGAATGTTAACGGAATCCTAAGTCTGCCCTACTGTGCAGGGTTGTATTTTGAATAGTAGTAATCTTAAAAAAAAAAGAACTTTTCTGTGAATGGAGACTTTAAGAGAGAAAAAATCACAGTAGAATGCCTAAAATAGGAAAATAGAAGTAGTATTTCTAAGTAGCCGAATTATCTTGAAAGAAAGACTGTAAAACCCTACAGTAGACACAAAGTTTTTGGTCTGCTCAACTTAAGGGAAGCGTATAGAGATAGGATTCAATTCCTTGGAGCAGCGGCCGCATCCTCAACTGATAAATTGAGTTCCGCCCTTCTATATTAACGAAGCAAACTGAAAAATGCTATTTATCCCTCTAATAATAGTGCGAAAATAGTGGAAAGAATTAACAGACAGTAACCCTCTATAATCTCCAAGAAAGAAAAGAATCCTTATAAGCATTATTTTCCTTAACAGGTAAAACGAGATATTATACATTTGTGCAACTGTAAATGTTTAAAGAACTAGCTTTAAAAGGAACAAACTAGGAAGAATAATTAAGTAACCGAACCAGAAGCATCAGAAGAAAACTGAACCGACAGATCCGTTGGCAATATAGCAGGTTGAACCAGTTGGTGGCGGAAGCCATGTTCTCCGAGTCTGCGACCTGTTGGGTGACAGAGACGCCCGTAGCCATAAATCTGAGATTGAAAGAACTGTTTAGAAAACCTGTAGCTTTTTCAGAATCATAACCTTGCTTTTTTTTAACCAAAGAAACCAAATGTAATCACCTTGTACATGGAAGACGAGTTACCTTGTTCCGGAGAGTTTATTGTTATCCGCAGGCCCGTCAAACCCTGGAGCAAGCCAACGAATTCTGGAGGCAAACTTCGCAGGCCAAATGAAACCCTGGAGTCGAGCGAACGGGAGGAATGGCGCAAATGCCAACTACAGGTTTTACCGCGGGAAGACCTATTGTGACAACCGAGAAAAGCTGGAAAGTAATTGCATACATCTGTCAGCATTAAATTTGCATAACACTGGTAATACAACATTAACCGAGCCACCCAACTTGGCAGCGGGAGGTGTTGCCAAGTGGTTGTTGCCATGCGCCCATAGTCCGACCAGTAAGGATGAAGAGATGTGAATCATTGCAATTATCCACGGAACATATAGATATGTTATATTATCCACGGAATATATATATGTTATAACCTCGTTACCATGATTCCCAATCGATTCGAGCATGTGACAGATTTTACAATTGATTATTAAATAAAAAACCAAGGTATCATTTACGTGTCAGATCTATGGTTAAGAGCTTGGTTAATGAAATTCTTGTGTTATTGCTTTTACCATGGTGGAATTACAACTAAGAAACTTTTATATAGTGTGTGATGCGTAGATTGTAAATTTTTTTTTGTATATGTATGAAATTTGGAATTATGTTTGTGACAAGTGGTATCAGAGCCTAGGTTGCTACAATGGAACATTAAGGGGTCTACTAACAGAATGCTTGTGATTAGTGCACTAAGGGGAGCAAGCGAAATGGCAACACCATCACAACCTGAGGGGACTCAAATCCCCACCATTTTAAACCTGGAAATGTGGGTGCAGTTGACTGTAGAACAGCACCAAAAGACTCGTCGATTGCTTGAAGAACAACAGCAGCAAACTACATTCTTGCTAAACACGGTACAGCAACTTCAGGAAGAAATGACAAGGGTTCGAAGGGATAATGAGAGGTTGCTTCAGGATCAAGAGAAGATCCTAAAGAGTTTGTCAGATAGGCAGAATCAGGGGATGAAGCACCCCAGTGTTGAAAAAGAAGAAACAACAGAACAAGAGGACCAGCAGACTCAGAATAATGCTGAAGACAGAACTGAAAGGAGTTTCTCAGAGAGGAGTAAAAATAGAAACTATAATGAGGCAGAGTCGGGCAACTTGTCCGGTCAGCAGGACCTTAAAAGACAAAAAGTAGAGCTCCAAGGAGAATTTCGCAAGATTAAGCCACCGACATTTGACGGTGAGGCAGAAGAAGCGGCTGAAGCTTGGTTAATAAATATAAACAAATATTTCCAGGTCTATGAGCACAGCAGTAATTTAAAAGCCAGACTGGCCATATATCAATTACGGGAAAAAGCCACCCTGTGGTGGGAGGAGGTGAAGAATGTGCGCATCATTGATGAATGCGACATAACCTAGGAGCTGTTCCAGAAATATTTTAAAGATAAATACCTGACAGAAAGATTTTATGACGACAAGGCAAAGGAATTTCATGATCTTCGTCTAGGACAAATGACGATAGATGAATATGTGACAAAGTTCACCTCACTGCTGCGATATGTACCTTATCTCCGAGAAGAGAAGGCCAAGGTGCAGAGATTTTTAAGCAGTCTACCTGCTCATATGAGAGAACGGATAGAATTTGTCAATCCCCAGACTATGGATGAGGTTATCCGAAAAGCGTGATTGTGCTACCAGCAAAGTAAAACCAAGGGTGATGTAGGAAAAAGCTGGCAGCCAAAGAAGGGACAGAAAAGTAACTCTACCTTTAAGAGCAGCAAAAACAGCAGCTTCAGGAATGCAGCACGAAACACAATCAGCAAGCAGTTCGGGAAAAACCACCAAAGAATCAAGTTGCCAGCTGAGGAGAAGCCCACAGAAGCATCAAGTAAACCCAAGCTTGGACAGAATTCTAAACCTCTCTTATAGTGTTGGGGCTGTGGGGAAGCTCATTACTATAAGAACTGTCCCAGACGGAACAAAAGTGAAACTGTAGGAAATCTACAGGAGGCATCTACAGTAGGAGACGTGGCACGTAGCGTACATCGTATCAATGCAGCGCTAGAAGATCGGCAGGCTGATTTTCAGCCTACGATGATTGAACTTGAAGGTACATTACTAACTAAACCTGTTTCAATTCTGGTTGATCCTGGATCAAGTTTGAGTTATATCAGTCCTAAGTTGGTAGAGTTATGTAAATTAAAAGAACAAAAATTTAGGAACGCATGGCTGGTACAGTTGGCCACTGGGGCAAAACGTAAGGTAACAGCAAAAATTCCTAACTGTGTACTGGAAGTGGCAGAACATCAGATAGAGGTAGATCTAAATATCTTATCGTTGGGATCGTACGATGTGTTATTGGGTATGGATTGGCTGGAAAAACATTGGACAGTGGTAGACTGTAAGGAGAAGACCATCACATTTAGAAAACAGGATGGTACGCGGGAAGTGGTTCAAGGGGTTAAAAAGCCTGTACAAATACGACCAATAACAACATCTCAGCTGGGTAAGTGTATTAGAAAAGGGTGCCAGTTGTATGCTATTCAAGTAGGATACATAGACTCTAAGGAAAAGGCCCCAATGCTGGAAGATATTCCTGTGGTGCAGGAATTTTTAGACGTATTTCGAGAGGAAATTCCTGGTCTACCACCCAAAAGGGATATTGATTTCACTATTGAGTTGCTGCCAGGTGCCTCACCAGTATCAAGAGCCCCATACCGGATGAGCGTGCCGGAGTTAACAGAATTAAAAATACAGTTACAAGAGTTGCTAGACAAGGGCTATATCCGTCCAAGTGTGTCACCTTGGGGCGCACCAGTCCTTTTCGTTAAAAAGAAAGATGGGACAATGCGCATGTGTATGGACTACAGACAGCTTAATAAGCTAACTGTCAAGAACAAGTATCCTTTACCAAGAATTGATGATTTGTTTGACCAGGTGAGAGGGGCTAAGGTATTTTCCAAAATTGACCTAAGATCCGGATATCATCAAGTTCAGATTAAAGATGAGGATATCTGCAAAACAGCTTTCCGCACCCGATATGGTCATTACGAGTTTGTTGTGCTGCCCTTTGGTTTAACAAATGCGCCAGCAAATTTTATGAGGCTAATGAATGGTGTGTTTCATCAATTTCTAGATAATTTTGTGCTCATCTTTATTGATGATATTCTGGTGTATTCTAAGGATGAAACAGAGCATAAGGAGCATTTGCGTTTAGTGTTGGAAACGCTAAGGAAGCATTAGCTCTATGCTAAATTCAGCAAATGCGATTTCTTTAAAATAGAAATCCAGTACCTGGGACACGTCATAACAGCTGAAGGGATAGCTGTTGACCCCGAAAATATCAAAGCCATCATGGAGTGGCAAGTGCCTCGAAATGTGGCGGATATTAGATCCTTCATGGGCTTAGCCGGGTATTATAGAAGATTCATAGCAGGATTCTCCAAAATTGTTTTTCCCATCACCTCGTTGCAGAGGAAGGGCAAGCTTTTTAGATGGTCAAAGGAATGCCAAGACAGCTTTGAAAAAACTAAAACAACTCCTAACTACAGCTCCAGTACTGAAGGTAGCGGACCCGGAAAAAGACTATGAAGTCTGTACGGATGCTTGTAAAGAAGGAGTTGGAGCAGTACTGACTCAAGAAGGAAAATTAATAGCTTACGAGTCAAGGAAACTTAAGGATTATGAGCAGAAATATTCTGCTTATGATTTGGAACTTACAGCGGTAGTTCATGCACTCCGAGTGTGGAGGTATTATCTACTGGGCAAGAGATTTGTGCTGAAAACGGATCATAGCAGCCTGACCAGCTATTTCAAACAGGCAGATTTAAACTCTAGACAAGCGAGATGGAATGCATTTCTGAGCGAGTTCGATATGGATATTCAGCACGTTAAAGGAAAAGAAAATAGAGTTGCTGATGTTTTAAGCTGAAAATTGCACAGTCTATTTTCTTTATATTTTAACCAGTTGGAAAGCCAATTGTTGCAGCAGTTGAAGGAAGAGGCTCAGGGAGACCCAGAATATAAGTTTCTGTGGCAACAGATGAAGAATGATAAACAGCATGATAAAGCGACAGAGTTTGGAGAGAATGCAGAACAGGCCTTGACTTTTCGCGGGAAGATCTATGTGCCTAACCGCACTAATCTTAAAGAACTTATCCTGAATGAATTTCATCGCAGCAATTACGCTGGTCACCCTGGATATCAGAAAATGCTTACAGCTATAAGGAAAGTTTATTATTGGCCAGGAATGCGTAAGGATATTGCTGTATATATAAGCAAGTGTCTAGAGTGTCAGCAGGTTAAAGCTGAACATGAGCATCCTGCTGGGTTATTGCAGCCAATACCCATTCCTGAATGGAAGTGGGAAGTTATTTCATTAGATTTCATTACAGGGTTACCACGAACAAAGAAGTAGAATGACTCTATTATGGTAGTGGTAGACAGATTAAGTAAGTCTGCCCATTTTATACCTGTGCAATCTACCCATAAAACAGTACAAATTGCGGATATATTTATGAAGGAGATTTTCAGGTTGCATGGCATACCCAAAACCGTGATTTCAGATCGAGACGTTAAGTTTACGTCTGCTTTTTGGAAAACTTTATTTTCTGGATTGGGAACCCAGATACACTTTAGTACTGCTTACCATCCTCAAACAGATGGGCAGACAGAGCGCGTAAATCAGGTGTTAGAAGACATGCTGCGAATGTATGTGATGAAACAACCCACTAAGTGGGAAGATTACTTGCACCTGGTAGAATTTGCATACAATAATGGGTATCAGGAGTCTCTGAAAATGAGCCCCTTTGAGGCATTATATGGTAGGTAATGCCGCACACCTATAAACTGGAGTAGTCCCGAAACAAAACTGTTATTGGGACCTGATATGCTGGCTGAAATAGAGGCAGAGGTAAAATAGATAAGACATAATTTGAAGGTCGTGAAACATAGGCAAAAGGTATATGCAGACCGGAAAAGATATTATCGAGAATTTGGGGTAGGAGACCACGTATATCTACAAATTAAGCCTAAGAGAAGCACCATGAGGTGGACCTCTTGTGCTAAGCTGGCCCCTCGGTACTGTGGCCCTTTCCAAATATTGGAAAGAATCGGACCAGTAGCCTACAGGCTGGCATTGCCCAGTCACATTCGAGTACATAACGTGTTTCATGTATCCTTATTGAAGCGATACATACATGATGAGAAACATGTAATACATTGGCAGAATATTTAGGTAGGAAGGAAGATAAAATAATCTTAGATTGAAGATTGATTATCTTTAAATATACTGAATGGGAATTTATTTTGTGTCTTTCAGGTAGAACCAGACGGAGAATTCCTGGTAGAACCTCTATGCATACTTGACCGGCGGGAAATTGAACTTCGCAAAAGAGTAGTCATTCAGGTGAAAGTGCATTGGAAGCACTTTGAACCAGACGAAGCTACCTGGGAGGACGAAAAATTTATGCAGGAAGCATACCCCGAACTCTTTCCAGAGAGGGGTTGAAACACCGGGGACGGTGTTACTTCCAGGGGGGGAAGCTCTGACACCCTCAGTAAAAGACAATTAGTTACAATTGGTTAAAAGACTGTTAGTTTAATTATTCTCTTTAATTTTATTTTCTTTTATTATTATTTTGGACAAATAAACTTAATGGAAATTTACTAATGTCATAAAGTATTATCTCTTACTAAGTTAATAAATAAAACAGAAAATAAAGAATGAAAAAGGGGAAAACCTTTCTTTTTGAGACTGTGGGTGAAGTTTTCCAGGAATAGGAAGTGGTTGGGAAAATAGTTGGAAAACAGTTACCTATCCTCTGGAATAAAAGTAATTCCAGAAGAAGGGTAGGGGTTCTGTGCATTTGCTAGCTAAGGGTGAAGTACTTCTTGAGCTGGTGAGAGACCAGTGGAATTTACTTCTGCAACCCTAAGGGCAAGATTTTTTCTGACTGTAGATTGGATAGCATCCTGAGGTCTCAGCAGTAAAGAATATCCACTAATTCCTGTGGCGATGTCCAAGACCTGGAGCTCAGGGGAAAGAGGCGGACGTTATTGCCCCTCTTAACGGTTGGGAGGACCACAGTCAGGATAAGGAGTTTCGTCTTATTTCAGATAAGTATTTAGAACCTGTCAGTAATTGCAGGTGACAGTTAAACTAATTTAATGCTGTAATTGAATGTGAGTTACTGTTCGAGTATGAGATATTACAGGAAAAACTATTTATATAGATATCAAGTTTTTTTTTTATGTAACGGAGGAGACCATGGTCGGTCCTGGATTAGCTGAGAAATATTATTTATCTTTGTGATTTTTGGTGAAGTTTATAGGGAGAGTTGAGCTTGTTATATATATATTTATATGTTGATGAATTTCTGGAAAGGATTACTGTGTGAGTCTGAGATAACTGAATGTCGATTTGTTAATCATTTCCAAAACATGCAAGAACGTTAACGGAATCCTGAGTCTGCCCTACTGTGCAGGGTTGTATTTTGAATAGTAGTAATCTTAAAAAAAAAACAACTTTTCTGTGAATGGAGACTTTAAGAGAGAAAAACTCACAGTAGAATGCCTAAAATAGGAAAATAGAAGTAGTATTTCTAAGTAGCCGAATTATCTTGAAAGAAAGACTCTAAAACCCTACAGTAGACACAAAGTTTTTGGTCTGCTCAACTTAAGGGAAGCATATAGAGACAGGATTCAATTCCTTGGAGCGGCGGCCGCATCCTCAACTGATAAACTGAGTTCCGCCCTTCTATATTAACGAAGTAAACTGAAAAACGCTATTTATCCCTCTAATAATAGTGCAAAAACAGTGGAAAGAATTAACAGACAGTAACCCTCTATAATCTCCAAGAAAGAAAAGAATCCTTATAAGCATTATTTTCCTTAACAGGTAAAACGAGATATTATACATTTGTGCAACTGTAAATGTTTAAAGAACTAGCTTTAAAAAGAACAAACTAGGAAGAATAATTAAGTAACCGAACCAGAAGCATTAGAAGAAAACTGAACCGAAAGATCCGTTAAGAAGTAGTGGCAGCAAAATCCTTTGAGTAATATTAATAATAATTTAAGAGTTACAGTCCAGGGGTACGAGACACTGAGCTTCAAGAGAATAAAATGTATTATTACAGACTTGGAAAGATATTTAAGTCCCCGAAACCGTGCTGCCGGATAGGTGAAAACAATCACCAGGTCTAGGGTAAGTACCCCAAAACTAATAACTCTGTAGCGCAGACTATTCAGTTTCTACATAACTCAGTACTAAGTAAACCGAGCTTCGAAAACTACACAAAATCAGTCTTGCTCTGACCCGCAGGCGGAAGAGTTAAACCAGAGTCTAATTC
The DNA here is from genome assembly GCA_034641835.2 of Pinus albicaulis. Classification (NCBI taxonomy): domain Eukaryota; kingdom Viridiplantae; phylum Streptophyta; class Pinopsida; order Pinales; family Pinaceae; genus Pinus; species Pinus albicaulis. The sequence goes on along the minus strand of CM076584.1, from coordinate 275,690,812 downwards.
GTATGGATTTCCGAGGTACCTGCAGGTAAGCACCGGTGTGTGGTTAATGCCGTAGTAAGCTCGAGGCCTTCTCAGAAAATAAAAGCTTAGGGTTTCGAACACACCTGTACAAATAAACGCAAGAAAAAGAGCAACCCTGTCAAGAAATTATTTGTATAGAAGAAAAAGAAAACAAATAGCAGTACACCACAGGCGCGCCATAATTTGGAACAATATTTACGTTTGTGGTTTTACCTGTGGAGAAAACACTGTGGAACCCTGTGCGAGGAGGCAGATTTCTGTGCCAGAGGAAAAAGAACGGAAAATCATAACAAACCCTCAGTTAGGGATCGCAGTTTATATTTACAAGAAAAAAAAAACAAAAATGCAATAACTAGAGCTGGAAGGGAACGAATTACCGGCAGAAAGGGCAATATAGCAGGTTGAACCAGTTGGTGGCGGAAGCCATGTTCTCCGAGTCTGCGACCTGTTGGGTGACAGAGACGCCCGTAGCCATAAATCTGAGATTGCAAGAACTATTTAGAAAACCTGTAGCTTTTTCAGAATCATAACCTTGCTTTTTTTTTTAACCAAAGAAACCAAATGTAATCACCTTGTACATGGAAGACGAGTTACCTTGTTCCGGAGAGTTTATTGTTATCCGCAGGCCCGTCAAACCCTGGAGCAGAGCCAATGAATTCCGGAGGCAAACTTTGCAGGCCAGATGAAACCCTGGAGTCGAGCGAACGAGAGGAATGGCGCAAATGCCAACTATAGGTTTTACCGCGGGAAGACCTATTGTGACAACCGAGAAAAGCTGGAAAGTAATTGCATACATCTGTCAGCATTAAATTTGCATAACACTGGTAATACAACGTTAACCGAGCCACCCAACTTGGCAGGAGGTGTTGCCAAGTGGCTGTTGCCATGCGCCCATAGTCCGAGCAGTAAGGATGAAGAGATGTGAATCATTGCAATTATCCACGGAACATATAGATATGTTATATTATCCACGGAGTATATATATGTTATAACCTCGTTGCCATGATTCCCAATCGATTCGAGCATGTGACAGATTTTACAATTGATTATTAAACAAAAAACCAAGGTATCATTTACGTGTCAGATCTACGGTTAAGAGCTTGGTTAATGAAATTCTTGTGTTATTGCTTTTACCATGGTGGAATTACAACTAAGAAACTTTTATATAGTGTGTGATGCGTAGATTGTAAATTTTTTTTTGTATATGTGTGAAATTTGGAATTATGTTTGTGACAAATTTCTTCCCAAGGCAGCAGGACACATCCTTATCCTTATGGGACGGATTTGGAGATAATCCCGAAATCTGTAATTGACATAAAAGATTTTAGTACAAATTTTGATAAGCATATTTATTTTAATTAATTTTGCTATATTCCAAAAAAATTATTGTGATCACAAAGATATTTTAATTATAAATTATGAAATGTGCTGATCACAGCGAAGTCAAATATGGACAACAGCAAGTTTAAATATTTGAGTTTGCTACTATTCGTTGACATTGCCCAAAGCCACATATTACTAAAATACTTGTTCTATCTTCGTGATAGGAACGAATTTTTTTTAACAATGTGGTAACCACTTGGCTTACGTGGTCACGTTCCCAGGATGGAGACGTTGCCTGTGGGTCTCTCACTTTCAGCCGCCCGTGGTGAAATTAATTTCCTTGGCAGGTTTACCGTAAAGAATCTTGATTATAAATTTAGAGAATAGTTGAAACTTAAAGGGAGTATATGTGAAACAAAATTAAATTTTAAGTGTGATTTTTTTATTTAATTTATTGTAGGGATTTATTGAAATCAGGTGAACTTTTCAGAATTTAAATGTCTTAAAATTTTTGAGAGTGTTGAATTAATATATGTAGTTAAAAAACTAATTTAAAAAAAAAATTCATGTTTTGGCCACAAACATTTTCCCTAATTTCTACCAAACCTCATCAAAAATTCCAAAAAATCACACTAAATGCAACTCCGTGGAATTCACAATTAACCTCCTATTGTAAATCTGTCATCAAAAAATAAAAAATTTCTTTTTCAAAGAACAATTCATCCATTTTTTCATTTGAAAATTTTATTTACTTTTCATAATAATTAATTAAAAAATTATTACTAAATATTTTGATTTTTTCCCTAAATTAATTAGGAGAACCTCTCTTTTAGGCTTTTTAAATTCCCTGATCATAAATATTGATTTTAAGTTTAATCATTTAAATTAGATAAATTTTTAATATTTATTTATAATTAGTCAAAATAATGATAATGTGATGTATAATAATTTAAATTTATTTAATGTTACAATATTATACAAATTAATTTAATGTTACAAAAGTAAATTATAAAATATCTTTTTGTTTTACATAGATTTAGATTAAATATTTTAAATTTATTTTGACTAAATTAATTTAGAATCTAGTCAATTAGTTATACTTAAAAATATAAATATAATAATATTTAATAGTTTTATATAAAATAAATTATTAATTATATTTCATATAAAAAATCTTAAAATGAAACTTGGTATTTTTTTAATAAATAGCCTTATTTTTATTGTTTATGTTTGTCATTTTATTTTTGGGAAAAAAAATGATATTTGAAAATTGAAAATAGACTCATTTTTATTTAATATTTTTTTATTTTAAATTATTAAAATAATATATAATTTTAAATATAGATAATTTTGAAAGAAGTTGTTTTAATGAGATTTTTTGGGAGTTTGTTTTGGATTTTTTTAGCTTGAATCTGGTTCTGGTTGAAAAATTAGAAGTGAAATCTTGATTTGGGTTTTTTAAATCGGATTTTTTTATTGTTTCTATGGATTCAGCACTTTATTGAAAAACTCTTAGAATAGTTAAATTATGCAAAGTTTACTTATCAATAAATTCCTGCAGTATTTTAGAGAAATTAAATCAGAAAAATAAATTAAAAAACTTTTTAAAAAATCACATTAAAAAACAACTTGATTTTAAAATTATTTTTAATTAAAAAATTTAGAATAATAATAAATAAATATAATTAACATTCAAAATTTGTGTAATTAGTATATTTGAAGCATATTTATTATTAAGAAGCCACTAATTCAATTCTTTGTCTATGGATTCTGAAGGTCCAGACTCCATAATTATTGAGCCAGCAAGAAATAATCGAAATAATCTCTTTGAGAATCTATATCCATTACCCAAAAAGAGGCTTCAAAATAATAATGCTGAGCGAAAAAAGCGGTGTTGATCACTAACTACGATTCTAAAACTTCGACCATTTATAAAAACAAGTGTCCTCGTCCTCTTACCATTTAAATTGGAGCAAGAACAAGCTATGAGCCTATAATCTGTCAAGATATTTTAAATTCCGTGTAACTTGGAGCAAGATGAAGAATACCCATGACTCAAATAAAATTTTATTAAGAACGCGATACACACTAATTTTTTTTTAACCATAGGACGACAAGTGTCTCCAGACAGCTCAGTCATGGACCTGTTTATATATATATATATATATATTATTCAACAACTATAAAGAATCATTAAACTTCGTCAATTGACACGGTCTGCACATATGAATGTACAGACGACTGCATACACAAATCAAACTGCAAATATTTTAATGAACTTGTATTGTAAATAGATTTTTAGGGGACGTTTCAGACCCTTTGTCTATTCTCTCTCAAACAAAACAAAACTTATTTTGTCTTCAAATATATAGATAATAGTGTTCGACTTTTCAACCTACTTAGACAAAATTTACACTTTTATTACCTTTCAATTTACTTACACTATTCAGTGGAAAATTTACACTTTTATTACATTTCAACCTACTTACACTCTTAAGCTCCATAATTTTATCTACAAAATTTACACTTTTATTACATTTCAACCTACTTATACTGTTAAGCTCCATAATTCTATATACCTTATTTACAGTTTTATTCAAAGATACTTTATTCAAACAGTGAAATTGACTGGTAAACTTTTTTTTTTACGTTGTTCAAGTTATTGTTCAAGCTCTCATGGCGGTGACAAAGATAAAGACAATGGCCCAACTTCAACTTCAAGGCATATTCGTAAATTGTCAACTGCAACTACAGACAATTATATTTATTAACTCTCTTCCTCTGCGCTCAAATATAGCATAAACGAGCACCATTCGAATGCATTCATTCAATCGATATATCCATTGTTCTCTAAAGTTGAGGAGTCGAAATTAATTTGGAGCTGAAGGATTAATTTGAGAATTGACCATGGCTACTACTGGAGGGAATCCGCCACCATGCAATGGCAAAATGATTACGATTCTCAGTATTGACGGAGGAGGGGTTCGTGGGATTATCCCAGCAGCTATACTCGAATTCCTGGAGGAAAAGCTCCAGGTAGTAATTTTTATCTACCCCTTTCATATCTCCTTTTTTTATAAAATATCATCCTTCTTGCAGCCAAATAGAATTATAAGTTCTGTAACAGGAATTGGACGGCCCAGGCGTGAGTATAGCTGATTATTTCGACTTAATTGCTGGAACCAGCACGGGAGGATTGGTTACTGCCATGTTAGCCGCCCCAAATGACAACAATCGTCCATTGTTTCCTGCAAAGGATATTACCGAGTTTTATTTGGATAATTCTCCTCTTATTTTTCCACATACAACGTTAGTAAAAGTTTTTTTTGTTTGGTTAAAAAATCAACCTATATTCTTTATATTTGTTTTTTTTAACCAGCAGCATAGTCAATATTGAATCAATAGAAAATGATTTTTTACAGAGGTTTGTTGCGATCCGCAATAGAGTATCTAAGTGGCCCCAAATATTCCGGTGATAACCTGCACAAAATCATGAAAACCTATTTGGGGGATACACGATTACACCAAACCCTAACGAACGTCGTGATTACTGCATACGACATCAAAATACAACAACCTGCAATCTTCACCACTTTTAAGGTAGTATGTTTCTATGATCTGTGTGATACAAATAATCTAACTTTGAATTAAAGAGCAGCGCGAGTTACAGTGATATAAAGTAAATTTCGTTTAATCCAGGCCAAACAGGACGAGTTAGAAGATGCATTTTTGGCCGATGTCTGCATCGGAACCTCAGCAGCTCCAACATATCTTCCTGCTTATTACTTCGAAACAAAAGATTCTTCGGACAATACCAAGAGCTTTAACCTCATAGATGGGGGAGTTGCAGTGAACAATCCTGTATATATATATATATATATATATTCTCCATCTCTGAATGATGTAATTATGATTTGAAACAAGATTTTGATTTTTTTTTAAGTGATTTGGTATTTTATTAAATGTGTGTTGCAGACGTTACTTGCAATGAACCAAGTGACTCAGCAAGCTCTCATAGGCTGTCCAGATTTCATAGTGTCAACGTCTAAAGCTCGCGTGAGTTATAAACCTATTTTGTTTATAAGTCAGAAATATTCATTATAGTTGACCTTCGAATGAAGTAACTGGAGTGATAAGTAAATGTGTTTCAAACAGGATACTACCAAGTTTCTGGTGCTTTCTCTTGGAACCGGGCAGAATTTAGCTAGTTACGACGCCATTGACGCTGCAAAATGGGGCCTACTTAACTGGTTATCGAACGACAGTAAAGTGCCGATAACTGACATGTTTCAGCAAGCGAGTGCAGATATGGTGGACGTTTACGCATCCGTCGTATTCCAAGCCTTTAATTCCGAGAAGAACTATTTAAGAATCCAGGTCAATAATTTCGTCGTATGGTGGTTTAGAGATTGGAACCTTATATAATTCACTTCTATTAGCATACCTCCAGATTCGAAAGGTCTTAACAAATTGTATAATTGGGATCAGGTTGAATTGTCAGGAGATACGAGCTCGACGGATCTGTCAACTAAGAAGAATCTGGAAGAGCTGGTGAAGATAGGGAAAAATCTTCTGGACGCTCCTGTTTCAAGAATGAATATTGAGGCGGGTGTGTTTGAACAAGTGACAGGCGAAGGCACTAACCGGGATGCATTGACTAGGTAAGCACATGGATTTCATTTAATGCCAAAAAAAAAACAACATTGAGAACAATGAATAGCATTTGAAAGATTTATTGGTTGGGATGTTGATATAATTTTTGATGATTTTGCAGATTTTCCAAGGCGCTCTCTGATGAAAGGAACCTACGATTAGTCGAACCTTAGTAGCCTAATTGGTTGAGAAAGGGTTTTTGTAGCAAAGCTTCTTATGTTCAAGCTTGACCTAATCGCTAAACACGAACTATGACATCTTACTTGACTTAAAATATAAAAAAAAGGAAGCTAAGCTACTCATCGCCTTCCACAAGTTCCACTACAAATAGGGTCTGCATCTGCATCTGAATTGGACGCCTTCAGCATGTTAAATTATGTTAGTCGATTTTCATAGTTCAAATTGAAATCCCTAATTGATGCATTGCTTTATGTACCCATCTGTTTTTGTTTTATAATTCTGTTTGGGGCCTTTCAACTCATTTTTGTCAGTAAAGAAAAAACACAGGTTTTTCGACTCAAGTAAAGATCTTTTCCAACTGGTGTTTGATATCCGCCAGCCTATTTTTATATATATATATTATTTTATGTTTTTAATATATTTTAATCTATTTTTAATACCAAATTATTTTTTTAAATATTTGATAAATTAATATTGATGTTTTTTTTCTTCATATATATAGTAATTTGATTTATTTTTTTGTAAAGTCTTGGTATGTATATAAATGTTATTGGCAAAACAATGAGTTGTCAAAACCTTGTGCTAAAAAACAAGCATGATAAATTGATTATTTTATTTCAATTTAGTTTAAATTATTTTATTTTTATTTTTATTTTTATGTAATTGAAAAAATTGAAAGGTTTACATGATATGACAAGGCATTATAATATATTTTCCATACTAAACTACAAGTGGATGGTATGGATTTAACCTCCACTAAATATTTTAGAATATTTATAGTAGTATACACATTGAGATATATCTCCAAAGCAATTATATCATTTTTGGCCTTTTATTTAAGTTAATTAATTAAAAAATGTCATATGAGAAAGTATCATTTGAACTCAGTTATGCTTATATCTCCAAAGTAGTTATATCATTTTTGACCTTTTATTTAAGTTAATTAATTAAAAATAATGTCATATGAACAAGTATCATTTAAACTAAGTTATGATTTTCCATAAAAACTATCCCCATTTCCCAAACCAAACTATCTGCAAATAACAAGACCATACAGAAAATTACTTAAATTAAATGACAACAAATTCCCTGGTTAGATGATCATGCACAAAAGAAAAAAATGCCAATTTCAAAAATCTTGTGTTAAGCTAATCACTCATTATTGACTCTTAAAATATCGATTTCAATTTATTCATTGAAATTGCGTACTCTTTGCTCTTGGCATGATTTGTAACAAACCCTAATAAAACATCTATAATTAATCGAATCCAATTTCAAACCTTTGATTTGAAAGAGTTTACCAAGAATATGGGTGTAAGTGCAACATAAAGCCATAATACCTTCTTACTTCATTCTATCAAACAACTTAAAGGAACTTCTGATTCTCCCCAAATTGTTAGCAACAAAACATCATTTTGGAAAAATGTAAGAAAAAATGGCCACAAAAACCCATAAACAAAAAGGATTACATTTGATAGCCCATTCATGATATGCAGCCATTGAGAACCCAAAAAATGCTTGTAAAAAAAATAATAACATCAATGGGAAAATGACAGCGGTTCTAGGCAAATTCAGCATAAATGTTGGCCCTCTTGCTTTTGTTGGACGAGGAAGAATTTTTCCCCATCTAGGGCTTTCAAGAGATAAACAAACACTCTAAAGTTTGGAATGGAAGCTTCTTCAATGAGGCTAGTGGTGATGACCATGGCAGTTAGTATTATGCAACTAGACCACTTTGGAACATGACAAACGAAACTTGGTTAGCGGACTAGCCAAGACAAGATCTAAACATTTTTTGCTTGAAGATGGAAATGATACTTAGATTCCTTTTCTTGCATGGATGAATCAGTAAAGGGATAAAGAATATGTATGGATGAGGGCCCTAAAATTTTGTACACAAAAGATATGGAATTTCGATTTTCTTATGCAAACCTTCAAAGCAATAAAGGAAGTATCGTATTATCACACGGATATATGAGTAAAGCTGTAAAGAATTTTTACAACCCTGTCTTTGTAAATATCGAGCCTATAGGTATAGATGGAGCCTTTCCGCAGCGCAAAAGTGATAAAAAATATGGGAGCAAAGGATTTCCCATGGAGATAAAACCTTTGCCCTAAGATGAAGGTTGGGAGTTATTTAGAAAAAAAATGAAAATAAAATTGTACATGAGAAAGATATTATAAAGGATAGAGCCAGAGAAAATTCCTCGGATTGCAGAGGCTTTCCATTAGCCTTAAATGCAGTTGTTGCAGCCATGAGTTTCAAAAATACTGAAGATGAGTGTATCCTAGCTTTAAATTCGATGAGAAGGAGAGATTCTTTCGTCCCAACAAATCTCGGGGCCATTGACGCAAAGTTGTATCAATTGTTAAGATGGATTTACAATATATTTTCAGAATCCCATCTAAATATTTTCTTTCAAAATTGTCCAACATTTTTGGAAGATAAAGAAATTGTTGTGAAGATGTTGGTGCAGATGTGGGACAGCAAAGGGTTACTCAAGAAGCTAGGGACACCTTCATCAATATCTCGAGATCGTTCCTTCCAACTACCTTGGCTTGTGATGATAGAATTGTTGAACATCCTCCAATCCAATGACGCAGAGTGATGACAAGTGGGCAAGAGGGAAGTTATTCTCAAAGGGGGCCCCTTACACCATAAATATGTTTAAAGTCACTACATAATAAACAAATGGTTAAAGTATTCCCTCTTATTGATTTTTTTTATCATTTTTGTGAAGGATGTATTCTTGGTAAGCAGCATAAAAGCTCCTTTCTAGTAGATTTTTTTTGGAAAGGAAACACATAAACCATTACAACTAGTACTTATAGATATACGTGGTCATATGAAAATTTTATTAGTTAAAAAAATAATATTTTATTATTCTTGTGGATGATTTTAGTATACTAACATAGGCACAGATCATTAGGAAAAAATGATTCCATTTTTATCATTCAAAAATTTAAATATGTTGCGAAGCAAAGTGGTTATGTCTTAAATACATTTTAAACAAATAGAGGGTAGAATTTACTTATAAATTCATTATTGCAAAAAGAATGATATTTAGAGGAAATTGACATATAGTATTACTACTCAATAGAATGGTTCAGTAGAATGTAAGAACACTACAATTATTGAGATAACTAAGAGCATGTTAAAAAACTAAGTGTCTTCCAAACACCTTTTGGGTTGAATCAATCGTGTTGGAATTATGGCTAATGTGTTTTCCTTGATGGCAACCTACTTGATAAATATGTCAACATTACAATAATAACATGATTATGCAGTCTGAAACCGATGCTACAAAAGTGATGAACAGAGACATGACATATCATAGACAGATGGATGTTGAATATGAAGTTTGGGAAAGTATACATGGATCTTATGAATAAGGGTTGTGTACATATGCGATTATTGTGAAGAAAAGTCATGTACAGAAACTGCACCATGGTAACATGAATACTTGGGCTATTAACCATGGTATTGGCCCATATTCATGAGTGCGACAATGGTTGGATGATCTCGTCAAAGAATACCAATGACATTACTCAGGGGGCATAAGGTATTGGATAAAGCTAAATTTACATAAGAAGATGGAGATCAAAGTGTTAAGGTGTGCAAGTATTATGTTTTCTATGAATGATTTGAGCTTAAACAGGTGTGAACCAGGGAGGAAGAAAAAGACTCGTATTTGAAATATGTTTACATGTATGCTTAATTGATTTAATTGTTGCAAATTTATAATATTTATAAAACTATGATGCTATGATCTGAACAATTTATTCATAAGTTTGTAGTATTGACAGTCAAGGTTGCAAAAATTGAAATTGTGCTTGCAGTGAAATTTTTTAGATCTATACGTGGGTATGTTTGGGCATAATCGTGTACATATGTCGATTCACCTCACAAGGGTCATGTATATTTTCTGTGAAATAATTTCCAATTTGTAAAGATCTGTACGTGAGTGTTTTGCATGGAAAGTATGTACATATGTTGATATTCCTTATGAAAGTGTGTACCAGGGTTTGATCTGTTGATTGACGCTTATATATATGATGATTGATGTTAACAGTTGATGGTATCCGGTTGCTTGCTGTTGTTTGTAGATGATTTATTTATCATGATTGATGTGACTTAGTTAAATTTAATGGGACATAAGTATGACTGAGTATATGATATGTAATTGGTTCAGAAATCTATGATTGATTTTATGATTTTTAGCTGATGAAATGGTATATGAATGGTTTAGTGAATACTGATTTAAGTATTTAGTATTATGAGAATTGTACACAGGTGTTATACAGAGAAAGCGCATCCATATGCGAGTCTTATTTAGTATAGTCGCATATATAATTTGATATTTATTTTTTTTGGTTGGGTTCTACATTTAGTGGCTGATAATTCATAATTTTAGTTGATTGACAATGTGATAGTGTCTCAAATTCAATGCTTTAGTTTGTTTGGGTTAAGGGTTGCTATGGATCTAGTTTAAAAATTTTGATGAACGGTGGCCTACAAGTTAGTCTGAATATTGTTTTAGAGACTGATCCAGTTTGAAACATTCTATAAATAGGTTTGCAAGGAACTGAGGGTAGCAACCTTCAGAAAGGGGGTAGGAGCTCCCTTCCTATAGGAGTCGGTAAACAAGTCAATGGGGTTATATCTCCCTTCCAGTAGGCATTGGAAAATGAGAAAAGGTTGTAGACTTCTGTAGGTGGGTTCCTGTATATTGGTTAGAGTATGTGCAAATACAAGGTTGTAATAATTTTTCCTTATAATAAAAGAAGAAGAGAGAGACAATGGTAGTAGTGGTTTTCTCCCAAATTGGGTTTCCACCTAAAATCCCAGTGTTTATGTGTGTTGATATGTTTCTTCCGTGTTGATGATCTGTCTTTACTGTTGGTTAGTGATTGAATATTGAAGTAATGATGCTCTGCCTAAAGATGAATAGTTAATGAAATTGATATACTAGTTATCTGGATGTGCACAAGTTGCATTGATCACAGTTGCATACATACACTTGTTTCTTTAACGAAAACAATGTACATAAATTAGAATAATAAATCAAAATTGAAGTGTGTACCCCCCCTCCCCCCCCCCTCCTCCCCTCGATATTTTTCCTAACATAATCTTGCATTTGTTTATTTGATTAATATATGTCCAACATGAAGCATGCAAAAAAAAATCCATACCAGGTATGGAGTAAAAAGAAACTTGGTGTTTCCCATTTTATACTCTTTGTTCGTATTATTTATGTTCATGTTTCTGCTGAAAAGATAAATAAAGTAGATAATAAAGGTGTGAAACAAATTTTTATTAGTCATTGTAGGGAGACAAATTCTTATAGACTATATAATCTACAAAATGAAAATTTATTGCTTAGTTGTGATGTGTATTTTAATGAAAAAAGAATGGTAGTGAAATCAACATATGCAACAAAAAATCAAAGAATTAGTGTACAATAATATGAATATTCTATTTCTATAAATCCAACCAATAATATCCCGAACTATATCCACTATGTCATCTTCAACTTCAAGTCTTGTTTCAAGTCCAACTCCTCTTAGAAAGATCCAATCCTTAAATTAAATTTATGGGTATACTATTTTTTCTTTAATATCGTAAATTGAAGTAGAGTAAAGATAGTTTGAATATGTATAAAAGAGGAAGCATGGTACAAAGAAATATATGAAGAGATTGCATCAATTAAAAATAATGAAACATGGAAGCTTTTGAATCCTCCTATTGAAAAAGAAGTCGTTGGGGTACGTTGGGAGTACAAAACAAAGTATGTAGTTGATGGATCCATATAAAAGCACAAAGAAATGTTATTTTCTAAGGGATTCACTTAGCAACAAGGTATAGAATACAATGAAACATATGTTGTTGTTACAAGATGGGATATAATATGGAATTTTTTAGCATTCAATATCATTAGTTGTGGTATCCATTTGATAGGAAATCAACCATTTTTAATGGTGTATTAAATCAAGATGTATATATTCAATATCCCCAAGGATATGGAATTGTAATAAATAAACATGAAATCTACAAATTTGAAAAGGATATTTACATGATTAAACATGCTCCAAGAGCATGATATCTATGGGTTGTTTGGAAAATTTCCAAAGTTTCTTTTCTTCGAATGCGGACAACAAAATCGAGCTCTGAAGGCCCATGGATGCTTTGATGCATGCAGTGATCAGAGTGATTATCAGTTAGAAAATCATTCGTAGGGGAAATGTGACCTCGAACACAATATGTAGCAGACTCTAAAATCTTTGGTTTGGTCCTTTAATCATTTTAATTTGGGGTTGTTCAATTTTGAATTTCCTAATCACATTTTTTAATTCAAAAATCACCCATACTCTGTTTCTGATTAAATTTCCCTTATCAATGGTTGTTAATTTTGGATGGGGGAGGGTAACTGTTCATTTTTCCCTAGTGACCTCTCTACCTTTCTCTCTTTCCCATCTTGATTCCCTTTCTACCCTCTCTCCCCTATTTTATCTTGAAATAACCATATCTAATCTCTTTTATTTCCTTCCTATTTCACCCTCAGTTTTCCTTATTGGCCCTTGCGGACTCCTTTCCCCCTCACTATTTCCTGATATTTTTATTCCTCGTCACCCTCCTTACTTAAGGTCTGACTCTATTGCCAGGCATCGACTCTTTGCTCATTTTCAGAAGGGAAGGCGAGGATGCTTGGGTCAATTCCCTTCCTTTGATCGTATTTCCTTCTTCCCATCAAACATAAGCCCAAGAAGTAGCTCAAACAACAATGGATCATTACAGGGATATCATCCCTATAATGGTCTAAAGGATTATTTTAGATCTAGAAGAGAAATCTAGAGAATTTGGATGTTATGTTTCGGATAGACTAGTTGACTAGGAAACTATGGAGTAAATACCAGATGTGGGGAACTCCACTGGAGCTAGAACCTCCTCCTATATGAAAACCATCATTCTATTTCACAACAGGAATTCGTTATGCAACATTGATGGACATAGTTGACAAGCTCAATAGGAAGGTCACAACTCTGGCCAAGAACTTAATGAACCTTGACATTTCATCCTTATACAATGACAATGAGCTACACCAACTAGTTTAAATGGATTTTAATGAAGTTTAAACAAACAAATCACTTTAAGAAATTTTTTTATTATAACAAGATTATTAAAATAATTATTAATTTTGAATTTGATTTGTCTTATATTTTTTTTATTGTCTATCAAATAGCAAATAAAATCAATAATCATAAAACTATAAACTTACAGTAAAACTCAATAATCATAAAACTTTAAATTTACACTAAAACTCTAATTTCCAACCAATATTCAATGATAAGTCTAGTTTCCAACTAATAAATCTAGTTTCAATTTAAAATAATAAAAATAAATAAATAATAAATAAATAAAAATCAATCATATAAAACATTAAATCAGATATGAACAACAACAATGTTAAATATTTCACCTTGCTACTATTCGTTGATTTTGCACAAGGCCACATATTACTAAAATACATTGAAGTGACGGTTCTATCTTCATCACGGAAATGATTTTCTTTTAACAATGTGGTACCCACTTCGCTTACGTGGTCACGTTCCCCGCAGGATGAAGACGTTGCGTGCAGGTCTCTCACTCCTAGCCGGCCGGGGTGAAATTAATTTCCTTGCCAGGTTGACGACAAAGAATTTTGATTATAAATTTAGAGAATATAGAAAATATATGAGATTTTAAAAAGACAATAATTTAATTTAGAGAATATAGAAAATATTTGATATTTTAAAAAGAGCGTATGTAAATAATAATTTAGTAGTTTTTAACTATGATTTTTTTGGAAAGTTTTTGGGTTTATTTTTTATTTAATTTATTTTAGAGATTTATTGAAATTATAAGTTTGATAGATGAACTCTTTGCAGTAGAAATGTTCGGAGGTTTTTGATAGTATTGCATCTATTAGACATACATTAAAAAAAACTATTTTAAACAAAAGAAATCAAAATTTGGCTATAATTTTTTTTTCCTTAAAAATCATGGAAATTCCCATAAGATTTTAAGAAATTCTGGCAGGGATTTTTGTAAATGCATGTTATAGCTATCAAAATTCAATATTTTGAGTGTCTTAGAGATTTTTGATGGTGTTGAATCTATTTCCACCATCAAATACATGATCCAGACATTGGATGTTTTTTTGGCTCACATTCCAACCATTTTTGGTAGTCCAGACAATATCTCCACCTGTAATAAACAACTCTTAAATTTTTTAACCTTTTCAAACGTGAAATCTACCCAAAAAAAACACTCAAAGATTAAATAAAAAACACTCCATAAAAAAATTGCCTGGTTGCTATAAATTTGCCATCCAAAAATAAAAAGAAAAATCCCTTTAAAATTAAAGGGAACAATTCATTCAATTTTTCATTTAAATTTTTTATTTAATTTTCGTAATGGTTAATTAAATTAAAAAAAATATTACGAAATAATTTGATTTTTTCCATAATTAATTTAGGGGAACGACTCTTTTAAGGTTTTTAAATTTCAGATGATAATAATTACTGATTTAAACTTTTATTCATTTAAATTAGATAATTTTATAATATTTATAAAATAATTAATTAAAATAATGATAATGAGATGTATAATATTATTTAAATTAGTTTAATGTCTCAAAAATAAATTATATATATATATATATATATATATATATATATATATATATATATATATATATATATTTATTTATTTGTTTTAAATAGATTTAAATTAAATATTTTAAATTTATTTTGACCAAATTAATTTTAAATCTAGTTTATATTTAAAAATATAAATATAATTCTATTTAACAGCTAATAATAATAATAATAATAATTAATAATTAATAATGATTATTTATATAAAAAATCTTAAAATGAAATTTGGTATTTTTTTAATTAATAACTTTATTTTATAATTTATGTTTGTCAATTCTTTTCAATGATATTTGAAAATTTAACATTGATTTAATAATTTTTCTTTTAATATTCTCATTTCTATTTTTAAATATTTATTTTTAAATTATTAAAATAATATATAATTTTTTTTAAATTATTTTTAATTAAAAAAATATAAAATAATAATAAAATAATATAATTTAGTAAGCTTTTTTTAATTTCTCTGAGTCCATATAGTTGTAAAAGATTCAATTCAATGGATATCCAAACTCCATAATTTAGCGAGCAAGAAATAATCTCTATGATTGGATCTCAAAATCCAATTAATATCCATTACCAAAAAAGGTCTTCCAAATAATAATGCTGACGGCATATAGTTAAAGCACATGTTTTATTAAAGGTAGCCGGTTCAATTCTATGGATATCTTCAAAATCAGACTTCGTAATTTAGCCACCAATAAAAAGAAACAATGTGTTTGAGTGGATCTCCAAATCCAATCAAGAGAGATCCAATTAATATCCATTACCAAAAAGAGTCTTCAAAATAAAAACGCTGACTGTGTTGATCACCAACTACGGTTCTAAAACTTTGACCATTTATGAAAACAAGTGTGCTCATTCTCTTACCATTTAAATTGGAGCAAGAACAAGCTCTGTCAACCTATTTTAAATTCCGTGTAATTTGGAGCAAGATGAAGAATGCCCATGACTTAAAAAAAATTTTATTAACAACGCGATACACACAAACTTTTATTTTTAACCATAGGATGACAAGTATATCGAGACAGCTCAGTCATGGACCTGTTTATATATATATATATATAAAGAATCATTAAACTTCATCGATTGACACGGTCTGCACACACGACTGCATACAAAAATCAAAGTGCAATTATTTTAATGGTTGGAAATTAATTCCAACTGCTGAAGTCAATCAACAGTAATTGCAGATGTGAAAGATTTGCAGCACATTGAAGCTTAGTCAAAGGCGATTGTTGCAGTCTTAATATAATTGCAAAAGGATTAGAAAGCTCTACAGGTGCACTATAGAATAGATGGGATTTGATCCCTTTGATATTTTATACAAGGCGGTAGTCGTTTTATTAATAGCAGAGTTAAATGTCAAGACTCAAAATCTCGCCAGCAGGCAGAGCTTTGATTACAGATTGGAACGAGCTTTAAAGCCTTACCAATAAAAATCGGCAGAATAATGGAAGAGGCGATAATGGCAAGATATTTCAGCAAAGTGTCTTGTTGATGTGGCGAGTTCCGCAAGCAAAACGAACAAACAGATATCACAGCTTTTCTGTTTGGGCCAATGCGATCATACAAATCGCGTGTATTATAAACAATCGCCCTCCCACCACAGTCGAGGCTCGTGGGTCCACAATACCACGCGGCAGTTAACAATACAATCGCAACACCACAATCGGGAATGTTTTGTTCATGCCCCTGATTGCACTATCCACTGGCGGACCCGACCATGTATTATATGGCGGAGTTTATATGTGTCCATCGCATCCGTCTCCCAATCGGAGATCGGAAATTGTTTGTTTTATGGTCCGATCGCATATGTTAAAGCCCGGACCCGATGGACTTTACCACAGCGCATTTAATTGATTAATCGCATCCGCGATTCCAATCGCAATCGGAAGTTCGGCGGGTTATGAGACTTGTTTGAAAGTTCCGGACCCGACGAGTTTTATATCACGGAATTAACAATGGCCATCACATCTGATAGTCAATCGCAATCGGAGTTTTACAAGGGGTCGCGCGTTATGTTAAGACCGGACCCAATGTTTTAATATGTTTTGTTTTATATTATAATATATGCGGCACATATATAATGTAAAGGCCCGAGAGCTTGTTGAAAAATGTTATTATTTTGTTTATGAACAGCAATGCGTTAAAAAAAAAGAAACAGAGCGTTTTATTTCGAGACAGAGCGTGGATTTAAAATAAACATCAGCGTATTTATCCAGAGAGACAGAGTGTTTTGTTTGAGAGACAGAAAGTTTTTTTTTTTTTTTGTGAACTGTGTGTGAAGCAGTCGCATATATATTGTAAATCCCTCTGGGAGAGGAAGAACTTGTAACATTTTTTTATGAAATATTTTTTTTGAGTTGAAAACTCTGTTTCTTGTGAGTGAATTTTTAATTTCTTTGTGTGGAAGAGGTGAGTTTATTCTCTCCATTGTTAATTCTAGAATTTTCAATATTACAACATGGTATCGGAGCAAGTCTAGGCTCTTTGAAGATCAAAGAAGCTGAAAGAAAGGATTTCTTTGTTGCAGCAGCTTCTCCATTAGTGTGAAGACTTAGCCAAAAAGAATCCAAAGGTATTTCTCTATATAGTTTTTGTGTTACTGTTGCAGAACAATCAGCTATTTTAAATACACAGTCAAGTGTTTTTGAATCATAATTAAGAGTGCAGAATGGCTGGAGCCATCACTGGTATGGGTATGGGAAATATCCATCTCCCAATGTTTAATGGAAAAAATTATGACTACTGGTCAATAACTATGAGAGCATTATTTGTCTCCCAAGACTTATGGGAATTTGTTGAGGATGGCTTTGAAGCACCAGTAGATGAAAATGAGTTAGATATGTTAACTCAGGTAGAAAAAGAGATATTGAAGAGCAATAGGAAGAAAGACTCCAAAGCTCTTTTATTTTTGTATCAAACAGTGCATGAGAGTGTGTTTCCAAGGATAGCAGCAGTTAAGAGATCTAGAGAAGCATGGGAAACTCTCAAGACAACCTATCAAGGCATGGAAAAAGTGAAGACATCAAAACTTCAATTGCTGAGGAGAGACTTTGAGACTCTCTGTATGAAGGAGTCAGATAACATTGACTCATTCTTCACTCATGTGATTGGAATGGTCACACAATTAAGATCTCATGGAGAGACTCTTGAAGAAAAGAGGATTGTTGAGAAATTCTTGAGAAGTTTACTCTCAAGATCAGATGTGATTGTCACCACCATAGATGAGACTAAGGATCTCACAAAGTTTTCAGTGGATGAACTACATGCATCACTGATGACCCATGAACAGAGATTGGGTAGGAGTGAAAACTCATCTCTTGAGAATAACTTTAAGACCCAGATGTCTTTCGGGAGAGGAAGAGGGCAAGGCAGAGGAAACAAGAGAGGAAGAGGCAGAAGCCAAAACAGAGGTGGAAGGAACAGTCCAGCAAATTCTCAAGAAAGGGGCAGCAATCCAAATCAGCATCAAGGCCAAGGCAGCAGCCAACAGAGTGGTCAGCAGAATGCTCAAGAACAAAGGTATGATAAGTCCAATGTCCAATTTTATCATTGTAAAAAATATGGTCATTATGCTAATGAATGTAGAAAGAAGCAGAAAGAAATGGCAAGTAGAACTAGTGGAAATTTCACTAAGGAGAATATCAGCCAAAATAATTTGTTTTTAGCTTGTAATATGGCTAAATAAAAGAATGAGGATTTATGGTTTCTAGACTCCGGTTGTAGTAACCATATGACAGGGAACTTAGCAATGTTTTCTATGTTAGATGAGAGTGTGCAGTCACAAGTCACACTAGGAACCGATAGCAAAGTTTCTGTTATGGGAAAAGGAGATGTAAATGTCTTAACAAGGAAAGGTGCAATGAAATCCATAGCAGATGTCTATTATGTTCCAGGAATGAAGTGTAACCTCTTAAGTATTGGACAGCTTTTCCATAAAGGGTATAATGTTTTCTTTGAGGATGATGTTTGTACCATCATGGACAAACCACCCAGCAAACAGTGTATTGCTGAAGTGAAGATGACGAAGAACATGATGTTCCCTCTCAGAATGAGAGCAGACTTGAAAAATGAAGAAAAGATAGCAGCAGTGGCACAAGAGGCTTTCCAAAGCGAACCAAAAGATGATAATTGGCTATGGCACTTGAGATTTTGATATCTCAACTTTGGAGTTCTTAATATGTTGAACAGAAAAGGAATGGTAAGTGGTTTACCATTGATAGAGAAATCAGACAACCTTTGTGAAAGTTGTATCTTGGGGAAACAACACAGAGAAAGTTTTCCTTCCGGGAAAAGCATAAGGGAAAAGGCACCCTTAGATATTGTCCACTCAGATTTAAGTGGACCGATGCAAACTCCATCACTTGCAAGAAGCCATTATGTGTTAACATTCATAGATGATTTTACAAGAAAAACTTGGGTTTACTTTTTGAAAAACAAAAGTGAAGTGTTTGAAAAAATTCGGAATTTCAAAGCACTTGTTGAGAACCAGAGTGGGCTGCATATCAAAGTCTTAAGGACTGATAGAGGAGGTGAGTATATCTCTAAATATTTTCTACAGTTTTGTAGAGAAAATAGAATACATAAGCAGTTTACAACTAGATATACTCCGTAGCAAAAAGGAAGAATAGAACCATAATGGACATGGCAAGGAGTATGTTAAAGGCAAAGCATTTGCCTAATGATTATTGGGCAGAAGCTATACATTGTGCAGCGTATATTTTGAATAGAAGCCCTACAAAAGTAGTTATGAACAAAGTGCCGGAAGAGACATGGAGCGACACAAAGCAAGGTGTCACACATATGAAGGTTTTTGGATGTGTAGCTTATGCACACATTCCGGATCAGTTAAGGAAGAAGTTGGACAGCAAGGGGAAGAAATGTATGTTAATTGGATACAGTGAGGAATCCAAGGCCTATAGGTTATATAACCCATCAACCAAGAATTTTATTGTGAGCAGAGATGTTCAGTTCATAGAAGAGGAAGCTTGGGATGGAAGCATAGAGAAAATAGTGAATGTTAAACACTGTTTATCTCATGATGAGAATAATGATGACTTGGCAGAAATACATCCCCAAACAGCAACACCAGCAAAAGAGCAGCAGAGCACACCTTTGAGGAGAAATTACAGTGCTTCTCCAAGCACACCACAAGGAGGAAATTCAAGTGCTTCTTCAAGCATTTGTACACCTACTGAAAGAGGTAATAAATTCAGAAGTTTGAAATATATTTATGAACAAGATATAGCTAATGAAGGTATCAATTCTTTGTTTGCTTTATATTGTCATGTTGATGATCCTGTTCATTTCGAAGAAGCTATCAAGGATAGAAAATGGATAGAAGCTATGGATGAGGAGATTAATGCCATAGAAAGAAACAAAACTTGGGATTTGGTTGAACTCCCAAAATGTAAAGATGTCATTGGAGTTAAATGGGTCTACAAGACTAAGAGCAATGCTGAAGGCAAAATAGAGAGACACAAGGCAAGACTTGTTGTCAGAGGTTATAAGCAGAAGCATGGGATAGATTATGAGGAAAATTTCGCACTGGTTGCTAGAATGGAAACCATGAGAGCAGTGTTGTCCATAGCAGCACAAAACAAGTGGAAAGTTTACCAAATGGACGTGAAGTCAACATTCCTAAATGGAATGTTAATGGAAGAGGTTTACATTGAACCACCTCTCGGCTATGAAAAGAAAGGCCAAGAGCACAAAGTGTGTAAGTTGAAGAAAACTCTTTATGGGCTGAAGCAAGCGCCAAGAGCGTGGTACAGTAGGATAGATTCATATCTACTGGAAAATGGATTTGAAAAGTGTGAGGGAGAACCCACCCTCCACATCAAAAAAAAAATGAAAAAATATTGATTGTAGTTTTGTATGTTGATGATGTTATTTTTACAGGTAATGATGATTACCTTATTGAACATTTTAAAACAGTCATGAAAGAAGAATTTTAAATGACTGACATGGGTTTATTAAGATACTTCTTGGGAATAGAAGTAGAACAAGATAAAAATGGGATTTTTATCTCCCAGGAAAAGTATGTTAATGAGGTACTTGAAAGATTTAACATGCAGGAAAGCAAAGCAGTGATCACTCCCACGGTGATGGGATTAAAGCTCAGCAGAGAGGACAGTAGCAAGGATTTTGATCCTAGCTTGTACAAGAGCATAGTTGGCAGCCTTATGTATTTGACTGCAACTAGGCTGGACATAATGCATGCTGTTAGTTTTATTTCTAGATTCATGGAAAAGCCAAAAGATGCACATTGGCAAGCAGCAAAAAGAATTCTGAGGTATGTTAAAGGTACTAAAAAGTTTGGTATTTTATATACTGCTTCAGAATGTTCAGATTTAGTTGGCTACACTGACAGTGATTGGGCTGGAAGTGTTGATGATCAGAAGAGTACTTCCGGTTATGTTTTTTCACATGGGTTCAGGAGCCATCTCATGGGCTTCTAAGAAACAGCCCATTGTAGCATTGTCTACAGCAGAAGCGAAATATGTGGCAGCTACAGCACCAGCATGTCAAGCAGTTTGGATGAGAAAATTGGTGAGAATTTTATGCCAAGAACAGGTAAAAGGGACAGTGATTTATTGTGACAATAGCTCAGCTATTGCATTGTCTAAAAATTTAGTTTTTCATAAAAGGACAAAGCACATTGACACCAAGTTTCACTTCATATGTGAATTGGTTAACAATGGTGAGATAATTTTGCAGCATTGCAGAACAGAGGATCAATTTGCAGATATCCTCACAAAGCCACTTGTGCAGAAAAGCTTTGAGCATTTCAGGAAATGCCTAGGTATGCAGAAAAACCCAGCAGTTGAAATTAAGGGGGAGTGTTGGAAATTAATTCCAACTGCTGAAGCCAATCAACAGTAATTGCAGATGTGAAATATTTGCAGCACATTGAAGCCTACGAAAAGGAGGTTGCTGTAGTCTTAATATAATTGCAAAAGGATTGGAAATCTCTATAGGTGTAGTACAGAATATATGGGATTTGATCCCTTTGATATTTTATACAAGGCGGTAGCCATTTTATTAACAGCGGGGTTAAATGCCAAGACTCAAAGTCTCGCCAACAGGTAGAGCTTTGATTACAGATTAGAACGGGCTTTAAAGCTTTACCAATAAAAATCAGCGGAGTAATGGAAGAGGCGATAATGGCAAGATATTTCAGCAAAGTGTCTTGTTTATGTGGCGAGTTCCGCAAGTAGAACGAACAAACAGATATCACAGCCCTTTTGTTTGGGTCAATGCGATCATACAAATCACATGTATTATAAACAATCGCCTTCCCACCACAGCTGAGGCCCGTGGGTCCACAAGACCACGCGACAGTCAACAATACAATCGTAACACCGCAATCGAGAGTGTTTTGTTCATGCCCCCTATTGCACTATCCACTGGCGGACCCGACCATGTATTATATGGCAGAGTTTATATGTGTCCATCACATCCGTCTCCCAATCGGAGATCGGAACTTGTTTGTTTTATGGCCTGATCGCATATGTTAAAGCCCGGACCCGATGGAATTTACCACAACGCATTTAATTGATTAATCGCATCCGTGATTCCAATCGCAATTGGAAGTTCGGCGGGTTATGAGACTTGTTTGAAAGTTTTGAACCTAATGAGTTTTATATATCGGAATTAACAATGGCCATCACATCCGATAGTCAATCGCAATCGGAGTTTTAAAAGGGGTCGCGCATTATGTTAAGACCGGACCCGATGTTTTAATATGTTTTGTTTTATATTATAATATATGTGGCGCATATATAATGTAAAGGCCCGAGAGCTTGTTGAAAAATGCTATTATTCTTTTTATGCACAACATTGCGTTAAAAAAAAAGAAACAGAGCGTTTTATTTTGAGACAGAGCGTGGATTTAAAATACACAGTAGCATATTTATCCAGAGAGACAGAAAGTTTTTTTTTTGTGAACTATGTGTGAAGCAGTCGCATATATATTGTAAATCCCTCTGGGAGAGGAAGAACTTGTAACATTTTTTTATGAAATATTTTTTTTGAGTTGAAAACTCTGTTTCTTGTGAGTGAATTTTTAATTTATCTGTGTGGAAGAGGGGAGTTTATTCTCTCCATTGTTAATTCTGGAATTTTCAATATTACAACATTAATGAACGTGTATTGTAGATAGAATTTTAGGGTTCAAGCATGTAAATAAGTTGAAAATTCAGACATTTCTATTGTTGCTGAAACCAAAAAACACTTATTTTGTCTTCAAAAATATAGGTAGAGTGTGACATTTCAACTTACTTAGACGGTTGAGTTCCATAATTTTATAGATAATTTATATTTTTATTACTTTTCCAATTGTTGGAGAATTAATTTCGACCACAGCATGAATTGAATTGGTAGCAGCCATATCTTAGTAAATGTTGATTGAGTTCTTAGTAAATGTTTTGCAAGTTGTGGATTGAGTTTGCAAGCAAGGATATGGGTTAAATGAAGTTTGAAATCGAAGTCAAATGGAAATTTAATTCATGGTTTGGTAAAAGAGTATAAAAAAACATTAATGTCTTAGATATATATATTTTGAATATATATGTATGAAGTTTTTAGATCCAATTTTGGTAGGCCCCTCAAAACAACAATGTAAATATTAGTAAAAAATAGTGTTTTACTGGTGAAACTCCATATATGAATGCATTTCATGTTTTGAAGTATGCTTGATTTCAATTGTGAATTATACATCCACTACTTTGTTTTACTCTGTTTTAGTTTGAGTTTGCAGGCAAAGACATAGGTTAAATGAAGTTCTGAGGACATGGGTTAAATAAAGTGTCACAGACATAAATAAAAAAAATAAAAAAAAATATATTTTTACTCGAAAGCCAGAAACCATACATAATGCTTAATCTTTATTATGCTTTCATTGTAATTTATTACCATCATTCTAACTTTTACCAAATGTTACATTGCATATAATTTCTAGTCGAACCAGCGCATAAGCTATCATTCACCATTCAATTTGGAATTTTCCTTGCTATGTTTAGAAGTTTTATATAACTTACAAGACATATTTTCTGTTTACACCCACTTTAATGTTGACAAGAAATACAATTAAACAACTCCCGTTTTTATTAACTCGGTGTCCTCACTATCACCGAGGCGGAGCTCGCATATTTGAGAAATTAAACGTAAGTACTGGGCATTTACTCCATTTTGACAGTTGTTGATTTGTGATGAGATTCGATGCGTTTTTTTTCTTATGATTCATCGACGATCTCCACCATAGAGGTTTGGGAGGATCTACGGATGAGATTTTCGACGGGAGTTGCATAGTGAATCCCGCCAACCCTAATCCATCTTGGCATATTGTCTTGGCTTTTGTGGAGAATTTTTCTCGAGTTTTATCTCTGCCATACCTTAGAGCTATGGCTCTGCCGCTTCCATCGAACCTTTGCTACTCTCCACAAGGTTTCCAAAGTTTACCTCTAGTATTCTTGCTGTTCTGTAGAGGAGATACTTTAGTTAAATGAGAGAAGATCTCCAGACCATATTGTCCATTGTTGCCGATGCAACTTTCTCAGCGCTGGTTCTTTCTTGCTCGCGCTGCCGGTAGGATATTATTTTTGTATCTGCGCTATATTTTCCCAATTACAAGCACAATTTGTTTCAAAGTTTGCCAATAATTTTTTTTTCCCTTTTGTAATAATATTTTAATGTTTTCTCTGTATCATGTGAAGATTTACATAGAAACACTCGGTGGGTAGAGTTTGTCTTCAACCTATAGTAATTTCTTTTCAATTACTCATTTGTTTTCTTGAACACCAATTACATCTTTGCATAATAATTGTG
Organism: Pinus albicaulis; assembly: GCA_034641835.2. Lineage (NCBI taxonomy): Eukaryota > Viridiplantae > Streptophyta > Pinopsida > Pinales > Pinaceae > Pinus > Pinus albicaulis. The sequence continues at coordinate 275,666,107 of CM076584.1, read as the reverse complement.
TTCTACCGTTTATGAATAACTTTCTTATGGTCTAGCCTACTTGGCCATGGATGCAGGTCATCCCTTTTGCAAGTTGGCATCTTTTCCTCGTTAGAAGGCTTTTGATCTAAAAGCAAATTCATATTCTGGCTAGCATCGAACATAGCTAATTCTACTGGCTCTTCTTCCAGGTATTTTCAATATTCTCTCTCAGACCAATGGGGTCTGTATTTGATTCAACCGACATCTAGATTTCATGGGATTTTCTAGTTTCGGAGCTTAGCTTGTATTTCGGCCTTTCTAGGTCTTATCTCTTGTTTTATGAATTCATATTGTAAGTTTAGGATGGAGTTTTTCCAAACATAACTATTTGAGGATTTGGTTTATCCTCCACGTTCTCCATGTAGTAAAAGTTTATGTGAATCTATTATGGCATAACCTCCGAGGGTTTCCTCTCCAGGAATTCGACCCTAGTTTTATTCTTAAATTTTTGTTTGAAGTTACTCTTGTGAGCCATCTGGGCAGTAATATTTTTAAATATTTATAATGTTAAACATTGTGTTTTCAATTTCTCTTTCTAAATGAATTCAGAAAGTCTGTTTATCTATTTAGACATAAGTCCGATCTCATAAACATATTCGTTTGTCTTGCATGTTTTTAGTTTTGATTTCTGATTTGCTCATAAGGTTGGCAGACAGTATTTTGACAGTGAAATTGTAATTTCATTGTTTTCTTGTAAATAAAAATTTACAATCCGATGCTTGAATATTTTTATATTTTCCTATTTTATTGATATTAATTATGCTTACGAGGTCACTGGACCACCCTCCAACTTTGTCCGCATATAGTTCATTTTTTAGAGACAACCAGCTGTGGGTTGTGGTTTCACCCGTATCCTAGGCTAACAGTCTACTCTGGTTAGTTACATGTTCTTTTTTAAGAAAAATACAATTGTAGGGTTTGTACATGCAATCATTTCTCATATACACTATATGGTTTTATTCTTCGTGTAAAGTATTGTTGTGGTAAAACACAATTCCTCATTTTTTGATTTATGTACTTGAAATAATGGAGACTTTTTCTAAAAAAAAATTGGCTAAACACTTTTTAGGATTTTCATTAAGTTAATTATCCTTAATTTTTGTCATTTTTTTTATCTTCCTCGAAATTTAGTTTTGATTGCTTTATTGAATCTGTTTTTTCATAAGCTTTCCAACGATACTTGTTTTGCTCCATTTGGTCAACTGGTTTGTAAATGAAACTCTTTTGAAATTTTGATCATTTTTTCACTTGGGTTAAAAAATGTATGAAGTGTACCAATATTTTAATTCTCGTAGTTAAAATGCTCATTCATTGTAAATATTAACTTTTATTTCATTTTTATTAATTTTTCATTTTTTACAAAATGACTCAGCTAAATTGTACAATAGACGAAAATACTTTTCAGGAAATTGGTAATATACTCCAACTTGTTATTTTAAAACAAATTGCCAAACCCAAAATTCCAAAATTGCAAAGCGTTTGTAGTCTAATTGTAGGATGGTTAATCCACGTAAGCCCCACTTCACATCACCCCTTTCCTTCCAATAATCCCAAATTTCAAAAGTGCCGAAGTAAAAATGTGCTCCAAAATAAAATTTTGATTTTAAAATGTGCGATGCGATATTGCATATTGCATATCAAGAAAAATTCATGAAACACCTCAAAGCACCTTAGTTTTAAAATGCTGAAACTCTGATGCAATTTGAAAGGATTTAAAATGCCGAAATAATTTTTTTTTAAAACAATCTTTAAAAACTTGCGATTGTTATTTTGGTTTTCATTTGATGGGTTAAGACTTTTAATATAAAGTTTCTTGATTCTTTTTATGACTCCCGTGACCTCACCCTCCATCTCATCTCACCATACTTCATATTTGCTTTATGATTTTTCTCCTTCCTTATCCCTCCTCTCTCTTCATATTAATATTCACCTCTCCACTCCACTCCTCCTCTCTCTCTCTCACGTGATTTGCATTCTTTTGAGCTAATTAATTAAAAAAAATATATTATATAATATTATAATTAATATTATATTATAATTTTAATTTTAATATAATTTAAATTATAATATTGATATAATATTTTAATATTTTAATAATTAATAAATCAATTATTAAATTACTTTAATTATTTTTATTATTAATTTCTTTTAAATTAGATTAATAATATAATTGCATTTAATTATCATTAATTAATTAAAAAATCATAATCTAATTTAGGATTAGAATTTAATTTAAAAATTTTGATTTTTAGCCAAAGCAACAGAAATTTCAGATTTTTGGAAATTTTAATATGCCAACTTTAGAAGCTCATAAATGGAGTTTTAGCCAAATGAGGCCTAGGATAGCTCATTGGAAAAATAAAATGATGGAGATTATTCCAGAAGAGGCTTTATTTCTAGATTTGATCATTTATTGGGTCTAAAATTCAGCAAAAGATCAAGCTCCGAATTTTTGAGCAAAACTATTTTTCTAAGTTTTATTTTTTGCTTGTTCATTTGCCACAACTTCTTATGAGTGCATATCCATTTGTCTATCTTATCCTTGGCCAATTATATTAGCACAAACATCAAAATAAATCTTATATTTCCTTTTCAATTATTTATTTAATTAAATTTTAATTGGATTTATTTTAATTTCTAGAATTGACATTTTGATTTTATTTTTGCATTTCAATTTTATTTTTGATTTGTTTTTGTAGGAAAATAGTTGAAGATATGAGAAGAAGAAGATCTCAATCAATGAGAAGGCTCCAACAATTGAATAATATTTTTTTGAACCAATGAAAATTGATTGAGCAAAACCACTCTTCAAACAAACTTTCCTATGAAGAAATCCTTTTGTAAATATTATAAATAGCAGATTGCAAAATGTAATAGGGGCTTCTCTCATAGAAAATTCTGGAATTCTTGATGGCACTATTGTCTAGATTTTTTAGAGGTGTAGGGTGAGAGGAGATGAATATCGGATTTGGAGATTATTGAGGGTTTTCTTTTACATTCCGAGTTATGTATAATGAATAGAGTCTTGCACTACTATAGCTCTAATTTTGAAAGCATAAGTTCAAGCATTGTAAAAGACAGTTAGAGACTGGAGCTGGAGAAATGGACTTAATAAATTAGTATTTATAATACTATTATTTTTAATGTTGGTTTCATTTTATGGTAACAGAGACGTGTCAATTTATTTGCATACTTGTGCACTTCTGTCAGTATGAGTAATTTGTCTCAATTTATGTTATTATTTGTCTCTACTCTTATGGGTTGAATTCTGATTTATGGGTAACTATTTACTTAGAAATATTTCTTATAAAACCAATTTATTGAATAGTGATATGTTGTGAATTATTTCTGCATGTTATTGTCTAATTATTCAAGGTACTAATTAAATGATCAATATCATTTTGAGAACTACTTCCTGAGTGTTGTTGATTGATTATTTCAGTTAATAGGTCTCGAAATAGAATGTTTTTGATATTCACAATATCAGTTAATTTAACTACTTCGTTAGCTTGATATTAATTTAAAACAAACATATTTAAATCTCAATTATTTTAAAACATCTTGCTCTCTGTTGGGATAGATCTATAGCTGCATAATCGAGATAGGATTAAAATAGTTTCTTGTTCTTGCATCTTAGAATAATATTCCATTTAGATTAAATTCTACATCACTAAAAAGTCCTCTTCCCAAAGAGGTAAAACTTTAGTTGTGGCTTGGCTAAGCCTAGATTAGCTTAAGGATCACTTTCTTGTCCGATCGACAAGAGAAATGATCTGATGTCTATTTCCCATTGATAGATAAAAGTCATAATTTAAGTCAATGGAGATTGAGAGAAGGTAACTAGACCTAGTTAAATCAGACAGAGCCACCATTTTAAATGGAAAAGGAACTTCTTTAAGGTCCGGATTGGGTAGTCATCCCCCATGTTGTTGCAGCGAATTTAGAGGCATCAAAATTTTTGCACTAGAAGGAAGGCCCGAGACTTGTTTTCCTTTGGAGCCTTTGCATTCTAATATTTTATTTTTATTACAATGGCTCCTTTAAAACTTCCAATTTGGAGTTGTATTTCTGGACGAGCATCTTCCAATACTCCACCAGAAATAGTAAGACACTTGTCTCAGGTAAAGTTTAATGGTAAGAGGAATACTTTCGCATTTAATCATGCATTACAATTCATTCAGAATTTTTCAAAATATGCTTTTCATGAAATTGATTAAGGTATTTTATGCAGGATTTTTACTCTTACATTCTTGGAAAAAGCCAGAAACTGGTGCAAATCACTTTCAGTTGCTTCAATCCACACTTGGGAACAATTTATTACAATATTCCTTTGTAAATTTGATGGATATATCTACAAACATGTATGTGACGATTTTGAAGATCTACGAAGGTTTGAAGGCGAGTCTTTAATTTATTTTACCATTAGGTTTCGTTTAAATTGTTTAGAATTTAAAATTGAAGATAAACCTTTGAAAGAAGAATTATTATATTAGTATGAACATATTTTCTTTCTTCTTTCCATTCATAATCAATGTGAAATTATTTCATGCTTTGATCAATCTCCTTCTAATTTCATTGACATAAGTAAGAATTCCAAAATGGAGGTACAAACAAATGATGATGAAATGGCCTCTATTTTGTATAATCAATTCCTTCAATTTCTGCACATTTCTTACAGTATTGAGAAAGATCAAAATGCACCTTCACATGTCCATGAATCCCAGTCACAAAGCTTGGAAAATTTCACTGATCAATTGCAAGAAAATATTAGCAGCAATATTAAAGAAGATACCACTTTGAAATTTGAAAATCAGTATGCATTAGCAAGAGAAAATCAAATCATAATATGGAAAGTACCAGCAACTATTAATGTTTCTAATAATATGCAATCTGCTGTACAAATTTTTGAATTCTTTCATGATGAGAAAATTCCAAATTCATATCAACAAAGAAACATTCTTCAAGAAAGCATAAGTAGCCAAGTAAATGATCTTAAATCTGAAAATTACAATAAAGAAAATGCACAAGAGTTTTCAAATAGAGACATTTTTAAATGCATTGTTTCGGATTCATATTTTTCTCTTTATCCTAATAATTTTCCTAATAGCAATTTAACCTCTCTTCACATTAAAGATATTTCAGAAAACAGAGAGCCTGATCTAAATTAATTTCCGATTAGTTTTTAGCAGGATAGAGAATTAATTAATGATCATTCTTCTGGCATTAATGAACATGACCTTAATATTCCTTCTTGTTTTGATATATTGAATAAGATCGAAGGGAATTTTAATGAATTTCTTGAATTCATTTATGATAGCTATTTTGACATTGAGGATATTGATTTTTACTCTTTACAATTGAATCCTCATGATCAAAGTCTAATCACATTTGAAAATGAATAACAATCTAATTTAGAAATTGTTCCACATAGTTCTCATTTTCAAACAAATAATCATACTTATGATTTCAGCATTTAAGAAACCATTCCAATCTATGATTTATATGATGATCAAACTCGCATACCTATTCAGAGTCATATCCTTCTCTCTAATTCACAAGTGAGTTTCAAAAATCATTCTTATTTCATTATTCTACCCAATTCTTGTGAAGAGGAAACTGATTTAAGTCGGTCTCAATTGTGTTGGAACAATAATTGTAATACTAGTGTAAAATATGAATCAATTATGTTATTTTTTCAACATTTGTTTTTAACTTCAGATTTATTTTTTGTTTTTAGTCCTAGATTTTTAGATACTTTGTGCTGCCATATTGAGCAGCTCAATATTGAATACTCAATTGATGCATTACCTCAAAGGAAAAATTAAGATTCAAATTATAATTATGAACATAAAAAATTATTAAACTTTCAATTTCAATTGATGATCATTTCTTATCAATTACTTTTTACTTCTCAAGAGCAATGCCAACAAGAAAATATATTTTCACAATATGACCACCAATCTAATTCAGTTAATAATCTTCCTTTGGATCTAGCATACTTCCATATGTTTTTGATTGACTCATTTGAAAAACATTTGGAAAGTCTTTCTTCACAGAATATTGTTAATAATTTAGCACTTAAACATAACATTAACAAAATCACACAAGCCATTGTTTCTGAAAGATTATTTCTACAACCTGGTTTGTCATATTATTTTTTAAACTTCTCCCACTCAATAATGGAAATCCATCCAAATTTCTATGATTCAATTGAAATTCAGTTGAAAAGGACATTTCAAGAGAAGGTAATGGTGAATAAGCTACTAAAAATAAAGATATATTCTGCTTTCATATTTAGTTTTTGTAGTTTAATTATATTTTCATTTTTCCTAATTTTTGACATGTACATACATCTAGGAATTAAAATGCTTACATGGTTACATTGGAGTTATGACTATACCTAGTCATGTTTACTTCATTGAGTTAGAAATAGGAATAAATTAATTTTCTTTTCTGTTTTCATTTATTTCATTATTTCAGATTTTCAATATAACAAGTAATGAATCCAATTTCTTTTGGGCATCCCATTTCAATTATAGAAAAATAGCCTAGAGAATGTTAGAAGCTCTTGAATTACTTGATTATAATTATTTGTGAAGCCTTCAATTTTCTTATTTTTCAAAATTCATAACATTGATCATACATGAAAAAATTTCAAGAATTTTCTACTACTTGACAAATTTTGATTCACAAGTAGTTCTAAGAACTCATTTTTACCACTCTTGTCTTCCGATGTAATTTTGAAAATGATGAAATTAAAAAAAAAAAAATCATTATTTAGCATTTAAAAAAAAAGTAGGTGATGTCGAACATATGCAAATTTTGAAAAAAATTGGGAGAACTTGAAGCTTCAAAGAGGTAAAACCTACAATCAAAATTATTCCAGGTCTGTGTTTACAGGTTCATCATCATCTATTGTTTATTTGTTTTTAAAAGGTTGTTTCTTATTTCTATTTTGTTTTGTGTGGAGATCTTCATTAACTTGATTATGTAGATCTGAGATAAGCAGCAGCCTACCCTTGTTTCCAAAATCTGCAACATGTTTAGGGAACTATTTATTATTTCATTTGAATTTGAAGGACATCTAAATTTTTCTTATATTGAAATCCTGATAAGTCTTAAAAAATTGTTGGAATAATCATATCAGATCATTTTATTTCACAACTCTCTTTATAAGAAAGCTCTGATAAAATTAATTTCCAATCAAAAATTTCGACAATTAATTAAATTATTAAAAAGATATTTATTTTAAAGAAAAGTTAAATCACTCACTTTCTTTTTGAATTGAATACTTTAAAGAAATCATCGACTCCACATATGGCTCATTATATATCACAAATTGCATATCGGAGGCTCTGAAATGAGCATACAATATATTTGATCTCATGATATTCTCATTCCCTCCAATCTTCGATGATCTCTTTGTCTGATATCGCATTATATGTATCACAAAATTTGATCAGAGACATCCCTTAACAATTCTCGATAGGAAAATTTTGACGCATATCTTTTGATGTTAATTCTCTCTCATTTTTCGATAAAATTACTTTGCCAAAATTGTGCTGTTCATATAACCTGAACCCAATATGACATTTAAATCCTCTTTATATACAAATATCGCGTCCGTTTATAAATCGAAAATTTGGTAGGGGAATATATTTAAAAGTCACGATGTCCCCGCTTCGATATGAAATTAAATTCATATAATAAAAATATTAGGTGAGTTTTTCATCGCACATCAGCGCATCAACGAAATTACATTTCGCATATCGACAATTTTAGTGGTTATTGTTAAAACCTCACCCGATAATTTATATTAGCTGTGATGCAATAAATGAAAAGGTAAGGAGATTGCGATGCGATGACACACATATCGCATATCGCATGAGTTAAGTAATATGTTAAATGATAAAAGCTGCAACGAGCGATGTGGAGTTCGTTGCGAATTGCGAAATCACAAAATCAAAAAAATGAAAAAGAGTTAAATTTTGAAATCTGCTAGAGGGTAAATTATAAAATATGCGAAGTGAAACCATGTGTGATTGGTCACCATTTGTGTGGGCCACAAAACCAAAGTTTCATGCATATATATTGATATTTGCAGTCACATTGCAATAGTGATTTACCACATTTTCATTATCGCAAGAATAATATCGGCGTTTCAGTTCATTCACAAGCTTTAATCTTTTGATATGACTATTCTTCGATATCACATTCATCCCTTTGCAGTTTCCTATCGCACATGCTCATCTCGCAACATTTCCATCACAATAATTTTATCGCATTGCTAACTCAAACGAAGCTTTGGCTTCAAGATCTTTTGATGCGATAAATGACTTTCCACCATTATCTTTTAAATTATTATGGAAAGAGCTCAATCACATATCGACAAAAGTGTAAGTCGCAAATTTTAAGTTATGTATGGCACAAGACCTCACAATCCGAAACATTTAGCAAGGCACTGACCTATACGTTGATTAATTCATATTTTTCTCTATTATTCTGAATTTTTCTCCATACTTATCATATAAAGATTTAAATCCTCTTTTTATACTGTTACATTATTTGAGATTCTGAATAAATTTCAATACTTTGTGGTTGATATAAATTTAGAATGAAAGAAGCAAAAAGAACATTCATTGCTACAATTCATAAAGAAGCATAACTTCATCCTCATTTTTGATGGAAGCAATTTATTTTTGATTCTTTGAACATGAAACATTGCTTTATTTTAGTTTACTGCTTGTTTTACTTTAGATTTAATAAATAATTATTTTTCGTCAATAAAACTTCTTCATGATTTTAAATAAAGAAGTTAACTTGCATTGGATAAAATCAGCTTTCTCAGATAAGATTAAACGCAATTATTCAATGGTAAGTTTCATGTGCCCCCTTTCATTTATTCACATTTCTTCGTTTTTGTTGTAGTCTTTGCTGATCTTGAACTTTGTTTCTACAGGTATTCATGAAATATTCGAACCTCTACCAGATCAGTTTTCAAAATTTCTTTTTGCTCTCTGAGATTCTTGAGAGAAGCAATAATGATCCTCATCAAATCAGCTAGACTGGGGAGTTTCTGAACCTTTAGTCTGTTTCTTTAAGCATTGATTTTATTAGAGAATAGTTAAGGTTCTTTATGCAAGTTTTTCTTCGGAAGAAGGAAAATTTGCAACAAAAAAAAGCTTCTCATTCAGCGTATTATATATCATTACTGTTATTCACCCTCTACATTTTGAGAGCCTCATTTTTATATAATTCTGCAAGATAAAAATTTTAAAATCTCAACATAGTAATGAATGTACATATGCTTATTTTATTTTATAATCCTTTTTTGAGAAATTTATATAAGCGATCTTGTTAGAGTTCAGCTTTTAAATTTTGTTTTTGTTTTAATTTTTTCTTTATTCATTTTTTTTTATTTGTTGATTTCTTTTCTTACTTTAGTTTAGGAATTATTTTCCTTTTGTTTTCAGTTTTGATTTGATTTTGGTGACTTTGTCATGATTTATGTGAAATGATTTTTTCTTACCTTACAGTTTTTGACATTACATGAGAAATCTTTTACTCTATCAATTTAAGTGAATTTCATTTATCATTAAAGACATATCTTTATGGAACCATAAAGCCATATTTCTTTAAATATTTTTCATGGAGGAACTACATCGTTTCTAAGTGATTAAGTTTACTTTTTAAAGAAAATAACTAATTTGAGTTTAATAAAATGAATCCCTCCCACTCCTCCACATAAAAATGTTCTGATTGATAGTTGCAGGGAAAGAATTTGGAGAAAACATTATGAAAGTATTATGTCCATTGAACATAAAATCTCTATTACCATCCCACCTCTTTCACTCAAATACATCAAAAATAAAAAACTTTCAAATGTGCTTATCAAAAGAGTGATAAAAATAGGAAGCATAGGAAATACAGGTAAACTCGTCGGGGCTATGGACTCTCACTAGCAATGGGACTAGGCTTGCATGGCATAAAAGACAACTTCACTGAGGTACTGTTCAGGCTCATTGGCAGCGAAGCGATCTCAGAGAAAATCATAAAATGGATATATTCTTTATCAAAAACTCCTATCTCTACCTTCTTCTATTTTTTCACATGAGGAAAGTTTAAAAAACAAATTTCCCGAAATTTGGATTCATCACTTTTACTCAAGTATATTTTAAGTACTTATCTTTGCAAACTCATATTGCTTAATCTATTTATGTGGAATCTATGGAAATGTTTTACTACTAAACGATTTCATGATTTCCATTATTTTTAACCTTTGGATAAATTTAGTTCATTATATTTAATCAGAGATAACTGGTTCTTCTCCCTCATGTTGCCATTGTTGTGGTAAAACACAACCCCCCCATTTTTTTACTTATGTACTTCAAATAATGGGGACCCTTTCTAAAAAATTCTTGGCTAAACACATTTTAGGAATTTCATCAAGTTAATTATTCTAAATTTTTGTCATTTTGTTATCTTCCTCGAAATTTTGGTTTGATTTCTCTATTGAGTCCAATTTTTCACAAGCTTTCCAATGATACTTTTTTTGCTCCATTTGGTCAACTGGTTTGTAAATGGCACTCCTTTGAAGTTTTGATCATTCTCTCGCTTGGGTTAAAAAATGTATAAAGTGTACCAATATTTTAATTCTCGTAGTTAAAATAGTCATTCATTGTAAATATTAAATTTCATTTCATTTTAAATAATTTTTCATTTTTTACTAACGGTCCTACAAAATAACCCAGCGAAATTATACAATAGACAAAAATACTTTTTGGGATATTAGTAATATACTCCAACTTGTTATTTTAAAACAAATTTGTAAACCTAGAACGCCAAAATTACAAAGTTCTTGTAGTCTAAATTGTAGGATGGTTAATCCACATGGGCCCCACTTCACATCACCCTTTTCCTTTCAACAATCCCAAATTTCAAAGGTGTCGAAGTAAAAATGCACTCCAAAATAAAATTATGATTTTAAAATGTGTGATGTGATATCGCATATCGCATATCGGGAAAAATTCATGAAGCACCTCAAAGCACCTTAGTTTTAAAATGCTGAAACTTCGATGCAATTTGAATGGATTTAAAAAGCCAAAGTAAAAAAAACTTGCGATGGGATACATCGCACATTGCATGTCGTAATGTTTTTTTTAACAAAAAACAATCTTTAAATACTTGTGATTGCGAATTGCGATTTTGGTTTTCATGTGATGGGTTAAGTATTTTATTATAAAGTTTCTTGATTCTCCTTATGACTCCCATGACCTCACCCTCACCTCACTCACCCTCCATCTCAACTCACCGTACTTTATGCTTACCTCATGATTTTTCTCCTCCCTTATCCCTCCTCTCTCTTCATATTAATATTCACCTCTCCAATCCAATCCACTCCTCCTCTCTCTCTCATATGATTTTCATTCTTTTGAGCTAATTAATTAAAATAATTATATTATATAATATTATAACTAATATTATATTTTAATTATAATTTCAATATAATTTAAATTATAATGTTGATATAATATTTTAATAATTAATAAATCAATTATTAATTTAGTTTAAATTCTGTTTATTATTAATTTCATCTAAATTAGATTAATCATATAATTGCATTTAATTAGCATTAATTAATTAAAAAACCATAATCTAATTTAGGATTAGAATTTAATTTAAAAATTTTGATTTTAAGCCCAAGCAACAGAGATTCCAGATTTCTGGAATTTTAATATACCAATTTTAGAGGCTCATAAATGGAGTTTTACTTGGCCAAATGAGGCTCATGACAACTCATTGGAAAGATAAAATAATGGAGATTATTCTTGTAGAGGTTTCATTTCTAGATTTGATCATTTATTGGGTCTAAAATTCAGTAAAAGATCAAGCTCCGAATTTTTGAACAAAACTAATTTTCTGAGTTTTATTTTTTGCATTTTCATTTGCCACAACTTCTTATGAGTGCAGATCGATTCGTCTATGTTCTCCTTGGCCAATTATATTAGCACAAAAATCAAAAGAAATCTTATATTTATTTTTCAATTATTTATTTAATTAAGTTTTAATTGAATTTATTTTAATTTCTAGATTTGACATTTTGATTTTATTTTTGCATTTTAATTTTATTTTTGATTTGTTTTTATAGCAAAACAGTTGAAGAGATGAGAAGAAGAAGATCTCAATCAATGGGAAGGCTACAACAATTGAATAATATTTTTTTGAACCAATGAAAATTGATTGAGCAAAACCACTCTTCAAACAAACTTTCTTATGAAGAAATCCTTTTATAAATATTATAAATAGCAGATTACAAAATGTAATAGGGGCTTCTTTCCTCTGTATTTCTAGAATTCGTGATGGCACTATTGTCTAGAGGATTTAAAGGTGTAGGGTGAGAGGAGAGGAATCTCAGATCTGAAGATTATTGATGTTTTTCTTTTACATTATGAGTTATGTATAATGAATAGAGTCTTGCACTATTGTAGCTCTGATTTTGAAAGCAGAAGTTCAGGCATTGTAAAAAACTGTTAGAAACCGAAGCTGAAGAAATAGACTTAATAAATTGGTATTTATTATACTATTATTTTAAATGTTGGTTTCATTTTATGATAAAAGGAATGTGTCAATTTACTTGTATACTTGTGCACTTCTGTCGGTATGAGTAATTTGCCTCAATTTATGTTATTATTTGTCTCTACTCGTCTTGGTTGAATTCTTATTTATGATTAAATATTTACTCAGAAATCTGTCTTGTAAAACTGATTTATTGAATAGTGATATGTTGTGAACTATTTCCGCATGTTATTGTTTAATTATTCAAGGTACTTATTAAATGATCAATATCATTTTGAGAACTATTTCATGAGTGTTGCTGATTGATTATTTCAGTTAAGAGGTCTCTAGATAGAATGTGTTTAGTATTCACAATATCAATTAATTGAAATACTTCATTAGTTTGATATTAATTTAAAACAAACATATTTAAATCTCAATTATTTTAAAACATCTTTCTCTCTATTGGGATAGATCTGTATCTACCTAATTGAGATAGGATAAAACAGTTTCTTTTGCTTGCATCTTAGAATAATATTTCATTTAGATTAAATTCTACATCCCTAAAAATTCCTCTTCCCAAAGAGGCAAAAATTTAGTTGTGGCTTGGCTAAGCCCAAATTAGCTTAAGGATCACTTTCTTGTCTGATCAGAAAGATAAATGATCTGATGTCTCTTTCCCATTGATAGATAAAAGTCGTATTTTAAGCCAATGGAGATTGAGAGAAGGTAACTGGACATAGTTAAACCAATCGAAGCCACCATTCTAAACCGAAAAGGAATTGCTTTAAGATTCAGACCGGGTGGTCATCCCCCATGATGTTGCATCAAATTTCGAGGCCTCAAAAAGTACATAACGTAAATTTTATGTTCTTTGTATGAATGGAGTATTTTCTTTAATTAGCTTTTATCCTCTTCATATTTGTAATACTTTTTCTTAGTACTTTAATATAGCTTCCTACAAAACTACTTTTATTCTCTATTGCAAGGATGTACTATAAAATTTGATTATTCAGGAATTTAAAATCTGTTCTTTACATTTCGCCTCAACCATACAGTCACAAATGTATATTTCCGACATATTTCTCCATAACACATCTTCTAAACATTAAAGAATAAACATTAGAAGAGTCATACCTGTTTATGTGTAATATAACAGAAACTCAGAAACGCATAATAAAATAAATGTTGAAAATGTATATTCTCTTTCTTTCCCTACACTATTCCAACACATGTTACTGTCTCTTGTTCAAAATAGATAACAACTATAAATAATCTGGACAAGTTCTCATTATCTCCTTCAAAACACAGAGTTTGCACATTTACTTATCTGTATTATGCAATTTGAAGTTGTGGTCCTCCCAACCTTCAAGAGAATCGATTACGTCCTCCTCTTGCCCCCGTGCTCCAATCCTGAAAGCTATATGTTAACAGTGGAATTTCGGCTGTGACTTCAGGACTCCTGGTCCAGTCAGTGCTGGAAATTAAGTCAGGATTTGCTGAGTGATTTTCCATTTGTCTCTACCAGCTCAGGAAAATTATTCACTCTATTCTTCATTCCTGAAAAAAACCCCTTGCTCCTCTCTGGGATCAGTTTCTTATCTCCAAAGGAGTATGTAACTGTTTCCAACTGTCTCCAAACTCTTTCTAGTTCTTGGAAAACATTTACCATCAACTTTTTACTTTTTATCAAGTTATTTTTCATAACTAATTTTATCATCATAATTAATAATCCTTCCTTTAAACAATAATTAAAATTGTCTTTTAACTAGTTAACACTAGTGATCATTAATGCAGTTGTCACAACTTCCCCCTGGAAGTAACAGTCTTTGGTGTTTTAGTCTAGCTCTGAAAAGAGCTCTAGGTAAGCCTCATGCACAAATATTTCGTCCTCCCAATTAGCCTCATTTGGGCTGAAGTGCTTCCACTGTACTTTAACCTGGGTGATGACTCATTTTTCGGAGCACAATTTCCCTCTGGTAAAGTACGTATTGTGGCTTGACCAGAAATTCGTTGTTCGACTCTACCTATAATGGACCATCGTACATTGGATCATCCTGCAACTTGCACTCATCTACATGACCATAATAATTTACCTGCCACCATGTTAAGCATAATATTTTCTTTTCATAAGTCAGCCTCACTTCTTGTTATTGATGAAATCAGCAAGATTTTATAGCATGATTAGATATAGCCTCATTCAATCACTAATTAATCTTTAAGCGATCCTTTAACACTTATTCATGTGCATACATGGAATTTGAATACGATATCAAAACATGATTTCTTCTAAAATCACTACTTTAGTGTAATCAAGCAATTATCAATTCATGTCAAAATAATCCCCACATTATTATGACACTTCTCGCATACATTCACATTCGTACAAAACAATTCACCACAATTTTTCCAGGATTTCATTTAATGTAAAAATGACACAATGTGCATCCGAGTTACTTAAACTCCAACAAAAGAACCAGCCCTTCAGTTATTGCTTTTGGGCATGAAAATATAATAAAGCTAACACATTTAATATTTTTCCTATGCACACAATGCATAAAGTTTTCTAAAATTAATTTCTCAACAGAATACTTATCATAATAGAGCATGAAACTACATGTTTCCTTTTCGAGGAAAAATAGCATCATAGGCATGCAATTCATGGTTTATTTTCCATAAAACTAATGGAATAAAGCATATGAATATGTGTCTTATTCTCTAGATATTATACCAACATTACCCATATGTATAATTCATCTTCTTGTCAAAGAATATTTTCCAATGTAGGATAACAAAACTTGTTATCATTTCCCACATACAAATGTGTATTCTTTCCAATGAATTCTAATACAAATATTGCATAATATAAATGATCTTATTCCAAAATAAATTGACATAAACTACATAATACTTTTTTTAGCATAAAGGTACTCACATATCTTTCCTAAAGATTAAGATAGATTAGTATTTCTTTTATCCATGAAAAGAACGTACCTCTATAACACAATGGCTATTCTTGGTGCATGCAAGAGCTTATCATAATAACCCTTCTTTAACATAGGCAACACATTATTCCCTTCTTAGAATTCTACCATCATTAACTATTGCTTTTATGTAAAAAAATGCATACTTCATTTTCATTAGGAAGTTATCATCACCTAGTTTTGTTGTCTTTATACTTGAAATATTCTTATGTTTCTCTTTCAAGAATTTATCATATATAACCTTCTTTTATGCATAAAACTAGGAAACCATAACAAGGTTAACTTAACCTTTTATGCATTATTGTTCTTGTATGAACAAGATTCATATACATCTTTAATAAAGTTAATCTTTATTTTTCATTAATTCATGCAAAAAACTCCTATCCACTCTTGTGCACTCATGCAGACTTTAAATGAAAACATAGGTAACATTTGCACTAAAATTCATGGAAACCCTTCCAAGAAAATTCATCTAACTAACTTTTATCTTTTCTTTTTTCACCACCTATGAAAATATATGAATAATTACCCTCTTTATTCTATATTGACTTTCAAGAAAATAACTTGGAGTTTGCTATATTTTCATACACGTATATGAAATCCCTTTCAAAATAAAACAAACATCCTATATCTTACATAAGATGTTTATATATATATATATATATAGACAAGCTATCTTACTTATCTTTTACTATGCTTAATCTATGCAATGAATTTAATATGCATATTTTCGACACCATAATATGGTTTGTATGCAAACTATTCTTTCAAGAAAAAAATAATAAGAGAACACCATCTTCGGTGTGCTTCTTTCACTGAAATTTAAACTTATACTCATGATATAACAATAAAAACAACCCAAAGGGGGTCCTTCCCCTTCACAATGAGAACATTTTCGTTTCTTTAATGCTATCAGTTGAAACAATAATGTTTCTATCCATAGTCATAAGCATGTATGGCTCAAAGAAAAATATTCCATTTCCATTTTTTTTTAACCACTTATCCATTATTTAATTTCATAAAATCATGGAAAAATATCTATACGAACTTACCATTACTTACCAATTACTATTGGAAGTAATGATGGCTTTTACACAAGCTCTCTGAGAATGGTTGAACAACCCATCAACACTCCATGGAAAGAGCCTGTAATGTATGACTAACAAATTCAATCACATTAGTCACGTAATTTCAATCAAATGAAATAATTGCAACTATCAAAACATTCATGCAACATTAAGAGGTGTTTTAATCATAGTACTTCCACAGATACTCAGAGAGCACCAACCCTCTAATCAATGCATCATGTGCACATTGTCTTAGCTCCTGCTAAAGACATTCACATAGTACTTCTAAAAGTACTCAGAGAGCACCTAGCTCTCTAATCGTATAAATGGTCAATCAAGACACCAAGTGCATGTTGTCCTAGTCCCTGCTAAGACATTCAAAAGATTGTTAATACAATAAAAATGAACTTATACCTTCTGTAATTCCTTTCCAAGTGCTAGGATCATTTCCTCTCAATATCTACATAAGATATTTATACAATCATATAAAATTCATTTTAATATAACACATAACTATTTATTAACTTTTTTTTCCACTATGAGAACCACAATGGTAAAAAAAATTCTGCTCCCAACCAATGGGAGTTGGTTTCCATAACCAAATCGAGTCATTTTCACATCCAGACAGTTATTTGACAAAAACCATTCCAGGTCTAGTATAGGATTCCTCTTGGCAACATCATGCCTATTCCTCTTACAGCGTCTCGTCTATGAGGAAATTGTGGAGCTCCTCCAACAGGCTCCAAAATCAATAGAGTTGCCTCAGGTTTTCCCCTCTTCACCATCTTGGCACACTCTTTTCCCTTAATGAGATCATATATCTCTAGGGAGAGGAAATCCGGGCAGGTAAGTGCCATCAACCCTCCAAGCAGGCAACCAGCATCAACCCAAGGCCTTCTAACCTTTCACAATTGTTTATAATTGTTTGGTATGTTAAATTTCTCTTTTAGCATTGTTTCCCTTAGTAAATTACATAATGAACTATTTGTGCATTATTCATAAAGAAAAAGAAACTCTATGTACATCATACATGATACTTGCCCTTAACAGGGAACATAAATATCATACATGTGTTATAAATTATTATTTCCCAAATAACACAATCATGCACATTATAACATGATACTTCATCAATTACCATTGTAATTTTCACTACAATATTTTACTTTCACAGGTTTTTCTTGTTGCCATTAAGCTACTAATGCTTACTATAAGCAACAATGCTAATCGTAAATATGCATTTTCTAAGCACGTATTATCTTACGCAATCATTTTAATTTCCTGCATATAATGTTGTCATACATACGATTATATACAAATATTCATTAATGTGTATATATAAATAATGATTAGGGTAATAGTCCAACATTTTCCAATTCCACTAGTGTACTATTACCTACAGTCTAACACATGAAGTAACTACTTGTTCAGAAATTGCAATAATCTTTAATCAAAACCAATTCATGCATATAGGTTTTATTAATTAGTCTTACAAGACTAACTAATCAATGCCACTAATAATCTTAATGTAGCCATGACATGACAAAAACTTAGTCATTCAACAACTAGTCATTATAGTCAAGTCTCACTACTAGACCCATTATATATTTTTAATATCTGAAAGGGTTCATTCAATTTCCTTTTAGAACACTCTATAGTCCTTTTCAAGGACTTTTCGTATCTTTTGCATTCATGTATTAGTTTCACACACCATCACTATACACATTCATATTTTTCAAGTAGTGCATGATAAATTTTACTTATGTTTGTTAAATTTATGAGTCATATGTCATATACCCAAATGTTAATAGTCAACTCTCACTTTCACTAGTGAGGACTTAAGTTGTTCATAAGTACAACAAGGTTTATTGTATTTTATCAACATGATTCCAATGTTATGAAAATCGTTTTGCAACAACATTTATTACTCATTACTCTTCAGATGTAGTTATAAACATGAATCACCCATCTCATGTCAAAAGTAGATCACTGTATAATTCAATCAATATGTAGATTGCTAGAATCATATATCAATCATTATGTAGATTGCTAGAATCATACCTTAACTAATGTCCATTGATAGCATAACTCAATTTCTTTTTGCTTAATAAATCCCAAAGGCACTAGTGTTGCAACCTTTAGCTCTAATACCACTTGCCACGGACATACATACAAAAAATAAAAAAATATTTTACTTTCAACTCCAAAGTTAGAAACCATACATAACCCTTAATCTTTATTATGCTTTCACTATAATTTCTTACCATGATTTGACCTTTTACCAAATATGACATTGCATATAATTTCTACTATAACTTGCTCATAAGCTATCATTCACCATTCACTTTGGAATTTTCCTTGCTACATTTAGAAGTTTTATATAACTTAAAAAACATATTTTCTGTTTACACCCACTTTAATGTTGATAAGAAATACAATTAAACAACCCCTGTTTTGATTAACATGGTGTCCTCATTATCACCCAGGCAGAGCTGGCATATTTGAGAAATTAAATGTAAGTACTGGGCATTTACTCCATTTTGACAGTTGTAGATTTGTGATGAGATTTGATGCGTTTTTTTTTTTTATGATTCATCTGTGATCTCCACCGTAGAGATTTTGGAGGATCTAAAGATGAAATTTTCGGCGAGAGTTGCATAGTGAATCCCGACAACCCTAACCCATCTTGGCATATTGTCTTGGCCTTCATGGAGAAGTTTTCCTTTTCTGGAGTTTCGTCTCTGCCATACCTTAGAGCTATGGCTCTGTCGCTTCCATCGAACCTTTGCTACTCTCCATGAGGCTTCCAGATTTTACCTCCTATCTTCTTGCCGCTCTCTAGAGGAGATAATTTAGTAACCGAGAGAAGGTATTTGGACCATCATGTCCATTATTATTGACGCAACTTTCTCAGCTCTAGTTGTTTCTTTCTCGCACTGCTGGTAGGATTCTATTTTTGTATCTGCTCTATATTTTCACAATTACAGGCACAATTTGTTTCTGAGTTTGCCATTAACTTCGTTTTCCCTTTTGTAATAATATTTTCATGTTTTCTTAGTATCATGTGAAGATTTACATAGCAACGCTCGGTGGGTAGAGTTCATCTTCAACCTATGGTAATTTCTTATCATTTACTCATTTTTTTTCTTGAACACCAATTACACCCTTGCATAATAATTTTTTTCTAGCATTTATGAATCGCTTTCTTATGGTCTAGCCTACTTGTTTGTGGATGCAGGTCATCCCTTTTGCAGGTCGACATGTTTTCTCCATTAGAAGGTCTTTGACCTAAAAGAAAATTCATATTCTGGCTAGCATTGAACACATCTAATTCTGTTGGCTCTTCTTCTAGGTATTTCCAATATTCTCGCTCAGACTAGTGGGGTCTGTGTTTGACTGAACCGACATCTAGATTTCATGGGATTTTCTAGTTCCGAAGCTTAGCTTGTATTTCGACCTTTCTAGGTCTTATCTCTTGTTTTATGAATTCATACTGTAAGTTTAGGATAGACTTTGTCCAAACATAACTATTTGAGGATTTTTTTAATCCTCCACATTCTCCATGAAGTAAAAGTTTCTATGAATCTATTATGGCAGAACCTCCAAGGGTTTCCTCTCCAGGAATTTGACCCTGGTTTCATTCTTAATTTTTTGTTTGAAGTTACTCTTGTGAGCCATCTGGGCAGTGATATTTTTAAATATTTATAACGTTAAACACTGTGTTTTCATTTTTTCTTTCTAAATGAATTTGGAAAACCTCTTTATCTGTTTACACAGAAGTCCAATCTAATAAACATATCCATTTGTCTTGCATGTTTTTAGTTCTGTTTTCTAGTTTTCTCATAAGGTTGACACACAATATTTTGACAGTCAAATTGTAATTTCATTATTTTCTTGTAAATAAAAAATTACAATCTGGTGCTTGAATATTTATATATTTTCTTATTTTCTTGATATTATTTCTGTTTACGAGGTGACCGGACCACCCTCCAACTCTGTCCACAGATAGTTCTTTTCTGAGAGACAACTAGCCCTAGGTTGGGGTTTCGCTCGTACCCTAGGCTAACATTCTAATCTTCTTAGTTACGTGTTTTTTTTAAGAAAAATAAATTTGCAGATTTTGCACATGCAATCATTTCTCATATACACTATACAGTTTTATTCTCCGTGTAAATTACATAACGTAAAGTTTAAGTTCTTTGTATGAACAGAGTATTTTCTTTGATTACCTTTTACCATCTTCATATTTGTAATACTTTTTCTTAGTACTTTAATATTTAATATAGCTTCCTACAAAACTAATTCTCTTCTCTATTGCAAGGATGTACTATAACATTTGCTGATTCAGGAATTTAAAATCTATTCTTTACATTTTGCCTCAACCATACAGTCACAAATGTATAATTTTTGACGTATTTATCCATAACACAACTTCTAAACTTTAAAGAATAAACATTAGAAGAGCCATAACTGTTCATGTGTAATCTAATAGAAACTCAAAAACACATAATAAACTAAATTTTAAAAATGTAGAGTCTCTTTCTTTCCCTACACTTTTCTAGCACATGTTACTATCTCTTGTTCCAAACAGATAACACCTGTAAATAATCTTGAAAGGTTCTCACTATATCCTTCAAAACACATAGTTTGCACATTTACTTATCTGTATTATGCCATTTGAATATGTAGTCCTCCCAACCTTCAAGAGAGGCCATTACGTCATCCTCTCGCCCCCGTGCTCCAATCCTAAAAGGTACGGGTTAACAGTGGAATTTCTGCTATGACCTCAAGACTCCTGGTCCAGTCAGTGCCAGAAATAAAGTCAGGATTTGTTGAATGATTTTCCACTGGTCTCTACCAGCTAAGGAAAATTCTTCACTCTATTCTTCATTCCTGGACAAAAACCCCTACTCCTCTCTGGAATCATTCTCTTATCCCTAGAGGAGTAAGTAACTGTTTCCAACTATCCCCAACCTCTCTCTAGTTCTTGGAAAAAAATTACCATCACCTTTTTACTTTTTATCAAGTTATTTTTCATAACTAATTTTATCATCATAATTAATAATATTTCCTTTAAACAATAATTAAAATTGTCTTTTAACTAGTTAACACTAGTTATCATTAATGCAGTTGTCACATGAAGTTTTGAACGTGACGACAATCACCCATTCAGATTAAAGAATCAAAGTCGAATGGAATTTTATTTCATGGTTTTGTAAAAAAGTATAGACAAAAATTAATGTCTTAGATATATATGTTTTGAATATATATGTATCAAAAAAAAATCTAAATCTTAGTACAAGATAGTGTTTTACTGCTGAAGCTCCATATATGAATGCATTTCATGTTTTGAAGTATGTTTGATTTCAATTGTGAATTATACAACCATGAATCGGTTTTACTCTGTTTCACTGTGAGTAAATTTGTTTGATTTTTTTGCTCCATTATAGTTGTGATTTTAATCTCAGCAACTCTGTATTAAAAGGAAAATTATTATGATTTGATTTCCTCAAGCATGTTGTCTCATTTGTCTCGTTTAAGACCTCTCAACAATTTTTTTTTTGCTCCATTATAGTTGTGATTTTAATCTTAAAAAATCAAAGGATAATTATTATTATTTAACACCTCTCAACAACTCTGTGTGTTGTGAAAAAAGAATTTCCTATGACTTAAAAATTTTAACACAATTGTGTGTGTTGCGGAAAAGAATTTCCTGTGACTTAAAAATTTTAACATGGTATCAGAGTGGATTTGAAAATTTATGAAAAAATAGTGTTTTTACTGAGGAGTTAAAATGTTTTTTTCCCAGAAGAAGAAATTTCTTTTTACATAGTGAAAATGGCAGCAACAAGCACAAGCTTGACTAATCCAAACATACCACAGTTAAATCGAAAAAATTACGATTATTGGACAATTAAAATGAAGGCTTTGTTTTCTTCTTAAGACATTTGAGAATTAGTCAAGAATGCTTTCCAAAAAACCAATAGGTGCAGTACCATACAATGTTTTGACACGAGAAAAAAAATATTTTTTGAGGTACAGTATGAAGAAGGACTCAAAATCCCTCTTCTATATTTTTCAAGAAGTTCATGAAAGTATCTTCCCAAGGATTCCAGCAAAAATAAAGTCAAAGAAAGCATGGGATACCCTCCAAAAAACCTACCAATGCATGGAAAAGGTGAAGAAAACAAAACTACAAATGTTGAGAAGATATTTTCGACAATTTGTATGAAAGGGTCAGAGAATGTAGAATCATTTTTTACACATGTAATTGGGCTAGTTACTCAAATTGCATCTCATGGTGAGACACTTGAGGAAAGGAGAATAGTTGAGAAAGTTTTAAGAAGTCTCCCAAGAAGATTTGATGCCAATGTGGTGGCCATAGAAGAGACAAAGTATCTCTCACAATTTTCAGAGGTTGAACTTCATGCATCACTAATTTCTCATGAACATAGACTGAACAAAGCAAAAACCTTCTCATTGGAGCATGCTTTCAAGACAAAAGTTTGATTTGGTAAAAGTAGAGGTTGAGGAGTATCAAATTATAGAGGAAGAGGTAGAAGCTGACACAGAGGTGGAAGAATAAACCCTTCAAGTTCAAGTGGAAGGGGCAACAATAAAAATCCAATCCAAGGCCCAAGCCAGAATCAAGCACAATGTTAGAGGTATGATAAATCCCAAGTTCAATGTCATTACTATAAGAAGTATGGTCATTATGCAAATTAATGTAGTAAGAAGCAATATGACATAAGTAAAACACCAAGTGCTAATTTCATAAAGGAAAATCAAGATCATGATAGCATGTTTTTAGCTTGTATTGTAGCACAAGAAAAAAAAGGAGATGTATGGTTTATAGATTCAAGGTGTAGAAACCACATGACTCGGAACATATAAATGTTTTCTAATCTAGATGAAAGTGTAAAATCTGAAGTGACATTAGGGACTAATAGAAAATTCTCTTTCATCGGAAAAGGAAGACTAGACATTCTAACAAAGAAGGGGGAGAAGATGTATAATTCAGATGCATGTTTATTTTGTCCCTGGTTTGAAGCATAACCTCATAAGCATTGGACAACTCATGCAAAAGGGATACAATGTATTTTTCAAAAATGACGTGTGCACAATTTTGGATAAGTCTCCAAGAAGAGAGTTGATTGCAAAAGTTCATATGACAAACAATAGAATTTTTCCTCTCAAGTTAAAATCAGATTTGAGAGAAGAAGGTGCTCAAGCAAAACTATTAATGAATTCACAAGAGATGAAAGAAAAGATGCAGTTGTCACACAACTAGAATATCAAGCAGAGGTCAAAGATGATAATTGGTTATGGCATTTGAGATTTGGTCACCTCAAATTTGGCGGTTTGAATTTGTTGCATAGGAAAGGCATGGTGAAAGGATTTCCACTCATAGAAAAACAAAAAATCCATTGTCAAAGCTAAAAATATTTTTCTAATATTGTATGTGGAAAAATAATTTGATAATTATCAAAATAACACTTGGTAATATCCTCTGCAGGAAACAATGGACAAATGTTGTCATTTGGGGCGGCTAACATGGCAGTGAAAAATCCTCCCACATCCATCCAAATCCTGTTACAGAACTTATAATTCTATTTGGAAAGAAGGATGATATTTTAGAAAAAAATGAGCCATCAAAATATTTTATAGGTGGAGTATATTAAAATCATTACTTGTAGCGTTTTCCTCCAGGAATTCAAGGATAGCTGCTGGGATAATCCCACGAATCCCTCCTCCATCAATACGGACTATGGTAATCATTTTTCCATCAGTTGGTGGCAGATTCCCGTAAGTAGTAGCCATGGTCTATACTCAAATTAAGACTTTAGCTCCAAATTAATTTCCACTCCTTAACTTTAGAGAACAATGGATATATTGATATATCAATTGAATGAATGAATTGGAATGGTGCTCGTTTACACTATATTTGAACGGAGAGGAGGATAATTAATAAATATGATTGTTTGTAGTTCAGAATTAATAAGTTTGAAGTTGGGCTATTGTCTTTAGCTTTGTGACGACCATGACAGGTTGAACCATTCCCATCAATCCAAGTTATAAATAACTTGAACAACGCAAAAAAATCTTGTGAGTCAATTTCACTGTTTGAATAAAGTATCTTTGATTAAAACCATATATAAGGTAGATATAATTATGGAGCTTAATGATATAAGTAATAGGTTGAAATGTAATAAAAGTGTAAATTTTGTAGATAGAATTATGGAGCTCAATAGTGTAAGTGGGTTGAAATGTAATAAAATTTTATATTTTCCAAATAAAATCATGGAACTCAATAGTGTAAGTAAGTTTTGTTAAAAATTTTAGGATACAGGAAATTATTTTCCACAACACACAGAGTTGTAGAGAGGTCTTAAACGAGATAGTTGTGGAAATCAAATCACAACAATTTTCTTTTTAATATAGAGTTCTTAAATGAGACAGTTGCAGAAATCAAATCACAACAATATTATTTTTAATACAGAGTGGCTCAGATTAAAATCGCAGGTATAAGGGAGGAAAGAAAATCAAACAGATTTACTCACTGTGAAACGGAGTAAAACAAAGTGGTGGTTGTAAAATTGACATGTTAAATCTCCATAAGCATATGGCAAAAAACCAAAATTTATATTATAGCCTCAAAAATGAAATGAATTCATACCTTTTACTGAGATTTACATTCACTAGGGGTTGGGAAGTAACACAATAAAACCTGTTGTTTTCCTGACTTAATTCTGCCAATCTAAAACAATCATACATGTATATTCAAAACATATATAGTTAAGACATTAATACATGACAGAGTGAAAAATTAATACAACTCATGGGTGAATTAATACACATCATGGGAGATTATACAAAGAATGTTTTTTCTGTGTTGGGGAGTTAATGTTTGTCCATAAGCTTTTACCAAACCATGAATTAAATTTCCATTTGAATTTGATTATTTAATTTTTTGCAGAATGGGTGATTGTACTCCTCTTAATAACTTCATTTAACCCATGTCCTTGCAAACAAACTCAATCCTCAACTTAGAAAAAAATTACTGAGGTATGGCTACTGCCAATTCATTTGATGTGGTGGTTGAGATTACTTTTCCAACACTCCCCCTTAATCGCAACCACCACCATTGACCATTCCCAAAAAATCTCTAAGATAAACAAAATTTCCACGTGCCAATGGCATTGTGAATATGTCTGCAAATTGTTCTTCTGAATTCTCGTGGTGCAACACAATCTCACCATTGTTAACTAGTTCTCTATGCAAATATATTTAGCATAAATGTGCTTTGTCCTCTTATGAAAAACAGAATTTGTTGATAGTGCAATTGTGGAACTGTTGTTGCAGGAAATAGTTGTTGTTTAGTCTTGTTCATGGCATAAATCTCTCAAAATTCTTCTCAACCAAACTGCTTGACGCATTGCTGCTGTTGCGACAACATATTCAGCTTCTGCTGTTGAAAATGAAACTATCGACTTCTTCTTGGAAGCCCATGAAATGGATCCCGAACCCAAATGAAAAATATATTCTGATGTGCTCTTTCTGTCATCAACGCTTCCTGCCGAGTCACTGTCAGTGTAACCAAACAACCTAAAATCCTTTGTTGTGGTGTACAAGATGCTATACTCCTTTGTCCCATTGACATACTTTAAAATAATTTTGGATGCTTTCCAATGTGTCTCCTTGGGTGTCTCCATGAACCAGGACACAAAAATCACTACATACATTATGTCAGGCATAGTTGCAGTCAAATTCACTAGGCTTCCCACCATACTTTTGTATAATGTCAGATTGACATTGCTGCTGCAATCTTCCTTGCTCATCTAACCCCATGACAGTTGGAGTTGGTGCTCACTTTTTTTCTTCATATTAAATCTCTCTAAAATGTCTGCAACATAGTTTTCTTCAAAGATAGAAATGTAATTTTATGTTTGCTTCACTTCTATGCCCAAAAAATACCTTAGCATCCCCAATTCAGTCATTTCAAACTCACTTTTCATGACTAATTTGAAATTAGCAATGAGGAAATCATCACTTCCTGTAAAAATCAAATCATGTACATACAAAACAACAATAGGAATCTTACCATCACTTTCTTTGATGTAGAGACGAGGCTCCTCATCACATTTGTTGAACCCATTTTTCATCAAGTAAGCATCTATCCTGTTATACCATGCACACGGTGCTTGCTTCATCCCATAAAAATATTTCCGCAACCTGTACACCTTATATTCTTGGAATTCTATCTCATAATCGTGAGGTTGTGAAACATATACCTCCTCTTTTAGCACTCCATTTAAGAACATTGATTTTACGTCCATTTGATACACTTTCCATTTGCAGTTCCTAGGAATTAACAACATTGAACACATTGTCTCCATTCTCTCGACTACCGCAATTGTCTCTGTGTAATCTCTTCCATGTTGTTGACAGTGTCTTTTGACAAATGGCCTTGATTGATGTCTTTCAATCCTTCCTTCAATGTTTCTCTTGGTATTATAGACCCACTTCACTCCAATGACTTATTTTCCTTGCAGATGCTTCACTAACTTCCATGTGTCATTCTTTTCTATCACTCCTATTTCTTCATCCATTACCACAACCCATTTTTCTTCTTTTACTACATCCTCAAAATGAATTGGGTCATCTACATGAAAAAATAATGAAAATAAGTAATTTATAACAATGTTACTATCAACTTCATTTTGCTCATATATTTCACTTAAATTTTCAAATTTGTCTCCTCTTATGCTTGCGGATGATAGGCTTGACATGTCACTTGGTGTTTCACTTGAAGTATATGGAGTTGCGGATCTTTGTGGTGTGCTTGGAGAAGAACTTCATTGACTATGCGACATTGTCCTATTATTTTTTTGGGGTGTCATATGTTGACTGCTTTGTTGAGATTGTGTAGGTGTAGGAGGAGTCACCATTGAGGAATTACTTGTTGCGGTCAATTCCTCTTTGTCTTCATGTTGTATACATGTTTTCACATTGATTGTCCTCTCTAAACTTCCATCCCATGCTTCCTCTTCTATGAAATGCACATCTTTGTCGATTATGATTTTCTTGGTTGATGAATTATAGAGCTTGTATGCCTTGTAATAATTAATGTATCTAGCAAATATACATTTCTCCCCCTTGATTTCCAACTTCTTCCTCAAATAATTTGGGACATGTGCATACGCCACACATCCAAACACTCTCATGTGAGTGACATTATGCTTTCTTCCACTCCATGCCTCTCCAGGAAATATGTTCTTGACGCTTTTGGTTGGACACCTATTAATGATATATAATGCATAAGCGACAACTTCAACCCAATAATCATTTGGAAAATGATTTGCCTTCAAAATTCTCCTTCCCATTTCCATAATGGTCCTATTCTTCCTTTCCACAACACCATTTTGCTGAGATGTATACCTTGCTGTAAATTTCTTGTGAATTCCATGCTCCATGAAAAAATGTAGGATGTCACTTGAGATGTATTTTCCACCTGTATTAGTCCTCAAATCTTTGATCCAGTGTCCAATTTTATACTCAAAAATATCTTTTTATTAGTGGAAGTGCTCAAACACTTCAATTTTCTATTTTATAAGGTAGACCCTTATATTCCTTGTGTAGTCATCTATGAAGGTAAAAATATAATAGTTGCCACCAATTGATGGTGTTTTCATTGGTCCACATAAATCTAAATGGACAATCTCCACGAGTGCCTTTTCGCTTATTGAATTTCGTATTGGAAATGATTCTTTATGTTGTTTTCCGGGGATGCATATTTCACATTAGCTGTATGGTTTTTCTATGAGTGGAAATCCTTTCACCATGCCTTTCCTAATCAATAAATTCAAACCTCCAAAGTTGAGATGACCAAATATCAAATGTCATAACAAATTTTCATCTTTTACCTCTGCTTGAAAGTCTACTTGTGTGACAGTTGCAAATTTTCTTTCATTCTCTCGCGAATTCATTAATAGTTGTGTCTGAGCACCTTCTTCCTTCAAATCAGATTTTAACTTGAGAGGAATCATTCTATTGTTTTTCGTATGAGAAAATAAAAATCTAAGATATACTTCTCCCCCCCTTCTTTGTTAGAATGTCTACTCTTCCTTTTCCCATGACATAAAATTTTATATCAGTTCCTAATGTCACTTCATATTTTACACTTTCAACTTGATTAGAAATGCATTTCTATGTTCCCAGTCATATGGTTGCTACACCCTGAATCTAGAAACCATACATCTCCTTGTTTTTCTTGTGCTACATTACAAGCTAAAAACATGCTATCATGGTTCTGATTTTACTTTATGAAATTAACACTCGGTTTTTTACTTATGCCATATTGCTTATTTCTACATTCATTTGCATAATGACCATAATTCTTACAGTAATGAACTTGATATTGGGATTTATAATACCTATGACCTTGTGCTTGATTCTAGCTTGGGGCTTGGCTCAGATTTTGATTGATGGCCCTTCCACTTGAACTTGAAGGGCTACTTCTTCCACCTCTTTGTGGTCTTATGCCTCTTTCTCTATAATTTGATCTTCCTCAACCTCTACCTTGACCAAATGAAACTTGTGTCTTGAAAGCATGCTCCAATGAGGAGGTTTTTTCTTTTTTCAATCTATTTTCATGAGAAATCAGTGATACATGATGTTCATCCACTAAAAATTGTGAGAGATACTTTGTGTCTTCTATGGCCACTAGAATGGCATCATATATTGCTAGCAAACTTATTAAAAAATTCTCAACTATTCTCCTTTCCTCAAGTGTCTCACCATGAGACCTGATTTCAGTAACCAACCCAATTACATGTGTAAAAAATGAGTCTACATTCTCAGGCTCTTTCATAGAAATTGTATCAAAATATCTTCTCAACATTTGTAGTTTTGTTGTCTTCACCTTTTCCATGCCTTGGTAGGTTCTCCTGAGTGTAGCCAATGCTTGTTTGGACTTTGTTGTTGCTTTAATCCTTGGGAAGATACTTTTATGAACTACTTGAAAAATATAGAAGATGGATTTTGATTCATTATTCCTATTGTCCCTCAACAAATCTCCTTTTTTTGTGTCAAAATATTGTATGCTACTACACCTAATGGTTCTTGGAAACAATTCTCCACCAATTCCCAAATGTCTTGAGAAGAAAACATAGCCTTCATTGTAATAGTCCAATAATCGTAATTTTTTCCATTAAACTGTGCTATTTGTGTATTAGTGAAACTTGTGGTTGGTGGGGTCATTTTCAATGTGTATAAATAATTTTTTTCATTATGGTAAATAGGGTCCTCAGAATTGTTTTAAAAACAACTTTTAACTCCTAAGTAAAAACACTATTTCTTTAGAAAATTTCAAACTCTCTCTGATACCATCTTAAAATTTTAAGACACATTAGCTGCTTAGAAATTTTTTCAAAACACATTTTAACTCCTCAGTAAAAGCATTATTTCTTCATAAAATTTTAAACCCTCTAATACCATGTTAAAATTTTTAAGACACATTAAATTATTTTTCGCAACTCACATATTTTTGGAGCCTTCCTTTTAATACAAAGTGGCTAAGATTCAAATCACAACTATAATGGAGAAAAAAAATAAAACAAATTTACTCATGGCGAAACAGAGTAAAACAGACTAGTGGCGGTAAAATTCACACTTTAAATTTCCAAAAGCAAAAAATCAAAAAAATTTACTTCGGGTGAAACAGAGTAAAACATAACTCTGAGATTAAAATCACAACTATGATGGAGCAAAAAAATCAAACAAATTTACTCATGGTGAAACAGAGTAAAACAGAATGGTGGCGGTAAAATTCACACTTTCCAGAAGCATACTTCAAAACATGAAAGAGGGTGCAACTCCTTCACTAGTAAAACACTAACTTTTACTAAGATTTACATTCATGAGGGTTGCGAAGTAACACAAAGTAAGACCTGTAACTATTTTTTTCAGGCTCCTGCCAAAATTTGTTCCACGATTTTCTCCCCTTCTTTTGAGACTTACTTCCGCAGCTGATGCATAATCTAAAAATTTCATACAGGTGTATTCAAAAAATTTAATGTTTGGCCATACTCTTTTACCAAACCATGAATGAAATTTCCATTTGACTTTGATTCTTTAATCTGTTACAGAATGAGAGGAGTGAAAAATTAATGCAAAGCATGGCTGAATTAATACACAAAGAAATTATTTTCACAGAGTTAATGTTTGGCCATACTCTTTTACCAAACCACGAATTAAATTTCCATTTGACTTTGGTTCTTTAATATGTTGAGATTTTTGTCTAGTTAAAAACTTCATTAAACCTATTTCCTTGCATGTAAACTCAATCTGTAACTTGCAAAACATTTACTGAGATATAGCTGCTCAATCTATAACTTGCAAAACATTTACTGATATGTAATTGTTGCTAGTTCATGCTCAATCTGTAACTTGCAAAATATTTACTAGAGATATAGTTGTTGCCAGTTCATCTGGTGGTTGAGATTAATTTTCCAACCAATTAAAATGTAATAAAAGTGTAAATTGTCTATGTAATTATGAAACTAAGCCGTCTAAGTAGGTTGAAAAGTCCTAATTTTTTTATGGACACTAACTATTTTTGAAGACAAAATAAGTTTTTTTGGTTTATAGATAGAAAAAGGGTATGAAGTGTCTGTATTTTCAACTTATTCACACGCTTGAACCCTAAAAATATATCTACAATACACCTTCATTAAAATAATTGACGTTTTATTTCTGTATGCAATCATGTGTACATTCATATGTGCAGACCGTGTCAATTGACGAAGTTTAATGATTCTTTATAGTTGTATGTAAAGAGATATATATATATATATATATATATATATATATATATATATATATATATATATATATATATATATATATATATATATATCATTTAGAAATAGGTCTATGACTGAGTTGTGAGATACTTCTCATCCTATGGTTAAAAAAAGGTTTTCCTATATCTTTTTGTTAATAAAATTTTATTTCAGTCATGGGTATTCTTCATCTTGGTCCAAGTTACACAGAATTTGAAATATCTTGACAGAATATAGGCTCATAGCTTGTTCTTGCTCCAATTTAAATTGTAAGAGAACGAGGACACTTGTTTTTATAAATAGTCAAAGTTTTAGAATCGTAGTTAGTGATCAACACAACTTTTTTTCCCTCAACATTATTAATTTGAAGAATCGTTTACGGTAATGGATCTTTCTTAATTGGATCTGGAGATTGTAACATTCATACAACATTTAAGATTATAACATTAAAAAAAAAATATTATTTACACTATTGACATTAATCTTCTGGTTATATATATAATATCCATGTAATACACTATATGCATACCATGTCTATCCTATGTTTAAACCTACACATATGATCATATAAATGAATATAATACTTAACAATTAGGAAAAAGTGCACAAGCTATATAAATTCATGCTTACCATAGTTGAATCAATTTATTGACTTTAATCACACTGTATGGGTCTTCGAGCCATCCCATTGGGATTCCCACATCATGGGTTAATGAATCTCAATATATAAAAGTCCCGTCGACCATTTGATTATTACATAGTTATTAAAGTTCCTCGATCATGTTTCCAGATCTCATAACATAGGTAATCAATTCACTAGTAATTACGGTAACTCCATTACAATGACAAAGATTATTGATTTAATTCCAATGTATGTCTCGTATTCTTGAATTGCTTCCACTTGTTCGTATCCTCATTGTCCTCTGTCCCGCGCTTAGTCCTAGGTTCATCGGGCCCATTGGATCCTTATCGCTGGAATCAACAGTGTTGAAATGGGGTGGAGTAGTTAGGGTAACCACTCACCCCACTCTCCAGTTTTGTCCATCATTTGTTCTACCGACGGAAACCGGTCTCGGCTCTGCAACCTATCAAGTATGCTTGGAATAATAGCATTGAAAGACTCCTTCATCATCATACCACCGCGCTCAGTAATAATGAGGCCTTAGTTCCTTTGCCGCTCACAGAGGTTTTATCTCCATTCACGTTCTCTGCTTCTTTTACCTAGCCATATTTGGTGAGAAAACTATTTATTATTATTTCCATTCTCTGCTACATTTAATAATGAGAAGGTTTGTAATGTGCTTCTCATACGGGTTTTCTTTAGGCCATGCAGGGCTCACCTCCATTACAGAGCGACACTCCATCATGTTTAATCAGTTCGAAGGGAGATTCCTCCAGCTATTTGGTTTCCGCAATATTTTCAGGTAAATGTTTTATGTTGAGAGCCTATAATACAATTTTTTTTATTTATACTCGGTATTGGTTCTCATCCTTGTCATGATTATTGTTCTTACCAGTTTATTTTCTATATTTGTGGACCGGGGCTCGACCTTTTTATTACTCTGTCTCGATTCTACAGTTGGATGAATATTTATTCTATATTAAATCAGACTTGGATCTGGTTAAATGTTCATCTTAGATTCATGTGAACATTTGGTTAAGAATAGTCCTTATCTCGGACTTCCGATAGTTAGCTGTGACCGTGTGTTTTGGGTTATTTTTTCTTTTGTCTGTAAATACCTCCAGACTCATAATGACTACTGTACTTAATTTTTTTCGGTGCTTGTTAGCAATATATGCAGAGTTCTTAAAATAAATTAATTTTTTCTATTCGCTTCCTTCCAGATGCTACAGTTATGAAAACTTTGGCTGGTTCTCGAATTTCAATATGTATTGCTCAGTAAAGGAGACTTTGAGTGTTATTCTTGTTTCCCTGCAATAAATGGTCTTATTCGTAATTTGTATCTCTCTTTCTTGATTATCATAAGTTTACACACACACACACACACACACACAGATATATATTTTCTAAATCTGGGTTACTTGGCTTATGGGACCATAACCCTGACCCTCTCCTCGAGTCCGGGTACTAAACCCGCAGGCTTAGACCCTTATGTCCTCACTATTGTTAACCTTTCCCACTAAGATCTTTCTTACTGTACTGTTCAACTTTGCAGATATATTATAGTCCTTCATTTAAAGTTGTATGGAAGTAATTTACATGCTACAATGTCGTTTATAACAGTACTAAATTTGTTTTTACATTATTTAGGTTTGTTGTAATTGTGGATTACAGAGTTTATTTCATACTTCTCTTTTATTGTAATTTTTTACTTTCGACTTACAGTGACACTACTTGTAATCATTTTTTTTCATGAAATATACATAAAAGCAGAGTTATACAGTTTATATTGCCAATGATAGCTATAATAGGAATAATTTAAATGTCATATTTTACTGGAACTCAACAATTCCACTATGTAATTCCTATTGTTATTAATGCATCAACCAAAAATCCAGGATACTTCAGTACCTATTATCAGTTAATTCCTCCAGAATTCTGACGGTCCTCCCAACCTTGAGTGAGACAATCACGTCCTCAGCTCCCTCTTTGCTCCTCACCAGGGCCTAGGTGATTCTATGAGACATGAAGTTAGACCCCGGGATCAAATCCAGTATTATCTTCACTTCGGTATTTCCTGAGCTCCACTGGTTTCCTTACCAGCTCTGGATTACTCATAGCAACAACCTGTTGCTACATCCCATCATAATTTCTGCACATAACCCCATTCCCTCACAGGATTTTCTGATAAATCATTTTTTTGGGAAAATTCTAACTGTAAGAATTATCTCCACCTTTTACCCTGGGTTCTTGGAATCATTTACCAATCAGTTACTTCTTCCTTTTACTCAAGGAAATTATTAATTAACTCTCTTTTTAAAAAATACAAAAGATAATATATTAAATTATTGTTAACAAATACCCTTATTCTTTACTCATTCAAAATATGCCATAAGTTTTTCTTACATCAATAATTAAATTAAAACAGGGTGTTACATCTTTCCCCCGCTGAAACAAACACCATCCTCAGTGTTATTTGATTAATGAGAACAACTCTAGGTAGGCTTCTTGAATATCATGCTAGTCCTCCCAAGTGGCCTCCTCTGGGCCAAAGTGCTTCCACTGCACTTTAACTTGGGGGATGAATCGCTTCTGGAGCATTATTTCTCTCTGATCTAGAATATGTTGCGGTTCTAGCAGGAACTCACCGTCTGTTTCTACCTGCATGCAATAATTATCATAATTAGTTCAAATTAGAAATATTATTTTTTCTACAAAGGTAATAGATTGTTAACTTACATGTATACCCTGCCAATGTATCACATGTTTTGGGTCATGTACGTAATGTTTCAGTAGTTATACATGAAACACGTTATGTACCAATATATGACTTGGTAGGGCTAGTTGATAGGCCACCAGTCCTATTCTTTCCAATATCTCAAATGGTCCACAATATCTGGGAGCCAATTCGGCACAAGAATTCCACCTCAATGTGCTCTTTTTTTGTTTAATTCTCACATAAACATGGTCCCCTACCACAAACTCCTGGAAAGTTATTTTCCTATCAGCATACACTTTTTTCCAGTCTTGAGCTGTCTTCAAGTTCCACCTAATATTATTTACTTCCCGTTCCATCTCTTCTAGTATGTTCGGCCCAAGAATCATCTTATTTTCTGGACTGATCCAGTTTATAGGAGTCTGACATTACCTTCCGTACAATGCTTCAAAGGGGCTCATATTAAGGGATTCTTGATATCTGTTGTTGTAAGAAAACTCAACCAAATGCAGATACTCCTCCCATTTCGTTGGTTGTTGCATTATGTACATGTGCATCATGTATTTTAAAACTTGATTCACCCTTTCTGTTTGCCCATCTGTCTGTGGATGGTAAGCAATACTAAATTGTATTTGCATCCCCAAGCCACTAAATAGCATCTTCCAGAATGCTGATGTAAATTTTACACCACAATATGAAATGACAGTTCGAGGTATACCATGATATCTAAAAATTTGTTTCATGAAGATATCAACAATTTGCATTGTCTTGTAAGTGGACTGGACTGGAATGAAATGAGACACCTTGCTGAGTCTATCAACTACCACCATATTCGAATCATTGTTCCTTTTTTTCTGGGTAGTCCAGTGATAAAGTCGAGGAAAATAACTTCCCACTTCTATTCTGGCACTGGGATAGGCTAAAGAAATCCTGTAGAATGTTGATGCTCAACCTTAATTTGCTGACAATCTAAGAACTTTGTCAAATATTCTGCAATTTCCTTTCGCATTCAAGGCCAGGAATAGTCCTTCCTAATTACATTTAACATTTTCTGATATCCTGGATGCCCTGCATGGGAAATCCTGTGATATTCATCCAAAATAATTATTTTCAAACCATTTTGATTAGGGATATATATTCTTTTCTGGTAGACTAGGAACTTCTTATCATTGAGTTCATACTCTGACTGTTTCCCTTGCTCTTCATCTTCTTTTTCTTTCTGCCATAAGAACTGGTATTTCGAGTCATTCTTTGCTGCCTCCAAAACCTGTTCTTGAAATTTGAATTCAATTTGGATTAAGTAACACTCATAGATACCATGCATCTTCCTTCTTAAGGCATCAGCCACCCGATTCTCTTTACCTTTCACATGTTGAATATCAAAATTGAATTCACTTAGGAATGCATTCCACCTGCCTTGGTGAGCATTCATATCGGATTGTTTAAAATACATAGTTAAACTACTATGACCAGTTCTTAGCACAAATCCTTTCCCTAACAGATAATGCCTCCATATCCGTAAGGCATGCACCACCGCAGTAAGTTCCAAGTCATAAGTTGAATACCTCTGCTCATGATCCTTCAACTTCCTAGATTCATATGTGATGACTCCTCCTTCTTGAGTCAAGACTCCTCTCGCACCTTCCTTACTTGCATCAGTACATACTTCAAACTCTTTACTCGGATCTACTACTTTCAAAACAAGGGCAATAGTTAACATCTCCTTCAATAACTCAAAACTATTCTGAAATTCTTGAGTCCACTTAAAGACTCGTCCTTTCCGCTATAATGAGGTAATAGAAAAATCTATTTTAGAGAATCCATTAGTGAATCATCGGTAGTAGCTAGCCAAACCCATAAATGAATTCATGTCTACAGATGGGCCTCTAAATTACACATAAATTAAGGCCCATCTAACCTTTCTTAGGCCCATCTACCTTTCTTATGCACATAAAAAGATATATTAAATCTCTCCTTCTCCACTTAATAATGTTTTCTTATGCTTTAATATTTTATGAGGAAGGTTTGAAGGTAATTTCATATTTGTGCTTAATATTGGTTATTTTTGTAGAATATTGTGAGAATTTTGGGTAAATTACGCAGGTCTCTAGAAGGAGATAATTTAAGGACTTGCTCCTTGCCATTGGAAGATAAATATTGAAGAAAAGATGAGCATAATGTTAGGAAATTATTGAGAAATCTTGGAGAGATTCAAGGGGGTTGTCCACCTTCAACTATCAAAGGCAGCCAAGCAAACTGAAGACGAAGTGCAGTCAATCTATGGTTTACTTGGAGTCAATGTGGACTTAATTAGTATGTTTAAGGGAGCTATTGGTAGCTTCCCTTTAGGATAAATAAAGCTAATCAAGAGCTAATTAGGGGTGATTGGATTCCATTTAGAAATTTTGTTGCAAACTATTAAGATTTTTATTGTACTCAATGATTAAAATTTCAGAAATGTAATGAGGCTATTCTCTTCCTGAAATGAGCAAACAAACTCCATTTTACTAATTTAGCTCCAAAGAGTTGGGCTCATGGGTTAGGGCTCAACCCATGTGCCTAAACTTCTTTACTATTTTTATTCTTTCCTTTCTGTCATTTAGCTAGTTTTGTTTCTCCCATTTAGTTAGTTTTATTTTTGAACAATTAACTAGTTTATGATATTTTCATTGCCATTATAGTTTGTTGTTGTAGATTTAATTTTTTTATCTGTGCGTTAGAATAGTTGATGAACTCCATAAAACTGTGGGGCAGCCTTCCCCTCTCATATCTTTCGATAGAGATCGACGAGGGTAGACCTTCCAACAGACCAGAAATGTTTTCTGAGTTATTATTCTCTATTTTTGGGACTAGGCTGGAATTATTTTTCTACCTTTAACATGCACCGTCCATCTTATTACATTAATCAACGGTTTAATTGCAGACACATGTAGCCACAGAGAATTTCATTGACACCTCCAACTTCATCTTCCATCTCTATTGCTACGCCTCTAAAACCCCGTTGGTATGCTTTTAGTTCTCCTTTCCTTAACAACTTTCGCACCCTTTTTATTCACAAAACTCTTAAAAAACCATCAAATTTTTACCTCCATCTTTTCTCCTCGAATCTCCTGCTACCATACTTTTCTCATCGCAAATCACATTTGTCTTTGTTTCCCATCAAAACTTACCACTCCAACCACCAATTGTGATAATCCTACATGCCCTGCCGCATGGAAAATCACAAATTTCATTTTTATTTGGTTTTCGTTAACACTTACCACTCCAACCGTTGATTGTGATAATCCTCCATGCTGCGCTGCATCGCAAATCCCAAATCGCATTTTTCTTTGGTCTTTTCTAACACTTACAACTTCCAAAAGCTGATTGTGATAATTCTTCATACCCCACTACATCACAAATCACATTTCGCACTTCGCAACCTTTTCCCTTTTTTACTTTAAGACTCACCACTCCCGACGCCAATTGCGATAATTCTCCATACTTCGCCACATCGCAAATCAAATTTTTTACTTCGTAACCTTTTCCATTTTTCCTTTAAGAATTACCGCTCCTGGCGATGATTGTGATATTTTCATTGCAATCCGCCACTGGACCTACCACCACGTCACCCATCGCATTTCACACTTCGCAAATTTTTCCCCATCGCATTTTAGACTTTGTAACTTTTACTCCATCACATTTCGCAACTTTTACCCCATCACATTTCACAATTCGTAGTTTTCATCCCCATCAAATTTCATACTTCACAGTTTTTATCGCCATCACATTTCGCATTTCGGTCCCACTCCTAAACAACACTTTTGTTATCCATCCAATTTTGTGATATTGCAATTGCGATATCGCATATCGCATATCGCACTTCCGTTCTCCATCGCAACTCCTCCATCGCACTTTTCAAATCATTCCACTCCGAAGAATTTTTGGCTATAATAAAGCCTTAATAAGTTTTAAACCCATCTATCCACCTCTAAGCCTTTTTTCATGTGTTTATCTATCCATTATCACCTTTACCTCTTTCTTCTCCAAACTGAAAGCAACACATCTTCAAATTAGAATTAGGTCATGATTAGTTTCATAGGTAGGAGCATGACAGATAGAGTAGGATGTGTTTAGCTGATTGGCCAAGTTAAGTGCAATTTAAATTAGTTTCATTTCTGCCATTTCCTTTCTACAAATTAAATTAGTTTCATTTCTACCATTTCCTTTTTTCAATTTAAATTAGTTTTCTTTCTACCATTTCTTTCCATAAATATTGATTAGTTTCCTTTCTGTCATTTCCTTTCTTCAATCTATTTTAGTTTCATTGAAGTGTGACAGAATTCACTAAGAACCCCTAGAAGTAGTACCCTTTCGAAGAGCGGAAGAGGATGACATGAATAGAATGCATTCGTTGTGTATATAACAGTGTCACCTCCAAGTTTTTATGAACCTCGGGTTGATAAAGCAAATTAGGGCAGCCCCTGGGAGTTGCAACACCCTTGGTACAATACCAGGGCTCACTATCTTCTATGTTCTTTGGGACCCTCCATTCCATGATTGTCTTCATCTTTTCTGGGACCACAACAATCCCTTCAATAGAAATCACATGTTCCAAATATTGGATCTGCTCCTTGAAAAAATCACATTTACTAAACTTAGCATAGAGCTGATGTTCTCGTAACATCTTCAGCACAATGCGTAGGTGCTCCTTGTGCACTTCCATATTCTTGGAGTAAATTAGTATATCATCAATAAAAATTAAAAATAAAATATCCAAGTATGGGTGAAAAATTCCATGCATGAAGGTCATAAAGGTTGTTGGTGCATTGGTTAACCCGAATGGTAACACCACAAACACATAATGTCTGTACCTGGTATGGAAGGTTGTTTTCGATATATCTTCATCCTTGATCCAGATAAAGTGGTACCCAAACCTTAATTCAATCTTGGAAAACACCGTAGATCCTTTTACTTGATCGAACAAATCGTCTATCTGTGGTAATGGATACTTGTTTTTAACATTGAACTTGTTAAGCTGATGATAATCCATACACATTCGCATAGTGCCATATTTCTTTTTCACAAACAACATTGGTGTTCCCCATGGGGACACACTTGGCCGGATATAACCTTTTATCCATAAATTCTTGTAGTTTCATTTTTAACTCTATTAATTCAGGCACACTCATTCTATTAGAAGATCAGGACACATGTGTTGCCCCAGGTATTAGTTCTATAGTAAAGTCTATGTCTCTTTTTGGTGGCAATCCTAGGATTTCCTTTGGAAATACATCTCGAAATTCTTGTACTATAGGAATTTTTTCTAGCATAAGAGTCTTGTCTTTGGAATTGGATAATCCCACCTAGATTGCATAAAGTTGACAACCCTTCTTTATGCATTTACTTAATTGAGATGTTGTAATGGGTCCTAACTGTAATGGTTTCTTAATACCTTGCAATTCTTGACGTGTTCCATCCTTTGATTTGAAATAAACAAATTTATCCTTACAATCCACTAATGACCAATGTTTCTATAGCAAATCCATCCCCAATAAAATATCATAAGATCCCAGAGGTAGAATACTGAGTTCCATAGTTATGTATTGATTCCCGATACTCAATTCATTGTTTAATACTTTGGCATTGGCTCGCCTTATTTCCCCTGTAGCCAGCTGAAATAACCAAGGATTTTTAAATTTATGATTTTGTAATTTACAGTTTTCAACCACACGGGGGTGGATATAGCTTAAACTGGCTCCAGGGTCAACTAAAATAGAAATAGACTGGGTTTGTAGCTTACCTTCTAATTCTATCATGGTTGGCTAGAAATCTACTTGCCGATCCTCTAGAGCTACATTAATTTCGGGTATATTTGGAGCTACATCCCCCATATTTGATGCCTCCTGTAGATTTTTTTCCACCTCATTTCTCCCTTGATGAGGATAGTTCTTGAAATAATGCGCCTCCCCACACCCCCAACATTGAAATGAGGGTTTCTGGGACTATCAAATGTCGAGTCTCCTAGAAGCTTCAATGTGTCACTCCTCACTTTCCCACTTGGTCTTTGGTTGACTCTTTCCATTCTGTTTACTCAGTGTATTTCTTGCATCATTCTTATAATTTCTGGATTTGTTATTTCTAATATTGGTAGAACTTTTCTGTCCTTTTCGGGGTGGCCAACTTTTCTTAGTTTCTTCCTTTGTTTTGGATTGCTGATAGCACATCTGTGCTTTCATTATTGCCTCATCCTTAGTTTTTGGGTTTACGAACTCAATTTTCTCTTTCATGTGTAACGGAAAGCTGCTAAAAAATCGTTGTAATTTTTTCTTTTCATCGTGCCAATAAGGTACATATCTTTATAATGAAGTAAATTTCATAATAAATTCATCCATAGACATTTGCCCAAATTTCAAATCATGAAATTATTGGGATTTCTCATCGTAGAATCATTCAATCAAATAATTATATTTGAAATAATTCTGAACTCATCCCAAGTTACATTTTGATCTTCCACTCCATGCACATTCTTAACTTCTTCCCACTACAATGTTTCATTCTCCCACAGCTGGTAAATGGCTAAATGAGCTTTAAGTTTGTTGTTATATTCATACACCTGAAAGCACTTGTTCATGTTTATTATTCAGGCTTCTGCCATTTCTTCAGCCTCTCCGTCAAAGGTAGGAGGCTCAATCTTCCAAAATTATCCCTGTAATTCCACTTTTTCTTTTTTCTGCTCTTGTTGTTCTAGAATATTCCCAGATTCAGCCTCATTGCAGGTCTGACTTTTATTACTTCGTGGCATTCAACTACCTTCGACACTATCATGAAATTATTGCTGTTGTTCTCCTTCTTCCTCAGTATCCCTCTTAGGTCTAGGTTTTCCATTGGGATGATTATGTCTGTCTGAAAGGATTTTTAATATTCTTTCCTACTCCCTCATCAACCTTTCATTATCACTGTGAACCTTGAACATCTTTGTCTGAAGTTGCTGCACAGTATCAAGCAACCTATATGTCCGTCGTTGCTACTCTTCCAACATTCTACTTATTTGATGGTGCTAGTCTATGCTTAACTGCACCCACATTTCAGGGTTGACCTCAGGATTGGTCAC
Organism: Pinus albicaulis; assembly: GCA_034641835.2. Taxonomy (NCBI): domain Eukaryota; kingdom Viridiplantae; phylum Streptophyta; class Pinopsida; order Pinales; family Pinaceae; genus Pinus; species Pinus albicaulis. The sequence goes on along the minus strand of CM076584.1, from coordinate 275,624,206 downwards.
ATGATGGGTTTCCCCCGTGTTTCTGGGTGTCTAATGACTATATCCTCTCCTCATGGTAGCTTAACGCAGATCTGTTCCTCTTATATACACAATTTCCAACATTAAACTTAATGAAAGGAAAGAAAAGAAAAGACACCCATGTTATTGTGTTGGCCCATCTGGCCCTAGCGTGTAACCACACTATGATACCACTTGTAACATTCATACAACATTTAATATTAATACACAAAAAGAAAAATTTATTTACACTATTGACACTAATCTTCTGGTTATACATATAATATCATGTAATACATTATCTGCATACCATGTCTATCCTACGTTTAAACCTACACATATGATCATATAAACTAATATAATGCTTCACAATTAAGAAAAGGTACACAAGCTATGTACATTCATGCTTAAAATAGTCGAATGGATTTATTGACTCTAATCACATTGTATGGGTCTTCGAGCCATCCCATTGGGATTCCCACATCATGGGTTAATGAATCACTGTATATACATGTCCCGTCGACCATTTGATTATTACATAGTTATTAAAGTTCCTCGATAAGGTTTGTAGATATCATAGCATAGGTAACCAATTCGCTAGTAATTATAGTACCTCCATTATAATTAGAAAGATGATTGTTTTAATTCAAATTTATGTCTAGTATTCCTGAATTTATTCCACCTATCTGCATCCTCACTGTTTGCTGTCCCACTTTCCTCTGTCCCACACTTAGTCTTGGGTTCATCGGGGTCATCGGATCCTTATCCCCAGAATCAGTGGTGTAGAGATGGGGTGGAGTAGTTAGGCTAACCACCCACCCTGTTATCAAGTTTTGTCCATCATTTGTTATACCGACGGAAACCGGACTTGGCTCTGCAACCTGTCGAGTATGTTTGGAATCATGGCATTTAAAAGCTCCTTCAGCATCATACCGCTGCACTCAGGGATAACCAGGACTTAGTTCCTTCACCACTCGTAGAGGTTTTATCTCCATTCCCGTTCTCTTCTTCTTTTACCTAGCTAGATTCAGTGAGAAAACTATTTATTATTATTCCATTCTCTGTAGTAGTTTAATAATGAGAAGGTTTGTAATGTTCTTCTCATATGGATTTTCCTTAGGCCATGCAGGGCTCACCTCCATTATGGAGCAGCACTCCATCATGTTTAATCAGTTCGAAGTGGGATTCCTCCAGCTATTCGAATTCCATAATATTTTCAGGAAAATGATTTATGTTGAGAGCCAACAATACGCTTTTGTTTATTTATACTGGGTATTTTTTCTGGTTAATAGTCTTAACACAACAACTACGGTTGCAGGACTATTGGCCTTCTGAGACTAGGGAAATCGATACATTATGAAATCCTTCAACCTCCTATACAATATGCTTTCGGCATTTCACCATGATTTCGGATTTTTGTTTGTCGGTTTTTCCTTCGTCAATGGTTACAATCACCCCTCCCTCTCCTGCAGGGACTTGCGAGTTTTACCAGCATGAGAAACTCTCAGCATTTTCGTGATTACTGTTCTTACCAGTTTATTGTCTATATTTGTGGACCGGGGCTCGTCCCTTTTATTACTTAGTCCCGATTCTACTGTTGCATGAATATTTATTTTGTATTAAATTATACTTGGATTTTGTTAAATGTTTAACTTAGCTTCATGTGAATGGTTAAGAGTAGTCCTTAGCTCGGACTTCCAATAATCAACTGTGACCCTGTGTTTTGGGTTATGTTTTCTTTTTTCTGTAAATACCTTCATACTTAGAATGACTACTGTATTTAATTTTGTTTCGCTGCCCTTTAGAAATATATGCACAGTTCTTTAAATAAATGAATTCTGTCTATTCACTTCCTTCCAGATGCTACAATTATGAAATCTTTGGATGGTTTTCGAATTTCAATATGTATTGCTCAGTAAAGGAGACTCTAAGTGTTATTCTTGTTTCCTTGCAATAAATGGTCGTATTCATAATTTGTATCTGTCTTTTTTTATTATCATAAGTTTACACATGTAACTTATATATATATATATATATATATATATATATATATATATATATATATATATATATATATATATATATATATATATATCCTAAATCTAGGTTACTCGGCTTATGGGACCGAAACCCTGACTCTCTCCTCGGGTCTGGGTACTAAACTCGGAGGCTTAGACCCTTATGTCCTCACTATTGTTAACCTTTACCACTAATATCTTTCTTACTGTAATGTTTGACTTTGCACATATATTACAGTCCTTCATTTAAAGGTGTATGGAAGTAATTTACAGGGTACATTGTCGTTAATAACAGTACTAAATTTGTTTGTACAATATTTAGGTTTGTTGTAATTGTGGGTTATAGATTTTATTGCATACTTCTTTTTTATTGTAATTTTTCACTTTCTACTTACAATGACACTACCTGTAATCATTTTTTTCAAGAATTATAAATAAAAGCAGATTCATATAGTTTATATTCCCAATGACAGCTAGAATAGGAATAATTTAAATGTAATATTTTACTGTAACTCAACAGTTCTAATATGTAATTCCTATTGCTATTAATGCATCAACCAGAAATCCAAGATACTTCAGTACCTGTTATTAGTTAATTCTTCCAGAAGTCTGAAGGTTCTGGGTGAAAATGTGAAGTTGGGTTCCACTTTTTGCCCTTTTTTGAGAAAAAAATTTCATTTTTTTTCAGTTCTTCAACTTTCTGCAAACTATAACAATTTTTCTATTTATAATTTCATTTTGTGATAAAAATAAAAATAGTCATAAATTTTGTTAACTTTCTATTACTTATTTTTTGAAATTTTTTTATGCAGATTTGATATGTCAACTTAGCGTTTCTTTGAGTGTGTGCTTCTTAACAATCAAAAGATTCATAAGAAGTCATGTTAATACACAATGTTGTATTCATTGAAAATTTGTGTTTTTGAGAAAACAAAATGTGTTACAACAATCTAGACAAATTCTACTTTGGTTTCGACATATTTACAAAGCCAATGGATGCATATCATAATTACTAGAATTTTTTGAACTGGTCCAATATGAAAAAATTGCATATTTTGGATATGTTTCGCGATGCAACAAATTTCTTAACATATAAGTTATAAACTAAAAATCTAAAAGCTACCCGTTAGAGGCGACAGACCAATGTAATAGCCCATAATTTTTCCATTTTTTTTTACAATGTATTTTAGGAGATACAGAATTTTGATTTCACTAAATCACAATGACCCTCAGAAATTGTTTGCACCCATTTTATTAGAAAATTAATTAAAATTAGTAAATGTTTGTGAAATTCCATAAAAGTTATATTTCCTGAAAGTAGATTCAATTCTGAAAATGCTTGTATTGGTTCCAACAGTTAATTCAGAATGTTTTGTAGAGTTTAATCAGTCCAAAATTGCAGAAACGTCAAGCTGCGTGACTGGTGATGTGATAGTTCGGCCGAAATTTGATTAAAAGTTCAACCGAACTATTTTTTGCGCCGACAACCCATTAAATATAACGACTTAATAGTTTGTACAAACTGTTAATCTAAGTTCGGCCGAAATTTTAATAAAATTTCGGCCAAACTGTGACCTAATTTTCCGTCGACCGGAAAATTTAGCAGCGCTCCTCCTAAAACACATTTCGCGACAATATAAATTGTCGCCAAATCATTCATAATTTTTGCACATTTCGCACATTTGATCTGATTTTATAAAGGTCTTGGTTTGGGTTTGAAGAAATTTCTTGGAGGTTTGAATTTAAGGGCATTTCTTGAAGGCGGACCAATTTTACAAAAAAATGTTTTGGGTTTAAGGACATTTCTTTGAGAAGGTTTGATTTTTGAAAAAAATTGTTTTGGGTTTAAAGAATTTTCTTGGACGTACATTCAAAGGACATTTCTTGGAGGTATGTGATACATTTTTTTGGATGTTTTTTTTTTCATTTTTTTTGAAAGTATGGATTCGTGCTTAATTTCGAATTCTTGGAGACGGTTTGATTCTGCAAATAATTGTTTTGGGTTTAAGGAATTTTATTGGATGTACATTCAAAGGACATTTCTTGGAGGTATGTAATACATTTTTTTGGATTTTTTTTGTGCTTCATTTTTTTTGAATGTATGGAGTTGGGTTTAATTTCGAAAATACATTTTTTGAAAGTATTTTTGAAAGTTAATTTTTTTTTAAGTTGGAGGCATTTTTTGAAGTGCCATTTTTTTAGAGTATGTGTTTTGAATTGAAGTAAATATTTTGAGCTTCGTTTCATTTTTATAAGACGTTTTTTTCTCGAATTTTTTAAAGTAAGTGTTTTGGATTTGAGTATGTATTTTTTGCACAAAATTTAAAACGATTTTTTTTTTTTTTTAATTAAATCTTTTGTGATGATTTTTCTAATTGAGTTATTGTCTAATTTTTTGAAGAATTTTTTTTTAACTTCATACTCTATTATCATGGGAAATCGAAGGACTTGTGCGAGAAAATATGATCGAAATAGAGACCCTGAGGAACATAGAGAAGAGACGAGACAATCTCGCAAAAGAAAGATAGAAGCCCTCTCAAATATTGAAGGGGAGAATCAACCTCAAGCAGAAATTGAAGCAGGTATGTAAATGTAAATATTATAATCTATTGATATATTTAAAATTTTCCTAGTGTAAAATGTGAAGCTTAATTTTTATTTGATCAACTAATTTGAATTTAAATATTTTGTTTAATGTAAAAAGACAGAGATATTCCTCAAAAAATTAATGATGAAATACAAAATTTTGAAATAGAAAGTGAAAGAGGTATTGAACCAATGATTGAAGATGGTGAAAATATTGAAAGAAATTCAAATGAAGAAATTGAATCACAAGGTATATATATATATATATATATATTGAACACATGCACGTATTATTGAAATTATACATATATTTATTAATTTAGTTATTTATTGTTCATATGTAAGCTTATTATGTACTATTTTTTCGAATATGTATAGATGAAATCAGTGTCGATGATGAGATGTTAGAAAATGTTGACACTCACACATATGGAGATAAAAAACCTGACCATGTTATACGATATCATGTTAACTACATTTTTGAAAAGTATTTCTTAAATGAGCGGGTGACAGTTCAAGCTCAAATGTTGAAAGGTATCCTATTATTAAGGAAATTAAAAGAAGCTACGATACTACTGGGTATTCGAAAATCAACCAAAGATAAAAAAAAATGAAGGAAAATGTGATACAAAATATAAGTAGTACTATAAATTCAATTAAGAGATCTAGAGATAAAAATGTTTCAATTGTACGTAGAGGAATACATATGGCAATGGTTTCATCAAGTACTAAAGAGAATCGTTTGGTAACATCTATGGCACGAGCATTAGGAACCTCGCGAAAAAATTTGCACAAACATCGGAAATTTTGGCTGCAAGTAGATGTAAATGATGAACTCGCTTGTTGGAGAGCTATTTGTAGGAAACCATACAAAGATAGACTTGGAGAAAATTTAAAAAAAATAATATATGAATATTGGAAGAACAATTCGCGTGCTTTGCCAATTGTAAGGCATGTGATGCGAAGAAGAATAGAACGAAATCGGTACAAAGAACATGAAAAATATTTCTTGGAAACCACTCAGATAGAGTTATTCAACAAGTTCAAAGAAGAGAATCGTCAAATTCATGTTTCAATCAGTGCTTTTGTTCAACAAAAACCATGGTATGTAAAACCTATCACCGTACGTGACACTTGTTGTTGCCGTTATCATGTGGAATTTGAGTTATATTATGACACATTCCTTGATTTCGGTAGAACATTATGGAAGGATTCACCTCCTCCTTCCACTATCCGTGATTTCATATCTCAAATTATATGTGAAAGAGAAAGCGATGAACTATTTTACAAAAAGAAATGTGTTGGTGGTAAAAAATGCGATGATTGTGGAAATTTGACTAAATTTCAAAACAAATATCGTATTGATATAAATGATCAATCATTTTCCAATATGAAAGTGAAATGGAAGAGATATGAATATTCGGTACATCGATTCAAGGTGTTGGGTATGTGTTATATTCTTTCCACGACTAAGCATGCACGGGGGGGTAAGAGGGGGGGCGATAGCCCCCCCTTTGGTCCTTAATTTCCGGTGGGTAGTCCGCGTCCATGGTTTTGTGCATGGTTTTGCACATGGTATTGGGGCATGATGGTTTTCGGCCCCTGGTATTTTTGTAGATCCGGTCAAGGGAACTACGGTTATGTTCTAATCTAGGGTTTATGTATTGGGGTTTATGTATGCTTCGGCATGTATATATATATGTTTAACACTAAAAATAATATAATGAAAAATCAAGCTGGTCGTCCCGATTTGGGATCTAGGGGAAAATCTCTGTGTTTATCTATTTTATATTTTATGCTCTCGCTATTGTTTATTTTCTGTTATAAGATTCGTGTGTAGATAATTTCTGTTCATGGTTAAAACCTACATAAGGTGCAAATAGTGTTAAAAGAATTGAATTACTATAAGATGAAATTTTTGTGATAGAATTTTTGAGAAAGTTTGAGGTAGAAATTTACAAATACACCAAGCATTCCAATAGAGCTCGATGGCAAGACTTGCAATTCAAAAAATCTCGTGAAGTTTTTCCACCAGGGACCATTTTGTCAGTGATTGATTTTGTAGAAAACTACACATTTGTTCCACAAAAAGAAATTCAGAGTGAATACTATCATTCTAACCAAGTCTCCATGCTCATCCATATTCTATATAGACATGTTGAACGAAACGTCGATCATATAGAAAGCAGGAGTGAAAATAGACATATCATTAAAGAATATCACTTTTATATCTGTGACGATCGTACACATGATACATATTTTGTACAACATTGTTTTGGAAAAATTTATGATTCCTTGAAAAATCGTGGAATAACATTCAATGAACATTGGATATGGTCAGATGGATGCGCAGGTCAATTCAAATCTGCATGATCATTCTTTTGGTTGTGTTGTCTTCATAAGAAAACCTGCATTAAACATTGTTGGAATTTCTTTGAGACTGGCCATGGAAAAGGAGAACATGACGGTGCAGGAGCATGCATAAAATGAGCACTTCAAAGATATCAAATGAACCCCTCTACAAGCCAGCTTGTGAACACTAAATAAGTTGTTCAATGGTGCATCGCTGCTCTGAGCCATGAGACTAACCCATCAAGGGAAGTGCGAAGGTACATTCAATTTAATTTTTATTGGAAATGTAATTTTAAACATTGTGTACATTTATCATGCAATGATTATCTTTGATTGTATTTTGATATCATATTTACAAATTCTTCTTTTAATTTTCCATATAAAGGTTTTTCTGGCATATTGGGATCGAAGACGTAGATAGATCAATTGGAAGTGACGTTGAAACAATAAAAGGGACTCGAAAATTGCATTCAATTCAAACAAAGTCGTCCAGAAATGTGTTTGCATTGGATAAAAGAAAATATTCTTGTTTTGTGATGTTTGCATAGACAACACAAAATCCAATGACGTTTGTGAAAACAAAATGTATGTGAACGATTGGAAACATACAGAGCTAAATACAAAGGGAAAAATCTCTGTTGCAATGTTTGAAGAAATGCAATCAGAGGAAACTACAATATCATCCGATGGTGATCGAGTTTCTGATCTTGTTAGAGAAGGTAACATTTGAATTGCTTTCTAATGATTTAAAGATCTAGAAATAAATTTAAATATGTATAATTTTGTTTAAAAGTTTGTTTTATTGTGCAGGAGATGTTTTTGCTGTAATTACACCTATTGACAATGATGAAAATGTTAAGTATTATTTGATGCATTGCATTGAACGAAAAATGAAATTATTAGAAAAATATAATGATCACAGATTTCAATATGACAGAGGATCTATTATACTGAAAGGTTATTTTTTCAAACAAACTAATCAAAGTGGGGACTTTGTTTACTTTGAAGACTATGAACCTGATTCCATAAGTTGTCAATATAGTCACTTGGTGTGTGCAACATGCATAAAGTTGATAGAGGTTCAATCAAAGAGAAAAATGAAAATTAAGAAATGGAAAATGTCAAAATCTGATCATGAACAGATTATTGAAGATGGCATTCCATTGGAATTTTTTTGATTGAATTTCCCAACAATTTATTCTCTTTGGATTAAATATGTTTTAGAACTTCCAGTACTCAACTAAAAATTGAGCTGCTTATGTTATTTGTGCAAGTGTTTGCACATGTACAAATTGTTTTGGTACATGCACGTGCTCTAGTATCAACTGAAAGTAGCTTTTCTATACATGTGCATTGATAAAAAAAAGTTACATGTATTGGATATATATGTGTGTGTGTGTGTGTGTGTGTGTGTTCTAGAATGCAATTAACTGGAACTAGTTTTTCTATGTGCATTGATGAAAAACTAGTTGGATTTTCTGGTAAAAAGTATCCACAATGTAAATAAATCATCCGCAGTATAGTTTTGTATGAAGATTCCTTTCAGACAAGAGACTCAGAGCACTTCTCTGACTTTTGGTGGGATTTGACCCACATCTCTATTCCTGATTGAAAATCTAGTACAAAATTTGTTTGTCCAATGGTCGGATATGTTCAATGTGCATTGATGAAAAATGTTACTTACATATTGGATATATATACATTCTAGAATGAAATTAATTGTTTAAGTATTTTTACTATGTGCATTGATGAAAAATTATTTAAATGTACTCAATATAAATGTTCTAGAATGCAATTTTAACTAAAAGTAGTTTTTCTATGTGCATTGATGAAAAATCGTATTGGATATATACACGAACTTAATGTGCCCAATTTTTCTTGTGAGCTTTTCTGATAAAAAGTATCCGTGCAATGTAAATAAATCATCCACAGTATAGTTTTGTACGAAGATTCCTTTCAGACAAGAGACTCGGAGCACTTCTCCGACTTTTGGTGGGATTTGACCCACATCTCTATTCCTGATTGAAAATCTAGTACAAAATTTGTCTATCCAATGGTCGGATATATGTTCTATGTTCTAGAATGTAATTAACTGAATGTAATCAGTTTACCAAATTATAAATCAACAAGGCTACCTATTTGAGTGCATTAATGACATTGACCCAAATTCAAGAAACATATATGTACTAGACTTATATTTCCAATCAAAATTAAAGGGATAATTTGTACATATATCTACTTTTTTAAACTCTTTTTTCAATTAGAGCTCAATTGATACATGGTTAGTTGCATTGAAAAGCTATGTTCTTCCTATTTGAAATTTTTTCATTCAAACAAGACTACATGTAAAGATCAAAATCAATCTTAAGATTCCAAATGTACTTCAACCATCCAAAACTTGAGTTTTAAAAATTTTCTGATTAAATCAAAACAATTTACAAGTCACATAGGAGTCTTCTATCTAAGCCAAATGTAGATTGAAACCATCCAAAACTTATATCAAAACATTTAACATTTAACATTAAATCAAAATTACAGGGATTTACATATAACTACTTCTTTACTCTTTTTGATTAAATCAAAACAATACTTCACATGGGAGTCTTCTGTCTAGGCAAAATGTAGATTGAAACCATCCAAAACTTAAATCAAAACATTTAACATGTTATATCTTGAAGCATTTAACATTAAATCAAAATTAAAGGGACTTACATATAACTACTTTAATCTTTTTGAATATATCAAAACAATACTTCAAATAGGAGTATCTTCCATCTAAGCCAAATGTAGATTGAAACCATCCAAAACTTAGATCAAAAAATTTAAAATTTAAATAACATTAAATCAAAATTAAAGGGATTTACATATATACAACTACTTCTTTACTTTTTTTTATTCAATCAAAACAATACTTCACATGGGAGTCTTCCATCTAGGTCAAATGTAGATTGAAACCATCCAAAACTTAGATCAAAACATTTAAAATTTAACATTAAATAAAAATTAAAGGATTTACACATATATATAACTATAATGAGCATAATATACATAGCAAGACCCATCTTCTGGGTTGCCTAACTAGCCAACACCAGAGGGGGTATGAATCAAAAAAACAGAAAATGGACTGCCCATAATCGGGAAAAATCTAAAGAGGAGTTGACATCATGCTAGCTATCGATGTGTGTAGGAGGATTCTCCTCCACAATTGGACAACCGTAGTCCTCCGGATCATCATCTACTCCCTTGGAGTGCTGGGAGGAGTTGTCGATGCTCGTGCCATCACTGGTGGAGCTCGTCGAGGTGGATTTAACTGGAAGAGCTTCCAAATTTCTAGTGTCCTAGAGTTGATGGGCTGGGATGGTGGACTTTCTCCACCACCTCCTGGAACTAGAAGCACCTTCATCTTGTGGCTCCTCCTGAAAAGAGATGGAAATGGTCGACGTAATTCGTGGTCTGACCACAGCACCGGTGAAGTGAAATTGTGCTTCATTGCTTGCTAGAGGAGGGTGGCTACCTGTGTCATGGATGGAAAGAGGAGGGCGAGAGCAAGAACTCCTGGCCCCTCCATCCCTAACCCCACCTCCCATTCTACAATGCATTCGTTATCTACGCATGGCGTCTTCGATAGGCCAAATGTAGATTGAAACCATCAAAAACTTAGATCAAAACATTTATTTCATTATATCAAAACATTTAAAACATTTAACATCAAATCAAAATTAAATGGATTTAGCTTTAAAACAAATTTAACATTAAATCAAATTAAAGGGATTTGTGCAACATTACTTCACATGCCATGCCAATTATAGTTCAACTATCCAATAGAAACATTTAACATTATATGCCACATGTGCCAAATGTAGATTTAAACTATCCAAAACTTTTAAGTTTTAAAAACTTTTTGATTATATATCATGCAACATTAAAACATTAAATATCACATGTGAAATGTAGATTGAAATCATCCAAAACTTGAGTTTTAAAAACTTTTTGATTATATATATCGTGCAACATCACTTCACATGCCATGCCAATTATAGTTCAACTATCCAATAGAAACATTTAACATTATACCACATGTGCCAAATGTAGATTGAAACCATCCAAAACTTCTAAAAACTTTTTGATTATATATCGTGCAACATTAAAACATTAAACATTTAAAAAATTAAATATCACATGCGAAATGTAGATTGAAACCATTCAAAACTTGATTTTTAAAAACTTTTTGATTATATATATCATGCAACATTACTTCACATGCCATGCCAATTATAGTTCAACTAGATCCAATAGAAACATTTAACATTATATACCACATGTGCCAAATGTAGATTGAAACCATCCAAAACTTAAGTTTTAAAAACTTTTTGATTATATATCGTGCAACATTAAAACATTAAATATCACATGCGAAATGTAGATTGAAACCATCCAAAACTTGAGTTTTAAAAACTTTTTGATTATATCATACATAACATTACTTCACATGCCATGCCAATTATAGTTCAACTATCCAATAAAAACATTTAACATTATATCACATGCCAAATGTAGATTGAAACCATCCAAAAATTTTAACTTTTAATTTAACAAAAAATTATAGATCACAACATTACTTCACATGCCAAATGTACTCCAAGCATCCAAAACTTAAATTTAAAAAACAAAACAAATTATAACACATGTCATTACATAACATGCCAAATGTAGTTCATATGACAACATTAATTTATAGATGACAACATTACTTCACATTCACATGCCAAAAGTACTAAAACCATCCAAAAATTAACTTTTTGAAACAAAACAAATTATATTAACACTGTAATAAAATATGTCCAAAAATTGTAGATCTCACGAGTATCAAACTGTATCAAGTTATATATATATGATAGTGCATCTAGATAATATATAAATAATAAAATTTAAGACTATCTAAATCTTGAAATCAAATCTACAAATCATGTCCATCAAATAGAGATGGATCTAGCGTCTTTCCTATCAGGGTCTCAATCCGCGCACTATCATGTGAAGCATGGGAAACCTACATACACAATGCACATGTACTCAAGAACATTAAAATTTGATGTTTTAAAAATGAGTGAGAATATATATAGAACTTCATGTAAAAAACAAAATATAACAAAAAAATCATGCAATACCTCATGAGGTTCCCTCTCCATTTGATCAACAAGTTCCGCCTCCATAGGAACATCTGCAATGGTAAACTGTACAATTTATATATATATATATATATATATATATATCTCAATTTTTAATTTTTGAGGTGGAATATATATATATATATATATATATATATATATATATATATATATATATATATATATATATATATATATATATATAACTTAAACATAAATTTGAAAAGTGAAAAATTGTCCATACTTGTGGCTCATCTCCTAAGGAAGTAGAAGGTACATCTCCCAAGGAAGAAGAAGGTACCACCATCCCAAAAACATCGGACGGAATCAGAATCTGTTAAAACATTTTATCATTATATATACATATATGTACATGTGTGCACAATTATTTATTTTAAAATATCACTTAAAAAACACTAACATTTGCCAACATATCTTGATGGTGAGACCCATCTACATTGTTTGAACCAGAGGTCCCGAACGTGATATTAACATTTTCGTCATGCATTATGCATGACAACTGCAAATGGTGTTTTAACATATAATGATACATGTTTGTTAGATTAATGTACATACAAATAAATGTATACATGTACATACACATGTATTTATTACAAATTGTACACATGTATATGTATGTTAAAATAATTTCAAACCCTAAGGTCATTAACACATACCGTTCCGGTGCCCTCTTCCTCATGAAGAATTAGGTCTTGCAAACCATTGCGACAATTTTTTTGCATATATTCGGAGATCTTCAACATTCATGTTGTCAATCTCTTCATCTGTACAATACACAAAATTGGCACGTGCATTTTCACGTGCTCTTTGTCGATTTAAACAAACATCGACTCCACCCAATCCGCTGTAAACATTGTCGATCATAACATCCCTTGCTTCTCGACTTATTTGAGAAGTCACATCCATCTCTGATCGTGAAGTTTCGACCCGGAAAGGTCGACTCACCAATGGCGGCTCAGGGCGAGGCAACTCCACATCTCGCTTAGCGCCCTTACGGTCATATAATCGACCTTTCCCCGGGCCAAAAAATTCTGACGGAAGGTCATTGTAGTTGGGTTTCATACCCAAAAAAAATTCTGCGTAAAACATTTGTGCAAAATAAACAGGAACCTCGTCGTTCCATGGGAGCCTTCCATAGGCCGCAAGGTGCCTATCATACAAATAACGAGCTATATTTGGGTGCTTGAAATATTGCACCTTCAACATTTTTCTTTTTGGCCCTTCCTTGAAATTAAACATTGACTTGGCCACATCTTTTGTAACTTTTTGTTTTACATCCTCCCATTTATCTAGACCCATTACTGTTTCCTTTCTCTTTCTCATCACTTCTACAAATGTATCAGTCGTTGTCCCAAGAGTTTTGTACACATTTACAATTTGGCCCAATGAATGTGTAACTATTTCAAGGCTTTTTCAACTCTCAGCAGGTAGAGACAAAGCCACGAGATCTCTCTGCAATTTTGCATGAAGTTTTTCACACCTTTGTAAGGTGCATTGCGCCATGTTTGTTTCCCATGGTATATCAGTAATGTCGGCCGGATAAGTTGTGCTGGGTAGACAACCTTCTTCTTGAATGTAGCGGTCTGCCCTGCGTCTATTTTGACCACTAGTTGGAACATTTTCGGCCTCTGCATCAATATATATATAATTTCGTATATTAGAAAAAACACATGTAAAAAAAGTTGTACAAATTTAATGAAAAAAATATTGAAATTGATGGCAACCTTGACGTTGTTGGTTAGCATCTTCTCCAACATGACCCTGCTGAGAACCAGACCCAGAACGACCCTGCTGAGAACTAGACCCAAAATGACCCTGCTGAGAACCAGCAGTCGTTGATTGGCCTTCGGGGGAATAAATATCACCCCCTTCACGCAACCTACTACCACTCATTGATGGCCCTCTAAGTGGATTTGAACCACCACCAACCTCTCGAGACGAGAGAGAAGCTTCATAAACAAATATGAATTTATAATCAATTGAAAAATACATTCATTTGTACATATAAATACATATACATATTCATTGATTAAATTGCGTGAACCATACCACGACTGGGTGAACCTTGGGCACGCTCCATGGATGGATTAGAAACCCTTCTCCTCTTAGCTCCTAAAAATTAAAAAATGAAACTTATTAACAACTAATTTAACTCACAAAGTCAATAAAAAACAATTCCATATGTACACACATGTATGGAGATTTAAGATTAGATTTAAATACCGTGAACATCCCCCGATCCTTGAACCCCCATATGGGATTTGTTTGATATTTTTCGTTCATCCTCCATGATATATATATCTATTGGTGGACATTTACACAAAATAGATTTCAGAAAATCAATTTGTAATTTAGTGTATAGAAATTATGTAGAACACAACTTTCAAAGCAATAATTGATGTGTGAAACTCAATTTAAGTAAAAAAGAAATTATAAAAATGATAAGTTCACCAAATTGCGCTTTACGTAGTGGGAGCACACTTGGTATAAAATTGAAAAAAACACATGGTCATTAAAAAATAAGTGTGAAACTCCATTTAAACAAACTCCATTTAAACAAAAATTTCTTGAAGTCCCCGCATATTAATTTTATAAAAACGAGAAGTTCACTTGTTGCAAATGTGAAGTTCACCAAGTTGCACTTTACATGGTGTGGTGGGAGCACACTTGGTATATAATTGAAAAAAACACATGGTCATTAAAAAAGTCGCATTTATAAGTACACAGCACAAACATATCCAAGATATGTTACAATGTCCATCAATAAATTTTGAAGGGGAGCGTCTCAACACTAATTCATCTTTGAGAGATGACTCTTGAATTTTTGAAGAAGAGCATCTCATAACCAATTCATCTTTGAGAGATGAATCTTGCATTGGAATTGCTCTGTATAATTCTAATTCATCTTTGATAGATGAATCATGAATTGGCATTGCCCCACACAATAGATCAACACACATCTTATTCACATTTGTACAATGCCTTATACTAAAAAATTGAAATTGGCTAACAATATTGTTTGCTATTCCATGCGGTTCTTTTAGCCTCTCCTTTTTAACTTGGCACATGCCATTCATCTGGTTGCACACAATTTCAGAATTGGTGAAAACTACAATTCCATTTGATCCATACTTCATCGTTGTTCCCAAGCCTTCTATCAATCCAATATAATATGCCTCGTTGTTTGTTATTCTTCCTGGTATATTCATTTTCCTTTAGACGACTTTGCTAGTCGCAATATTGGAAAGCACATATATAATCACCGATTTCCCTAGATTGGGATAGCAATAAACTTCTATGCATAATTTCCGTTTTTCAACCATATTTAATGGTTTTCCTATCCCCTAAAAAAACAAATTCAATAAAAATATATATATAAAATCGACATTTATTGCAAATCCATGAGAAAAATGACACAAGTTCATGAGGTAAATGACATGTGCATTGTTTATCTTAAATTTTGACTTAAAATTTTTATGGTAGAGTTCACATCTAAAATTAATGGGAGGAAGCCTTTAGTTTGTAAGAGAAATGACACATGTGCATAGTTTACCTTAATGTGGTTGTGTTTTATGGATATTAGAGGAAGCATTTAGTTTGTGGGAGAAATGAGACATGTACATAGTCTACCTTAAAGTGGTTGTGTTTTATGGATATTAAAATGAAGAACTTCTATTTAGATCCATTTCAGAGATTGACTGTAGGGGAATTTACTAGATATGTCACCTTTCATAAAAGATGAGATCCAAATGCTACCTAGCCCTTTACAGACTTTGCCTATAGAAATTGTAGAGGTAAACACTAGACCTATCCCAATTTCACCGTGTGAAAGGTGTAGAGGACTCATGGGATCACTCAAGGTTTTATTATTAAACCTTTGGTTTAATTATCTTCAACCTTTGGTTGTACTTCGAAGGTCCTTGCCCTTCATCCTTCAACTGGAGGTTGTAGATCCTTCAAAGCCTCTTGTTAGAGAAGCATTTGAATATGTGAGAAACAAATTACGAATAGTTCTTGTAAATTATCTTTTTAGAGAACCATTTGAACATGTGAGAAACAAATTAGGGATACTTCTTGTAAATTATTGCCACTTATTTGACTTCAAAATAAGAGCCTATGAAATTGAGTGCAATATCTATGTGAGAAGGAATAGAAAGAATAACAAAAAGCATATGATTGTGTCAATAATTTGATAATTTGAAGTAGTCAAGAAGGATAACAAAGGACCATCAAAATTGAGTTCAATATCTATGTGGGAGAGTACACAATATCTAAGGGGGAGAAGAAAATATATTTGACTTCAAAAGACGAGCCTCTGAAATTGAGTGCAATTTATCTATGTGGGAGAGTACACAATATCTAGGGGGAGAATAGATATAAGGAAGGAATAGAAAGAGTAACAAAAAGCATATGATTGTGTTAATAATTTGAAGTAGTCAAGAAAGATAACAAAGGACCATCAAAATTGAGTGCAATATCTATGTGGGAGAGTACACAATAACTAAGGGCAAGAATACAATATAAGGAAGGAATAAAAATAGTAACAAGAAGCATATGATTGTGTCAATAATTTGAAGTAGTCAAGAAAGATAAAAAACCTGACCATCATCAAATTCAAATTGAAAGATCAAGTAGTCTTCTTCATGAAGAATAAGAATTAACTAGGCTCATCATTTAAAGGGTTCATTTTTTAATGAAAAAATTTATGAATAATATGGAATGAATCATTGTACATTATGAATTTATGAATAATATGGAATGAATAATTGTACATTATGATAAATCTTGTATTTAAATGACATTTGATCTATGAATAAAAAAGAAAATGGGATCATCTCTTAATATATATATGTGTGCGTGTAAGAGAGAAATAAAAAGCAAAGGTAATTCCACCAAACCTAAAGGAAAATGTCCTAATACATTAAATTATGTCCTAATACATTAAATTATGTTTGGTTTCTAGAAGCATTAATCATGAAAGCAAAGGTAATTCCACCAAGCCTAAAAGAACATGTCCTAATACATTAAATTATGTTTGTTTTCTAGAAGTATTAAAATCATGAAGATTCATGAGATCCACATTTCGACCATGTACTATTTTCAAGTTAAAGGAGCATGTCCTAATACATTATTATGTTTGGTTTTTAGAAGCATTAATCATGACTTTTCTTTGAGATCCACATTTCCATCATATTATTTGCAAGTTCACATTTCCATCATGCCATTTTCAAGTTCTATATGAATATATGTAGTCTAATAACTAATTATTTCACATTTCCATCATGCTAAATTTGCAAGTTCTATATGAAGATATGTAATCTAATAACTGATTAGCAAGTTGTGATGTCCTAATAAATTATGATGTTTGGTTTCCATCATACTATTTTCAAGTTCTATATGAAGATATGTAGTCTAATAAATATACAGTATAGCCCATATAACATATAACGACCTTTGACAGTATGAGAAAAGAGTCAAAAAACAGAGAGGCCTCCTAGCAGAGTTCCACCTGTTCATCAAAGTAAGCAACATAATATCAGAAGTGAAACAATGACACCACTAAACATATGTGAATTTAGATATGAAACTGAAATTATTGCAAATGACATGTGCATGGTTTATCTTAAAGTTTGACTTAAAAAGTTTATGATAGAATTCACATCTAAAATTAATGGGAGGAAGCCTTTAGTTTGTGGGAGAAATGACGTGCATGTAAACAATTTAACTTAAAGTGGTTGTGTTTTATGGATATTAAAATGAAGAACTTATATTTAGATCTATTCCAGAGATTGACTGTAGGGGAATTTACTAGATATGTCACCTTCCATAAAAGATGAGATCCAGAGGCTACCTGGCCCTTTACAGACTCTGCCTATAAAACTTGTACAAGTTGAGAAATTTACATTGACAAATTTACTTGTGAGAAATTTAAATTGACAACATATAGAGATTCAACTAGGCTTGTGAATTTAGTACAAGTGGACAATGTATAATTCTACTTAGAAGAGTCTTTGATTTAATGGTTAAGCAAGAAAGAGTCATTCCTTTCTCTATCTAGAGTAGAAGCGGAATACATAGTAGTTACTTCTTTTTGAGTGTTTTGGATGAAATGGGAGCTACAAGATATTAAGGTAAAATCATATGATTGTGTCAATAATTTGAAGTTGTCAAGAAAGATAACAAAGGACCATCAAAATTGAGTGCAATATCTATATGATTGTGTCAGTAATTTGATAATTTGAAGTAGTCAAGAAAGATAACAAAGGACCATCATCAAATTCAATTTGAAATATCAAGTAGTCTTCTTCATGAATAAGAAGCATTAACTAGGTTCATCATTTAAAGGTTTCATTTTTTAATGAAAAAAATTATAAATAATATGGAATGAATCATTGTACATTATGATAAATCTTGTATTTAAATGACATTTGATCTATGAATAAAATTTAAGAAAATGGTATCATCTCTTCATATATATATATATATATATATATATATATCTGTGTGTGTGTGTGTGTAAGAGAGAATAAAAAGCAAAGGTAATATGTGTGAGCATAAAGATGTTAACTTCTTAGTTAAAAATCAAAATTTTAAAGTTGAAATTACTAAAAAGTTTGCTCTGGATCACAAATCACTATACCATAACAATGAGACAAAGCAAACCATAACCCACTTATAATAGAGGGATAAAGGGACTCGTGTCACCTACTCCAAACCTAAAGACATAATAACGAAAAATAACATACGGATGAAAAAACAATACACTTGTCATAATTGTCAAGCAAACCATTACCCACTTATAGTAGAGGGATAAAGGGACTCGTGTCACCTACTCCAAACCTAAAGACATAATAATGAAAAAGAACACAAGGATGAAAAAAAAATACACATGTCATAATTTTCATAAACTTATATCTAGTTTAATATTTCTAGCTACATGGTACACAATAACACATGGTACAAAATAACACATTGATTAGTTCAGGTTATATTAAGGTTAACATGGCTAACTCAGAAGGTATAAGTTTAGGTTGATTAGTTCCTGGGTTATATTAAGGTATATCTATTACATATGAACTATAAAAAATATGTGTGAGCATAAAGATGTTAACTTCTTAGTTAAAAATCAAAATTTTGAAGTCGAAATTACTCAAAAGTTTGCTCTAGATCACAAATTACTATACCATAACAATGAGACAAAGAAAACCATAACCCACTTATAATAGAGGGATAAAGGGACTCGTGTCACCTACTCCAAACCTAAAGACATAATAATGAAAAAGAACATAAGGATGAAAAAACAATACACTTGTCATAATTGTAAAGCAAACCATAACCCACTTATAATAAAGGGATAAAGGGACTCATGTCACCTACTCCAAACCTAAAGACATAATAATGAAAAAGAACATAAGGATGAAAAAACAATACACTTGTCATAATTGTCATAAACTTATATCTAGTTTTATATTTCTAGCTACATGGTACACAATAACACATGGTACAAAATAACACATTGATTACTTCAGGTTATATTAAGGTTAACATGGCTAACTCAAGAGGTATAAGTTCAAGTTGATTAGTTTAGGTTGATTAGTTCAGGTTATATTAAGGTTGATTAGTTCAGGTTTATTAGTTCAAGTTATATTAAGGTTGATTAGTTCAGGTTACAGAAACATTGGGGCACAAAGTTTTACTCCCTTTCTATATGGTTTTTGGTGATTCCCTGGTTTGGTATGATACTAGTAATCAAATGAACTAGTGTACACTTACATAGAGTAAACTGTAATGACATTACCATAAGAATTTAATTGCATTAGCTTATCTGTAACGATGTAATGATATCATGTTCACCACATTAGAGATTATGGATGTACTTATACCTATGGAATACACTGATATTATGTAAACTACCTCTATAAGAGCTTAAGCTTACCTTATTACATAAACAGGGTCTATAAATCCCATGTATTAAGTAATAAAGCATGCATAAGAGTGTTCTATAATACTAGCTATAAGCTCCCAGGAATATCCGTAATGAATAAGCAAGTACTATACCCCATATGTTGAATTAGACCAATATCACTGATTAGGCTAATTACTCTATTTCTTATGTTTCCATCACTATGATTGGACTTCTAGATTTCCTTATGTTATAGCTTTTATATAAGTTGAATCTATAATCACAAGGTGTTCAATCTTACTTGTATTATGAATATAGAAGCACTGTAATGAATGATAATCATACCAGGAATCGAAACTGTTCATGTAATTTGCTAGCTTATATATACATAGTGTTCAATCTTATAGGGTACCAAATCACAGCCTCTAAGAGATCAATGGTTACTGTTATTCCATAATATATGACTCTATCAACTATTAGTAATACAGGATAGTTACAGGATCACAAGTACATAACTACTAACACAGATAAAGAGCATGTCGAATATGTTGAATACTGCATACATATAAAAAACCGATCTGCTTCATAAGCTTCTAATACAAGCTTTTCAAAGCTGACAGATACTAGACCCTTATGTACAAGTTGTAAGTAGTAGAAAAAAAATAGCAAGTAGCTATCATAAGCATCATGTAGAACTATGAATGTTTATAAATCTAAAATGACCCTTTGCATTACAGTGATACATTTATAAACAGTGATACCTTTATTAAGCACTATGATTTCGATATAATCTTCATAACGTTATGGTACAAGTAATAGATACTAGTGAATTGTAGGATATGTGTGTGGCTATAAACCCCATATGTTGAATTAAACCAATATCACTGATTAGGCTAATTACTCTATTGCTTATGTTTCCATCACTTGCTTGGACTTCTAGATTTCCTTATACTATAGATTTTATATAAGTTGAATCTGTAATCACATGGTGTTCAATCTTACTTGTATTATGAATATAGAAGCACTGTAATGAATGGTAATCATACCAGGAATCGAACCTGTTCATGTAATCTGCTAGCTTATATATACATAGTGTTCAATCTTAGAGGGTACCAAATCATAGCCTCTAAGAGATCAATGGTTATTGTTATTCCATAATCTATGACTCTATCAACTATTAGTAATAGGGGATAGTTACAGGATCACAGGTACATAATTTCTAACATAGATAAAGCAATCATGGAGGCATGAGTTTTCCCTTTCCTTATCTTGCGTTTTCCACCCCTCTAGTGTGCCTTTTACTATTTTATCATATTTTCTTGTTATGGGTGCATGGCTCAAGAGCCCAATCTTTCATTTGAGAGATTGAGCATTTATAATTCCTTAGGATGAGGCAGTTTATTGCTTGTTAAGGTTGGAACAATACAAGGCTCCTTTTATGTGTGGAGCATCAAGTGCTCTAGGAATTAGGTGATGACTATGGGGTAAAGCTCGTACTAGGATTTTTCCCACACACTAAGTTTTGTCCCAACCATTTTTTCATTTTTCGTTTTTCCTTTATTGTGGCTTTCTTTTCTTTCATCATTCATTTAGATGCATGAAACTCTAGTGCAATTTTATTTAGCCCAAACACAAGGATGGGGATGACTGTGTCAATCTCCATGATCAAAGATTACTTTCTCGAAGAATGGATATGGAATAGAGGGAATGATGGAAAGTGGCAATTATGGAATATCATGGCCATCCTACTTCAATTAGAGCCTCAATAGTACTATCCTTATTATAATACTAAGGCCTTAGAGGAGGTCCCATTGGACTAGGATCAAAGAATAACCTCCCAAGTAAAGTGAGGGAACAAGAATACAATGAAGATCGGTCAATCATTTAGATCACCCTTTGATTCATGTTAGTATCCCACAAATTAATAAGCAAAATCATAACTACAAAATGGTAAAAGTCCCTCCTAATGAATGACCACCTTCCTTCAAGAAGAAATGACAGATGGGAGAGAGAAATCTAACTAGAGCATATATTTGGAGGGTCCATGGCATCATGTCAAGAGGAACTATAGTGGAACATCACATAAAGGAGAAACTACAAATTATGATGATTTTCAACCTATGGGTAAACATAACATCGAAGGGAGGAGGAATTCTGACAATGAGGATGAAAGTTCAATGGGAAATTCTCTTCCTGCAAATCCTTCTTTGTTATTGCCACAAGAAATTTTGCTTGAAGGAGGACATGAAGATGAAGGAACTAGAAGTGATTTTGAAATCACTAAAGATAAAAAGGATGATTTAGAGCATGTTTTCTAATCTTCAGAGGATAAATCTAAATCGCCTGATGAATCGAC
Organism: Pinus albicaulis; assembly: GCA_034641835.2. Taxonomy (NCBI): domain Eukaryota; kingdom Viridiplantae; phylum Streptophyta; class Pinopsida; order Pinales; family Pinaceae; genus Pinus; species Pinus albicaulis. Next base: position 275,601,808 of record CM076584.1, on the reverse strand, counting down.
ATTGGACTCAGTTAAATCTAGTAATATCAAGGATATTTCCAACAATTCCATGGTCTTGCATGGATCTACACTAATTAGGGAAGATGAGAAGATGCTTTTGGAAATTCCAGCAATGATGGTCCAACCATTGAGACTAATAAAGGGAATATTTCAGGTGAGTGTGTTTCCATTGAAGTTATCTGTATGGAACCTCTTGATAAATTGCTTCCATGTGCACGTTGTTGATACTTTGTTCTGTCTGCAATGCCTTCTGATTTGTCAAAGTATTTTTGTTATTATTTATTTCTTTTTTTTTCAACAAAATTTTTGGATGTAGTATTTAAGATTTCTGTTGTGTATGTGTACTTGCTAATCTAACTACTTTTATGTTTCTGTGCTTGGAATTTTGGTTAAAACTTTGCAATTTTTTGCTAGTCTTCCTAGATTGTAATTCTTCTAAATCTATGAAGAGTGGAAAAATGCTAAACATAAGCCATTCAATTTTTGTGACAAGATATTAAAGGCTTGTGATAATTCTAGTTACTTTTATTTTGTATGACTAGATTGAATAGTTTGTAAATTATTATATATCAGCTTGTCGTGTGAGTCATGTTACATTGGTGTGAAATTGAGGTAACTCCGTTGAGTTATTTTTTATAAAGTTAAAATTAGGGACTGCATGATTATATATTTTACAAATATTACGCCATTATGTGTCGAGCACTTTTTTAAATCAATGCCTATAAGAGAATAGTTTTAGGATAGGGAGTAAGCATGCCCAACTACTAAAAACAAAGAAACTAAAATATGAAATGAAATGAGTAAATATAGCTACCATGTTAGTGAAATAGCAACTAGAATATATTTCAAAATAAGATATGATTATCTCTAAATAATATGAAATTAGAATCTTAACTAGATTATGAAAGTGAATGTAATGAATCCAAATATCATAATATTAAAAACTAGTTAGATTATAAAAGAAATGACAGAAAATGATACTAAAAACTAGTTACATTATAAAAGAAATGGTTGAAAGGAAACATGACAGAAAGGGTAACATAGCGATATCTGCACCTACCTAATCACAACTACTGAACCTAATCATGGCTACTGATCATGATGGAAGCTAGCCCTTTTTTCAGTACTTAAAACACTTAGCAAATTAGACAATGTTAAAAGGTTTACAAAAACAGTAAAGAGGTTATTTTGACCCATTTCCTGCCCTTAAACTCAGAAAAAACAGGCCCTTCAAAGTAGAAATTTCCCAACTACTGAAAACAAAGCAACTAAAATATGAAATGAGATGAGTAAATATAGCTACCATGTTAGTGAAATAGCAGCTAGACTATATTTCAAAATAAGATATGATTAGCTCTAAATAATATGAAATTAGAATCTTAACTAGATTATGAAAGTGAATGTAATGAATCCAACTATATCATAATATTAAAAACTAGTTAGATTATAAAAGAAATGACAGAAAATGATACTAAAAACTAGTTACATTATAAAAGAAATGGTTGAAAGGAAACATGACAGAAAGGGTAACATAGCGATATTTGCACCTACCTAATCACAACTACTGAACCTAATCATGGCTACTAATCATGATGGAAGCTAGCCCTTGTTACAGTACTTAAAACACTTAGCAGATTGGACAATTTTAAAAGGTTTACAAAAACAGTAAAGAGGTTATTTTGACCCATGTCCTGCCCATAAAATCAGAAAAAACAGGCCCTTAAAAGTAGAAATTTCCCAACTACTGGAAACAAAGCAACTAAAATAAGAAATGAGATGAGTAAATATAGCTACCATGTTAGTGAAATAGCAGCTAGACTATATTTCAAAATCAGATATGATTAGCTCTAAATAATATGAATTAGAATCTTAACTAGATTATGAAAGTGAATGTAATGAATCCACTATATCATAATATTAAAAACAAGTTAGATTATAAAATAAATGACAGAAAATGATACTAAAAACTAGTTACATTATAAAAGAAATGGTTGAAAGGAAACATGACAGAAAGGTAACATAGCGATATCTGCACCTACCTAATCACAACTACTGAACCTAATCACAGCTACTGATCATGATGGAAGCTAGCCCTTGTTACAGTACTTAAAACACTTAGCAGATTGGACAATATTAAAATGTTTACAAAAACAGTAAAGAGGTTATTTTGACCCATGTCCTGCCCTTAAACTCAGAAAAAAGAGGCCCTTTAAAGTATAAATTTCCCAACTACTGAAAACAAAGCAACTAAAATATGAAATGAGATGAGTAAATATAGCTACAATGTTAGTGAAATAACAACTAGACTATATTTCAAAATCAGATATGATTAGCTCTAAATAATATGAAATTAGAATCTTAACTATATTATGAAAGTGAATGTAATGAATCCAACTATCATAATATTAAAAACTAGTTAGATTATAAAAGAAATGATAGAAAATGATACTAAAAACTAGTTACATTATAAAAGAAATGGTTGAAAGGAAACATGACAGAAAGGGTGACATAGCGATATCTACACCTACCTAATCACAACTACTAAACCTAATCACGACTACTGATCATGATGGAAGCTAGCCCTTGTTTCAGTACTTAAAACACTTAGAATATTGGAAAATGTTAAAAGGTTTACAAAAACAGTAAAGAGGTTATTTTGACCCATGTCCTGCCCTTGAACTCAGAAAAAAGAGGCCCTTCAAAGAAGAAATTTCCCTTGAAGAATGCTAGCAGAATATCATTTTTTTATAATCCTGACTAGGCATTAGATTATATTAAAACTATACTAAAGGCAGTTAAGGAGAAGTACAGTTTACCATTCCTGCCAGAAAAAAAACTTTGTTTCCATCATATCAAAACTAGTATAGAATATTTTCCCAATAAAGTGCTCAGAATATGAATTTTAGTTGGATATTTTGTGAGCCTCTTGTTCCCGTGTTTCACGGAATTTGGGGCTACAAATATGTAATTTAGTCATGGTGATGTCCTGTGTCTAGTTGAAGTCCAATGTTAGGTTTATGATGTAAACATATGGATGCCTATTTCATTACACCTGGAGGTATTTATCACGCATGCATTATTCACCTTCTCAAAAAAATAACAAAAATTCCATAGAATGATGTATTAATTTGGGTAATTTTTTAGTGAATATGATATTTACCATGGTTAAATATTTAAATCTTGACATTCACATGATACATCTAACATCATTCCTACAGCTAAAGCAACAAACATCACTACAAATACATAAATACTAACACAGACAAAGAGGATGCTGAATATGTTGAATAAAGAGCAGGAAAAATACCTAGTATTGCAGTCACTTGAAGTTTCCGCAAACCAACACACGGACGAAAGCAGCAGCACAAACAAAAATGTGCGAAAAAATAGACCAACAGCAGCACAGACAGAAAAACACGCGAATAAACAGACCGGTAAACAAATAAAATTCGCACACAATTTATTTATAGCAACTAGTTTGGCCAAACTTTTGATGCCGGTTTTTCCATCTCCGACAAAAATTCTGTTTGCATACACCGTCAGTGTGCCATCAATATAAACGGAAGAAAGTTAAATAGTTCGGCCAAACTATTGCCGAAAAAGGTTTTCTGCCCCCGATTCTCACAAAAGTGTAACCCATCTTCACATATCTGCCCTTCTCCCAACCTTGAGAGATGCAATCACATCTTGAGCTCCCCCCTTGCTCCTCACCAGGGCCTAGGTGTTTCTATGAGACATGAAGTTAGACCTCAGGATCAAATCCAATTTTATCTTCACTTGGGTATTTCCTGAGCTCCATTGGTTTCCTTACCAGATCCGGATTACTCGTAACAACAACCTATTGCTACTCCCCATCATAATTTCTGTACAGAACCCCATTCCCTTTCAGGATTTTCCTATAAATTGTTTTTTTGGGAAAATGATATCTATCAGAAGTGTCTCCACCTTTTACCCTAGGTTCTTGGAATCATTTACCAATCAGTAACTTCTTCCTTTAACTCAGAGGAAATCATTAATTAACTTTTTTTTTGAAAAGACAAAAGATAATATATTAAAGTATTACTCATTCAAAATATGCCATAACAATTTTTTAGATCAATAATTAAATTAAAATAGAGTGTTACGGAGATCCACTCAAAGAAATTATTTCTGTCATGCTAAATTATGGAGTCGTATTTTGAAGATATCCATATAATTGAATGAGATACCTCTTAATAAAATATGTGATTTAACTATATTCCCTCAACATAATCATTTTGAAGACCCTTTTTGGTAATGGATACTAATTGGATCTTCCTTAATTGGATCTGGAGATCCACTCAAAGAGATTATTTCTTGTTCGCCAAATTATGGAGTCTAAATATCCATAGAATTGAATTTTTTACATCTATATGGACTCCCATCAATTAGAAAAATCTTAATAAATTATGTTAATTTATTATTATTTTAGATTTTTTTAATTAAAAAAATTGTATATTTAAAATTATATATTATTTTAATAATTTAAAAATAAACTTAAAAAAAACAGAAACAAAGAAGTGATCAACCTTACCTTTGATAATCAAAATTATTTCTATGTGTTTTCCAACAATAAGAAAATATGAACATCCTTGAGATAAGAACTAATTCCCATTAGCTTCGGAGTTGTCCAAAAATAAGAAAATAAGAAAAAGATGAACATAGTTAACATAAGAACTAATTCCCATGAGTCTCGGAATGAGACCTAGGGGTGGTCTATCCCCAAGACCCCTTGGAAACATAGAACCTATCAATTCTAACAAAGTGGAAGATGAAAAGCACGCCACCATTACAATCTTTTTGACCTATTAAGCCAACCCACCTATAGCTATCTTGGAGCACTTATTTCCCTTCTCTGCAACCATAAAAACAAGATTTTGAAAAATCAAAGTTAGATTCTTTCTAGTCTCTTAAGATTCGACAGACACATTGGTTAGCAGACAATAACCATTTTTAAATATCACCAAAAATAAGATGAATTAACATGGACCTCCATATTCTTAACATGGCCTTTGTTTCATTGTATATAATTTTTTTTTTTAACATGCAACTCCATATTCTTAATATCTATACTTGGATTGAACACTCATCAATCATAGAGTTCAAGCACCCATTGAGAGCTTTTATCGCTTGATTGCTTCAATGTTGAGCGTATTGCTTTCGAGGATATCTGAATCCAAATAGACCATGGGCTATTGCAAAAGAGAATAAGAAATAGAATAACATCTTTATAAATTACAAATTCTATAATATTTTGGAAGTTAAACAGTTCACTTCCTGATATTGTCAAAATATACCTTCGGAATAAACAATATATATTAATATAAAATGAAAATGCACATAACATAACCAAACGATATGCTAATGGCAGAGCTACTGCAACGATGAGGTATGTAAAGTGAAAGAAACAAATGTTTAATTTCATCAGTAAATATTTGGAAAGGAATTGATAGTACATACCGAGGATTTTCACTAGCTTTATTATAACAAGCATTTGAAACCTTGAGAAAAATTATCGTTGTCCCTGTGCCCAACTAAGGATTCCTTAACTGAGGATTTGATAAACCACCTTGAATAAGTTGTCAACGCGAGATCAAGAAAATGAAGCTGGGAATGATCATATCTCCCCTTGATTTTGGGGGAAAACCGTGCACATGTTATGCAGAATATGCACATATGTTGTATCACGATTTTTGTATGAGTTTAGATAAAGAGGTTTATTTATGAACATCCAATACGTTCAACGTACTCACCTATCAAAAACAACAAACCAAAGACCGATTATAACAGCTGGTTCATCGTTGAGTACAACAAACCAAAGACCGATTATAACTGGATTATAATTGGTTCATCGTTGCGTACAACGTGATCAGCAACATGGTTTGTCCTAAAGCCAATAGTCCCAACATTGTTCAGCCCCTTGGGCAAGTTTGCTCCTACCAGATACTTCAAAAATAATAAATATATTATATAGACTAATATAAAATAATTAGAAATTTAAATATTTTTATAAAAATATCATCAAATATTGCTATAGTCTAAAAATCCCACAGAATAATCCAGAAATTCTCGTAAGATTCTGAAAAATTCCCATAAATATTTATCAGAATCTTGTTTACAGTTGTCAGATTTCAGTATTTTCGGTCCCCTAAGGGTTTTTGATAGTGCTGAATCTATTTCCACTATCAAAAATGCAATTCAAACAGTCCAACTCCTGATTTGTTGAATATCTTTTTACCGGATTCCGAAAAAAACCGTTGTCCAGACTATTCTGTTGCGTCGATAAACAACTCCTCAAACATTTTATAATTTGTTAAGTAGAAACTAATAATAATAATATTGACCAAAATTTTTCAGTTTAAAATACATTTCCACCTTCAGAATTTATTCATAATTAAAATAAAAAACATTATCTTTCTCCTTATTTAAAATATAATTGATAAAATTTCAATCATAAATGATTTGTTAAAAAATTTATCATCAATTATTGAAAAATAATAAAATAGAAATATTAAATTTTATTTAAATTATATATATATAATCACTATAAACTATAGACGAATGAAACTTTATCAATTTTGGTACGTTTTTCATGCACTCAGATGGCCAACAGACCTGGTTTCCCTCGCGCAGGTTGAGGCCATAGTTGAAGTTTATAATTTTGTAACCTGCTTTGCAAATATAAATAGAAAATAGAAAGGTCCTACTATATTTACAAAAAAAAATAATCACTATAAACTATTTAAATCTTCTAAATTAAATTAATTATTTATATAAATTAATATATCATCACAAGTCAACAATCCTTAATTCTCTTAAGTTAATAAAAACAATTTTAGATTCATTGTTTTATATCTTTCTTATTAAATTATTAAAAATATTAAAATGATGAGAACTTAATAATATTTTTGTGGTACAGTAATAAAAATAATTTCATTTAGTAATAAGACAAATCACAATTTTTGGATGCGAATGCCTGTCGCATGTGATGGGACGCTCGTCCCTTGCCACCTCCCGAGGCTGCCGTTTTGGGCTGGCCATCTGGCCTCCCACAAATGCATTAACAGGGGCATTCAATATGCCACCCCACGATGCATTAATGTCATTCTCTCGAACCATTGACGCGTTGAGCATTTCATCTGGTCTTCTTCGGCTCTTGGTATGGATGTTGGTCTCCTGTATGGCGATTGCTCTATCTGCACCACCATTAAGCTTCGCCGAAGTTCTTGCCCGCCCACCTGCGCTGAGCCTAGCACTCGAACACAGACAGGCAGACGATGTGAGCTTCTTTGCTGCTTGGAGACCATTCCTGAGTTCCACCATTCGCATAGTAAGCTCTGTTGTTCGAATTCTTTGTGCACTTCTTCTGGCCATCCATTGTCTCTTCTCCTCTGTCCGTTCCATCAACCTCCCCTTCTCGCTATGCCTAGAGTGTGCCATCGTATGTGATGTCGTCGTGGCTCCAGTCATGGTCGTGCCTATTTCCCTCAGTCTTCTCCCTCTTCGGACTCATCCTTTGATGATTTCCCCTGTGACCACCTTCCAAAAACCAGAAGTCGCAGGGGCAGGCCTCGCTCCCCTGACACCGCCCATCCATCTGTGCGTCTTCCGCCTCCCTTTGTCTTCTCCTCTGCACCTCATGTCGACCCTTCCGCCGCTCCTCCCATTCCTCCTCTGCCTTCCTCCTCTTCCCTTCGCCAAACCTCCCAGTGTGTGGAGTTAAAATTCAACTGTGTGTTTGAAAGGCCAGTCCTCATGGTGTTTGTCACGGTTACTATTTTTGAAGAGTCTACTTGCCTTGCGCCTCCTTCGACCACAATCCCTGATCCCTCTATCGCATTTCTCATCCCCAATGCTCCTAATCCTGCCTCTGCTGAAAACACCAAGGTCTCCTTGGCTCAATTAAATATCGCCCGTGACATTTCAATGGAGGTCCAGAGTACGGAAGGCAAGGAAAAAGGCAAAGAGCTTCCCTCAACTGATGAAGGCGGAAGCAGCGACGAGTACAAATGCAGAATTGTAGAAGAACCGCCCTCTCCAACAAATGAACAGTAGTCTGAAAATCCCTCAGAGGTTTTTGTTTTTCATGCACAATGTTTTTAGGTTAATTATGGTTTTCCTGTTTATTCACCCTTTGCTTGACGAGTGGTCAGTTATACTTTCTGTATTTTTGTTAAACTACTTGGTTGAAAGGCCAGTTTCCCCTATGAGGGTGGCAACTCTTAATTTGCAGAGACTGGTTTCCCCTCTATGGGCAGTCCAAACTCTTATTTCTCACAGCATTCAAGCCCTATGCTCAGGCTCTCTCAACTGAGGCAGCGACAATTTTGTACTTTTATGTTACATATTAATAGATTTAGTGTTACTTAAAAAAAAAAAATAAGACAAATCACAATTTTTTATTAATTTTTTTATAATAAAATTAAAAATAAAATTAAAAAATTAATTTTCACTCATCAAACTAATATTTTTAAAAAATAATTTACCTTTCTTAAAATTTCATTTACCTTATTCATTTCATAGACTAGCTATAGCAATATTTATCGTGTTACAATTATAAATTTTACTTAACACTGTGTGATATGTTTTTTCCCAAATACTTTAACAATATATTATAAGTTATAATATTTCAATTCATTTCATATACTTATTATACTAATCTTTATCATACACTTTGTGATATGTTTTTTCCAAATATTTTAATAATATATATTATAAATTATAATACTTCAATTTATGAAATTATGTATTTATTATCAAAATTAATTATATATATTTAAGACTCGTATAACGAAAACACCAAGATGACTTTTTATTGATTTCTATTAATTAGGAAAGAGTTTCAATTATTAGGGATTGTCTTTGCATATTTTATGAGGGGTCACGGGTGAGTGACCATAAGAGCTACTTCTCATTTTTTATTTTGATGATCTTTATTCATAGATTCCAAATACTTGGAGGTTTTCTTAGCCATATTGGCATTCTTTTTGGGGTTGAACTTTCTCTTTTTCTATGTGGGTGTTTGGATATATTGCAACTTAAGCTTCTTGTTTGGATTTACAAGAGTCTTTCTTTTTCTAGAATGATAGTGGTAATAAAAAATCTTCTATATTCTTATTTATGTGTCAAATATGGTGGATATTAGGGTCTTTCCTTGTTTCCCTAGGATGGTTGCATCATTCCCAAGGATGAAGGAGGTCTTGGCTTGCTAGATGCGGTGAATCAAGGTAGCATTTTGGTTCCCAAATGGGTGGTTAAATTCTTAGAGGTTCATCCCCTTGATATTTTTAGAAACCAACATGTTGGAAGAAATTAGTGGAAAACTTATGTGACATCTTTAAGCTCCTTATAATTTTCATATTTCTAAGTCCATCATTTTTAATAATTTTTAGTGGCAAAACTTAGTGTGTTAGCAGAGGAAATGGAGTAAATCTGCTTGGGATTTGGGAAAGAGAATAGTCTAGAATTAGAAATAGAATGGAACTTGTATTTATCGTATTCTTAATTTTGAAGCAAAGAAGTTTAGAAGAAAAAGAAAAAAGAAAAAAACATTTTTCTTCCAAGGGATTTTTGGGATTTCAATTTTTTTCTTAGACAAATTAGTGTTATTTGGCTTCAAAGTTTGTTTTATCCTCCAAGGATAGAACTACCTTTTCGGATATCATCCCAAAAATACCATTCCAAGAATAATATTGATATGGATCGTCCTTTTGCACAAATTAGTAGTGGAGTTTCATGTCCCCTTTGACCCAATATGAGATTGTCATAAGTTTTGTACTCTATTTTGCATAGACCTCATGAATTACAACTCTTCATCAACAGTAGATAGATTTTACTAATGAAGAAATTTGCTTGATTGGATTAGTTTGTGGTCAATTAGATTCTCTTATAAAATTCTTGGTTTGTAATTTATCAAAGTCTCCCCTCCAAAGCTTATTGACTTAAGATTCAATTTTACTTAAAACACATTCTTGGAAACTCCTCTATACATACATTTTCATGAAAATGTTCCTTTGTAAATTCATATTAACCTAGGATTCAATTTTACGTGGATCACATTTATAAAAAATTCTCTACAAATGTACTATGAGGTTAGTTATGCCCAATTTTTTACTTAAAATGCTTATACAACTCCTAAACAATCTTTCCTTTCCTTTCTCTTTCCAATCCTCCCTTTAAATTTCTCTTTCCAACTACTTATATATGTCTGTGTGTGTGCATTCAGAATTCCTTTCCAGGGTGCGACACTTCCAAGAATCCTTAGTTGAGGACAGATGCTTATTATGTTCAAAGGCTAGTGAAGAATCCTTGGTACTTATTATCCATCAGTAAGATAAATATTTATTGATGTGCAATTTAACATTTCATTCTTCACTTTACATAACATATCATGTGTTGCTTCACTTTATAGAAATGATCATGCAATAGCTCATTGAATTAAAAATATGTGATCTATGTGTTTCATTCATTGAATTTGATTACATTTATACTTCAACAATTAGTTATCAATAATTGAATAACTTCCTAACTACCTAACATAGTTGAACAAAATCTCATAGGATTCCTATAGGATTATGACATTTCCCCCCTTATTTCGATGAGACATATGACATACCAAGTAAGGATATAAATTTTTCGAACTATTCACGCCCTAATGCTTTGGTAAAAATATCTGCAATTTGTTCAGAAGTTGGACAATGTGTCATATGAATTGTTTTGGCCTCTACATGATGTCAAATAAAATGATATTTGGTGTTGATATGTTTGGTTCAATCATGAAACATTGGATTATTGGCCAACTGAATTGTAGAAGAGTTGTTGACAAATAGAGGAGTTGAACCTCTTTGTTTCTCCTACAAATCTTCGAGTATTTTTCGAAGCCAAATTATGTACTTAGTAGCTTGAGCTACTGCAACATATTTGGCTTTGATGGTAGAATAAACAGGAACATATTGCTTGCGCGATCTCCAACTAATGGCTACTGATCCAAGATTCATCGAATATCCAAAAGTTGAGACTCCATTTTCTTTATCTCCATAAAAATCTGAATCTAAATAACCAACAAGATGGAAGTCTAAAACTTTGGAATATTTGATGTTGTAAGTTTGAGTTCCTTTTAAATATTTCAAAACTCTTTTTGCTGCTACCCAATGCCCCTCACAAGGATGAGGCATAAACCTGGAAAGTATTTGGACATCAAAGGTTATATCAGGATGAGTAATAGACAAATAAATTAAACTTCCAACAAGTTGCATGTACTTTGTTGGATCTTACAACGATTTTCCTTCTTTGAAAGTGAGTTTCAAATTCTTCTCCATTGGAGTAGCAACAAGATTACATTCTGTCATATTATATTTGTTCAATAACTTATTAGCATATTTCTTCAGAGAGATGAAAATATGTTGTGGTTCTTTATCAACTTCAATTCCAAGATAATAATGAAGTAAACCTAAATATTTCATATCAAAACCATTTTTCAATTCCTTCTTTATAGATGATATGTATTCATCATTGTTTCCTTTGATCATCAAATCATCAACATATACAACTAGATATACAACTGATCTTCCAACTTTCTTAACTAAAAGAGTGGAATCATCTAGGTAAAAATGTTTATAGTTTCATTTAAGAAGATGTTCAGTTAGCTTTTCATACCATGCTTGTGGTGCTTGTCTCAAGCCGTACAAATACTTCAATAGTTTGCAAACATTTTTTTCTTTCCATTTAACAGAAAAACCTTTTGGTTGAATCATGTAAACATCTTCTTTCAAATCTCCATTTAAAAAGGCAATTTTGACGTCCATATGATGAATTTTCCATTCTTTCTGAGCTGCAATAGAAAATAAATATCTAATAGTGCCCCATTTAGTTGTAGGATCAAAAGTATTTGTATAGTTGATACCCTCTTTTTATGCATATCCCTTCGCTGCAAGTCTTGCTTTGTGTTTTTCTAGCGAACCATCAGCTTTATCCTTATTTTTATAAATCCATTTGCAACCAATAGGTTTGATGCCAACAAGATGATCCACCAACCTCCTTTATGAGAGCATCATATTCATTTTGCATTGAATTTTTCCACTGCTCATAACTAGCAACTTCTTCAAAGCAAGTAGGTTCACAATCCATAGAAAAATAAAATTCACAATGAGAATAGTTACCTTAGGAACTTCCAGCCTTAAACTCATCATATTTCTTTGGAAATGTTCGAATACAAGTTTAACTTCGCAAATATTGTGTAGGAATTTTTTCAAGAAGTTGATCATCTTCTTCATCTAGCACAGTTCTTGCCATTTCTATCATTGTTTCTATAGAAACACTTTCATCAACCAATTCCTCATCAGCAGCAACATAATTATTATAATCAACCGCAATCAATTTCTCATCATTGAGAGGAGGAAACTCCACAGACTGATCTAATATAGGAATCCCCCCTTCAGGATGGGGAAGTATATTATCTGATTCATAATAAAACTTTTGAGGCACAAAATTTTCTATTTGATTAAGTTGTCTATCAACAGTGAGGGAATGTTTATCAGTTTCAAGAAAAATTACATCTCTCGGCAAAATAAACTTTTTGTTCTCTTCATCATACAATTGAAATGCCTTAGAAGTCATGGAATACCCTAAAAATATACATTTTCTTCTTTTTTCACTCATCTTATTTGTCTGATGTTTAGGAATCAAAGCATAACATTGGGAACCAAAAATTCGGAAATATTTAACAAGAGGAAGGTGATTATACTACATTTCATATGGAGTTTTGTTGTTAATGACAGAGGAAGGGCATAGATTTCTAATGTATTCTTCACAAAGCACGAATTCTCCCCAAACATCAATTTTTCATTCTTAAAAAACATCATTGACCTTACCATATTAAGAAATGTTATGTTCATTCATTCAACAACACCCTTTTGTTGTGGATTATATGGTATTCTAGTATGGTGTTTGTTGCCATTCTCTTGCAAATATGTTTCAAAAGTATGTGAAGTATATTCTCCTCCATTATCAGTCCTTATAGTACCAATAGTAAGTTGTGCTTCATTTTTTATCAAGAGATGAAATTTCTTAAACACATAAAAAACTTGTGATTCTTCTTTAAGCAAATAAACCCAACACATCCTTGAATAATCATCAATAAAAGTGAGTATGTATTTATTTCCATTCACAGTTAGTGGAGGCATTAGACCACATAAATAAGAGTGTATGAGGCTTAATTTTCTTTTATTTCTAGACTTATAATTCTTAAAAGACTATTTGTGATGCTTCCCCAATATACAAGCATTACATGGGGTCAATTTTCTAGTAACTGTTGGAAGTCCCTTAATCCCCTGTTGTTTCACAATTTGAATACTTTCATAATTAACATGACTGAAGCATGCATGCCATAACAAACAAGATAAAAGAGTATCATTTTTCTTAACTAAATAAGTTTTGTTCAATGCAACAGACGACATACCATGAAACTTCAATAATTTATCTTCTTCAACACCAATCATTACAGTTTTATTGTAAGTTGCTCTTCTAATTTCTACTTTACCATCAAATATGTGAATGGAATTTCCTTGGTGTCTTATTTTTATAAGAGATAACAAATTTCTTTGGAACTGCAGAATGTAAATAACATCATTCAAAATATAATTTGAAAGTCTAGGATTTTTTAACTGAATTGAAACAATCCATGATGGTTTGGTTTGGGAATTATCATCAAATTACACTATTCCATCAATATTATCACTGAATTGATCAAAAAAATCTCTTCAAAAGGTTATCTTTAATTAAAAACATGTGATCTGTGTCTACAACCCATCTTTCATACCATGAAGAAAAAAAATACTAAAAACATCTTCCATGTGGAAATTACAATGAGCGACAACATAATGTGCATTCTCAGAAGACTGTCCTTAGTTTGGAATTATATGGTCTTTATTTTCAAGAATTTTTTCTCTTTTTTCATTAATTTTCTCCAAGGGAATTCGAAAATTTTCAATAGTATGTCCAATTTTACCACATCTAAAACATTTTACAGCCGGTATATTAGAAAAAATTCTTTGTTTTTCATTCTATTGTCTATCTCCCTACCTCTATAATTCTTCCTACCTCAACCTCTATTACCCTTAGTATTTTTGAAAGATTCCTCTTTAAGTTTTTGGTATTTTTGAGGAAGACATAGGGTTCAAGTATTATAACTATGTAATGCTTCTTTATTGCCAAAATCCTACTCTCTTTCTGCAATTTTCCCTAATAATTTGTCAAAATCTAAATCTTTTAATTGCCCACTAGCGTGGAGAGATTCCAAGTAGTGTGAATAACTAGGGTAAAGAGCTTTTATAATGGAAGTAAGTGAAAAATCAACTTTAACTCCAGTAGATTCAATTTCATGATTGATGGCTTTAATTTCAGAGGTAAGTTTTAAAGGATCGTTATCGCTCATTTCCATATTAAATAACTTCAACAATAAATGAATTATCTCCAATTCAGAATGTGAATCTTAAAGCTCTTTTAATTTTTTTATGGCATCATAAGTTTTTTTACTCTGAGTAATGTATCTGCTTACCTCTTCTTATACTAAAGTGGAGATTAAGGCAAAGACCTTCTTATCCTTAATTTTCTAGATTGGTAGTTGTTTTCACTCATCAGGCTGCTTTGGTGCATTCTCTCCTTCTCCTTCACACACTCCACCCCAGAAATCATTAAAGATCAGACTATTTTTCACTTTCCTAAACCACTCCTAGTAATTTTCCTTTCCAGAAAGGACAACCCCAATTAAGGACACCAAGGAGTTCATTTTTTCAGATAATCTTACAAAACAATCTATAAAAATTTGTTCTAAATCACTACCAGAAAGTTCTTCTAAAAAAAATATTTTATTTTTAATAACCTCCTGACACTGATTTCTCTTAAAAACACAGATTTAACTTGCAAATTCAGTGATATTTTTGTTTTATCACTAAAAGGAACTGGTTTTTATTAAATAAAAACTCTGCTTTATTTACAACAATTGAACCATTCAATGCTTCTGCTTCAACAAAATTTCAATCACAGATTTCTTAAAAAAACCACAGTGTTTAACTTATTGATCCTTCTGCACTGTGTACACAACATTGCCTTCACTCTAAAACACAAATTCCGTCAAAAAAATAAAACAAATATTTTGCAAGACCCCATGAATGCACCATTATAAGTGCATTCAATACAACAGGTGATTGAAGAAGTAGCAAATAGGCACAAATGCTAACAACACAATCACGGTCTAACATCACAAATTTCTTCAATGCTTGCATAGCCAAACTGAACGCAAAGTTTTCCAGAGGGTTGGGGTTTACACCAAATCCAAGCACACTCCCTCCGAACGATACATGAGCACACTCCCTCTTCAACTATGGAGGATCCAACGTTTGAAATTAACTAGCTTTGATACCATTGTTGAATTAAAAATATGTGATCCGTGTGTTTCATTCATTGAATTGGATTACATTTATACTTTAACAATTAGTTATCACTAACTGAATAACTTCCTAAGTACCTAACCTAACTGAATAGAATCTCGTAGGATTACAACATAGCTCTGCCATAAGCGTATTTTTTGGTCATCTTCTGAATATTTCCTTTAATATTAATATGAGATGATTTTTTAATCCCTATTTTTCATATAATATCTTTTATTTTCTATTTTTCATATATATCTTTTGACTGGTGAACTTTACTGGAAGGGAACCAACACATTGGCTATTAGGATTCAGATGTCCTTGGAAGTAATGTGTTATTGAGCATGTTGAGTAAAAGCTGAGTGGGTGATTGAACTCTATAATTCATGTATACATATAGATATTAACAATATGGAGGCCCATGTTAATTCTTTTGTATTTACCCAATGAATCAAAGCCTAACTACTGCTAAAAAATCACTTGATTTCAAGAACGATATTCCTTAGTAGAGCACCTAAAAGTACCATGGATGAACCTCTCAGTGGAATCTTCCGTGGTTCTGCTAGAACTGATGGAGAGCAAGAGAACCATGACCTAAAGGACTAGAATCAATCTCATGGCTCATCACTTTATGAAGGAATTACAGATTTGTTTTCTATTCGAACTAGACAATAGGGGAAATTTGAGGTCTAAAATGGGCCTCCGAAGGAAAATGTACAACGAAAATTCACTTTATGAGAACCAATCACATTTTAGGGGATGACATCATTCTTAATGGCTGAGGTGGCATTGCTTGAGTTAAAGGTACTTACTTGTCACATTCTCAATGGTGGATAAAAACTCATGGTTAACCATGGTAGAGCTCTAAGTACTTTTAAAGTCAAAATAAAGTACTCATAATAAATGTCATTTCACATTTTTTGAATAAAAATATATTATTGTCATTTCATATTACTTGAAAGAAACAACGCATATCCCTATACATTTATTATATTATTTTATTTTATTTTATTTTTATATAGTATATTAATTGTTATTATACAATTTAAATAATATAAATTTTAATTAATAGCATATAATATAGTTTACAATTTATAAATCTATATTTATATTTTATTTTAATTTATTTAAGTACAAAGGAAAAATGCATTAGT
Source organism: Pinus albicaulis (assembly GCA_034641835.2). NCBI lineage: Eukaryota > Viridiplantae > Streptophyta > Pinopsida > Pinales > Pinaceae > Pinus > Pinus albicaulis. The sequence goes on along the minus strand of CM076584.1, from coordinate 275,585,211 downwards.
TGTTCAATGATAATGACTTTTTCTTGAGAAGATCATTCTTATTTATAGTCACATCAATTCAATTTTTTTATTATTTTTATTTTGGTACAACTATTGAATTGAATTTAACTATGGTTACAGGGATTGTGGTGCAAAAAGTGAATTGAAAATTCATAAATATTATTTTATTGATTTAGCTATTATTTTATTATTTCCTTAGGAGGCTCATTTTAGACCTCAAAATTCCCCTAATGGCTGTTTATACACAGTAAGACCAACAATTCATGTGTTAACTTATTCTTCTAGGCCTTGAAAATAAATTTACTATATATCATTCCAACTGGAATTGATTTTTCATTTTCAAAGTTGGATTACCTTGATCCCTAGAATATTCGGGGCCATTCACCATTTTGAATATGAATGCCAAGATGTTTCTGTAATAATTCAATTTCAATTGATACAATTTCGATGTTTCTTGTAACAAAAAATGAGAAGAAATATAAAGAATGCCTCTATTGTCTAAAACAGATTAAAAAACACATAAGAAAGATAAATTCTCTTACTAATGATTTCGGTTAGAAAAAAAAGGAGAAATGTATGAATAAAACTTGGTAGACAATTCTTCTCATTTGAAGCAGCTAACATCACAATGACCAATGTTCCTATGTTCGTTGGAGCAATTATGTCCAAATAATCAAGGAAGTCCAATTCTAGTTACATGCCATCTAACTCAATTTACTATACACACCATATCACTCAATTTATTATAAAAAGATTCAATTTATTATAAAATTTGCTTAGTCTAATTTAGAGAATAATTTTCCTTTTAAAATATTTTTTGGTTAATTTAAAAAAATATATAATTTTAAGAACATCATAATCTTTCTTACTAGCTCTACTAGCTTGAAATTGTATTGTTGAATTTTTGTGAAAAAAAATATATAATACACACTATAAAAATATAAAACTATCATAAAATTTTACAGGGAAAATAGGTTAACTTCCTTACATGGAATTTTTCCTTGAGAATAGCTGCTGGGATGATCCCAATACTGAGAATTGCAACCATATTTCCATCTGTTGGCTGGAAACTTGCAAGTAATATCCATGGTCAATAGTCAACTCTGGCCTCCATCTCCCAAGTATTTCCGACTAACATTTATCTTTCAAGCAAGTGCCACATATTGATGTTAGAATGCCCATGAATTTTTCACTAAATTGAACCAATCCCTGATGGTTTGATTTGAGATTTATTAGCAAAATACACTATTCCGCCAATATTATCACTGAATTGATCACAAAAAATATCTTCAAAAGGTCATATGACACGTGGCACCTGTGTCTAGAACCCAGCCGCCATACCATGAAGAAAAATTAGTACTAAAAACATCTTCCATGTGGAAATTACAATCAATGACAACATAATTTGCATTCTTAGAAGAATGTCCTCTGTCTTGAATTATATGATCTTTATTTTCAAGAAATTCTTCTCTTTTTTCATTAATTTTCTCCCAGATAATTCTGAAATTTTCACCAGTATGTCCAAGTTTCTACATCTAAAGCATTTTACAGCTAGTTTATAAAAAAGAATTCTTTGTTTTTCATTCTGTTTTCTATCTCCCTGAATATTTCTTCCCTCCCTGGCTCTATAATTTTTCCTACCTTTACCTCTATTACCCTTAGCATTTCTGAAATATTCCTCTTGATTTTTTTGGTTTTTTTGAGCAAGACATAGGGTTTCGGTATTAGAACTATGTGATGATTATTTCTTGCCAAAAGCCTTCTCTCTTTCTACAATTTTCCCTACTAATTTGTTGAAATCTAAATCTTTTAATTTCCCACTAGCTTGGAGAGATTCCAAGTAGTGTGAATAACTATGGTAAAGATATTTTATAAAGGCAGTGAGCGGAAAATCAACTTTAACTCTAGTAGACTCAATTTCATGATTGATGGTTTAATTTCAGAGGCAAGTTTTAGAGGATCATTATCGCTCATTTCCACATTAAATAAATTCAACAATAATTGGATTATCTCTAATTCAGAATGTGAATCATAAAGATACTTTAGTTTTTTTATGGCATCATAATTTGTTTTACTCTGAGTGATGTATCTGCTTATCTCTTCTAAGACTGAAGTGAAGATTAAGGAAAAGATCTTTCCTTGCTTTGCTAGATTGCTAGCTATTTCTTCTCATCGAGCTGCTCTGGTGCATCCTCTCCTTCTCCTTCACAGACTCCATCCCATAAATCATTAAAGATAAGAGTATTTCTAACTTTCCTAAACAAATCATGGTAATTTTCCTTTCCGGAAAGGACAATGTCAATTAAAAACACTAATGAGTTCATCTTATTCAGATAATGTTAAAAAAAATTTGTTTTAACCCTTTCAAGACACAAATTTAACTTGCGTATTCAATCTATTTTAACCCTTTCAAGATTTTGTAACTTATTGATCCCCAAAACCTTAAAAAAAAAACTATTTTAACCCTTTCAAGACACATATTTTATTTTTAAAAAATTGTTTAAAATTGTAACTTATTGATCACCAAAACTAACACTAGTAGAGTTACTCTACACAATTCGAATTTTTTTTCCCAAAAAAAAAATTCTCTCCCATGGTTCATGCTAGCAATCACTTGATCTCCACAACGAACGTAGAAAAAAAAAACTCATTCTTCCACAACGAGCAAAAAAATCGTTCCTTAATGCTCCTGTAGGAGGTTATGCTGGTCCACAAAAAACAAAGCAGTATTGGCGGTCTCTCCTAGTGCAGTGGGGTTCCTCTTCTACACTAAAAATCCATGAAAAAAATCTCTCCACAATGGATGGTGAACAACGTCTTTCCACATAAATGGTGAGCAGCAATGGTCCGCACAAATTACAGGGGTCTTCTCTCACCGACTCCAATCGCATATCACACGCATCGAACGAGGGTTCACTAGTTGTCTGTTGGCAAATATGGATCACACCTCGCTCTAATACCAATGTTACATTGGAATAGTGTGATCACCATTGATTTTAGTCATTCGAATCATAATTTTATTTATACAGCACACAGTTGGGTATTCTAACCGAACTCTCTAATTGGTTATAACTGAAAATTAACTAAATTTCTTAACTGTATAGGAATCCCGTAAGAGAAGTCTCGTAGGATTAATACAAAACATTTACTAATTTTCAATTCAACATTTTATTCTTCACTTTATATAGCTTATCATATGTTTCTTCACTTTATAGAATTGATCATGCAATAGCTCTGCCATAAGCGCACTGTTTGGTCATCTTCTGAATATTTCCTTTGATTTTAATATGAGGTACTTTTTTATTCCTTATTGTTCATGTTACACCATTTTTTGGTCATCTAACCTATTACTATTAGATGGACCAAAGTACACCATGTAAGACCAATTTTACCCTAAGTAAAATTGCTTTCACTATGAAAAATAACTTAGTAAACCACATTTATTAAGTTGTTTATGGTCTAAACAGGAAACCTCATGAGGAAATATTGAATAAATCCACATTAGTTTGATTTTCCTCAAGGAATAATTAGTCAAACAACAGTTATTTAGATAAATCATTATTTATCTTATTATTTTCTAGGAATAATTATTTAAACCTTATTTAAAGAATATTCCTTGTTAAATTTGACTAAATAATTTATAAATAAATGAATAAATCATTATTTATTTAATTATTACTCAACCACGTCCTTAAAATAATAAATAAATCATTTATTTATTTATTATTTACAAATAAATGGATTTGACCAAAGTCAAATTCTTTTTCCCTCCAACAAATATAATAAAATATTCCATAAAAGTTGGATGTCGATTTGGTTAATAATATTTTAATTATGCACAAATATCTAGACTAACTCAATATTTTGTTATAAATAGAAGGGGTTTTCCATTCACTCACTACCTTTTGTTACCTAAAGATCACTCTGGATCTATACATTTGGTCTAACTTTGATCCTCCATCATTGTCATATTTTTCTACGATTTTTCTTGTCAGCTCCCTTTGAGTTCCATTTTTTTTTCTGGGTTTTCTACACCATCAAGAGAGAGAGATCTTAGATCTGAAGAGCTGAGGACTTACAAGAACCCATCCTATTGAGGGGGACTCATAACATCTTCGGGTGAAATTGCGAAGTTGGGAAACACTTTTTGGCGGACGGCTAGAATTTGGGAGAAATTTTTAATTTCTCTTCCGAGAAAATAGTCAACTCTATTTCTCGACCGAGAGTTTTAAAAACTCTCGTCCGAGAGTTTTATTGGGTTTAACCGAAGTTAAAAATCTCTTGGACGAAAGTTATGCATTTTCTCGTCCGAGAGTTTTATTGACGGAAACTCTTGGGAAGACTTTCGAACAAGAGTTAAAAAAACTCTCGGATGAGAGTTTTAAAACTCTCGGATGAGAGTTTTAAAAACTCTCATCCGAGAGTTTTATTCCTATAATAAAACACAAAAATTATTAAGTTTTTAGAATTGGTACGTTATATAATTTAAATAGTACTTTATTAAAATTAAAAAATGATAAAAAATAATAAAATTATAATTTTATTTTAAAGTATTTTATTATTATTAATGATAAAAAAAATACATGAAGATTTAATTAAATAAAATTTGTTACAATATTTTGTAATATCAATGTTATATAAAAAACCAAAAATATTTTTATATAAAACTAATTGATATATTAATATAAATAAAATAAAATTCTAAAACATAAATCAAAATAAAAACAACTATATATAATTTATATAATATTTTTTTTTAAATTAATGAATAAATTTAAATTTAAAAAACAATTGACTAAATGCAATGAGGTGATAAAGGAGACAATGCATAGCACCTTAATATCGTTATAAATTCTTGAAAATCTTGAGAAATTTTTGAAGTGAGATGAGCCTCTTGAAATGGGTCACTTTATCTTCCACTTCAGTTTCACACAATTAACTTGAAAGGAAGTCTATTTTCCTAGGTATGGATGTAAGGGAATGAAAAATATTATTTGAACATTGAGTGAGATGCCCTTCTTGGAATGGGTCCTCCTATATTCCACTTTAGTTTCACAAGGTTAAATTGAAATGAAGTTTATTTTCCTAGGTATGGATGTAAGGGGATAAAGAATATTATCCGAAAAGGAAATGAATGTTATGTGTGACATTCCAAGCAGAAGTGTATGGGATTGGAGAATTATGTTATTGCAGAAAACTAACCCTTGACCCCTTAACCCTTGACCCATAACCCTTGACCGCTTAAACCCTAATTCCTAACCCCTAAACCCTTAACCCCTTAAACCTTAAACCTCTAAACCCTTAACCCCTAACCCATTTACCCCCACTAAACCTCTAAATCCCTAACCCATTTAACCCCTAAATCCTTAACCCCTACCCCTAACACGTTAACCCCTAACCCATTTAAGCACCTAAACCCCAAAACCCCTAACTCCTAACCCCTAAAATACTTAACTGCTAAATCCCCTAACCCCCTAAACCTCTAAACCAATCCTAACCCATTTAACCCCCTAAACCTCAAAACCCCTAACACCTTAAACCCTAATTCCCAACCCATAACCCTTGACCCCTTAAACCCTATTTCCTAACCCCTAAACCCTTAACCCCTAACCCCTTAAACCCTAATTCCCAACCCCTAACCAATTCAACACCCTAAACCCATAAAAACCTAACCCATTTAAGTGTTTATTCCATTTAACCCCCAAAACCCTAACCCCTAACCCCTAAAATCCTTCACTGCTAAATCCCCTAAACCTCTAAACCTATAACCCATTTAACCCCCTGAACTCTAAACCTCTAAACCCTTAACCCCTAACCCCTTAAACCCTAATTCCCAACCCCTAACCAATTCAACACCCTAAACCCCTAAAAACCTAACCCATTTAACCCCATTAACCCCTAATTTCTAACCCCTAAAATCCTTAACTGCTAAATCCCCTAACCCCCTAAACCTCTAAACCAACCCTAACCCATTTAACCCCCTAAACCCTATACCTATAACCCCTTAAACCCTAATTCCCAACCCATAACCCATTCAACCCCTTAAACACTAATTCCTAACCCTTAACCCATTTAACCCCCTAAACCCTAAACCTCTAAACCCTTAACCCCTAACCCATTTACCCCCACTAGACCTCTAAACCCCTAACCCATTTAACCCCTAAATGCTAAACCTCTAAAAAATTAACCCCTACCCCTAACTCGTTAACCCCTAACCCATTTAAGCCCTTAAACCCCAAAACCCCTAACCCCTTAAACCCTAATTCGCAACCCATAACCCTTGACCCCTTAAACCCTAATTCCTAACCCCTAAACCCTTAAGCCCTAATTCCCAACCCCTAACCAATTCAACACCGTAAACCCCTAAAAACTTAAGCCATTTAAGTGTGGATTCCATTTAACCCCCAAAACCCTAACCCCTAACCCCTAAAATCCTTCACTGCTAAATCCCCTAACCCCCTAAACCTCTAAACCTGTAACCCATTTAACCCCCTAAACCCTAAACCTCTAAACCCTTAACCCCTAACCCCTAAAACCCTAATTCCCAACACCTAACCAATTACACACCCTAAACCCCTAAAAACCTAACCCATTTAACCCCATTAACCACTAACTTCTAACCCATAAAATCCTTAACTGCTAAATCCCCTAACCCCCTAAACCTCTAAACCAACCCTAACCCATTTAACCCCCTAAACCCAAAACCTATAACCCCTTAAACCCTAATTCCCAACCCATAACCCATTCAACCCCTTAAACACCTAAACCTCTAACCCCTTAACCCTTGACCCCTTAAACCCTAATTCCTAACCGGGCTAACTCATTTAACCCCCTAAACCCTAAACCTCTAATCCTTTAACCCCTAACCCATTTACCCCCACTAAACCTCTAAACCCTTAACCCATTTAACCCCTAAACCCTAAACCTCTAAACCCTTAACCCATACCCCTAACCCATTTAAGCCCCTAAACCCCAAAACCCCTAACCACTTCAACACCCTAAACCCCTAAAAACCTAACCCATTTAAGAGTGGCTACATTTAACCCCCAAAACCCTAACCCCAAACCCCTAAAATCCTTCACTGCTAAATCCCCTAACCCCCTAAACCTCTAAACCTGTAACCTATATAACCCCCTAAACCCTAAACCTCTAAACCCTTAACCCCTAACCCCTTAAACCTTAATTCCCAACCCATAACTCTTGACACCTTAAACCCTAATTCATAACCCCTAAACCCTTAACCCCCTAAACCCTAAACCTCTAAACCCTTAACCCCTAACCCATTTACCCCCACTAAACCTCTAAACCCCTAATCCATTTAACCCCTAAACCCTAAACCTCTAAACCCTTAACCCCTACACCTAACCCGTTAACCCCTAACCCATTTAAGCCCCTAAACCCCAAAACCCTTAACCAATTCAACACCTTAAACCCCTAAAAACCTAACCCATTTAAGTATGGATTCCATTTAACCTCCAAAACCCTAACCCTTAACCCCTAAAATCCCTTACTGCTAAATCCCCTAACCCCCTAAACCTCTAAACCTGTAACCCATTTAAGCCACTAAACCCAAAAACCCCTAACCAATTCAACACCCTAAACCCCTAAAAACAAAACCCATTTAAGTGTGGATTCCATTTAACCCCCAAAACCCTAACCCCTAACCCCTAAAATCCTTCACTGCTAAATCCTGTAAACCCCTAAACCTCTAAACCTATACCCCATTCAACCCCCTAAACCCTAAAATTTTAAACGCCAATAGATATAAAGTTGGGAGGGACAATGATCTAAAGGTAATATTTGCTGGAAATAGGTGCAAAAAACAACAAAAAACTAGAGGGAAAAATGTTGCAAATGAGGTGGAAAAAGGCTACAATCTGGAGGGAAATGGAGGGAACCCTAGAGGAAGACCCAAAAAAAACTGAAAAGAGGTGTTTTGGATGGATGAATAACCAATTTGAAGTGGATCTGAAGGTAATGGATTAGATTTGAAAAATGGCTGAACACACTGAAATTTCAGACAACTTGCTGCAGTGAAAATTCCTCCTAGCAAGGTGGAGGATATTGAAGCCCTAGGGGGCTAGGTTCCCACTTTGATGAGTTAAAAAAAGCAAGTACATGTCCAAAATGGGCAGAGACAGAGGTCAAACAACCCTAAACAGAGGCCCAGGCAAACCTAGAAAAATCTCAGAAAAAATCCCGCAAAAAGTTCAGGTCGCAGTTTCTGACCTGTTTTCTTCAAAGGTTGCAGGTTTAGGCCTGTTTTCTGCGTCCTGAAGCTCCAAGTCGTAGGTTTTGGCCCAAAAAGTGCAACTTGCACTTCTAGCACTCTCGAGAGTAGGTTTCAGAAAAAATTGTAGTCTCAGCTGTGGCTAATTCTTGTCACCTACGCAATAGGTCTGAAAACACATGAAAGTTAGACTTTTTAATGTTTTACGGTTTTATTGGTTAAAAACAACATCAAGAAAATAAAAGCAAGAAGCTGAATAAAAATCCTAGTGTTTGACGCATCTGGTCATGCAGGGATCTAAAAAACGACAGCAGTCGTAATCGTAAACCCTTGTGGAGTTGCCAGTTGTTAGTATGAATTCTAATCACAAGTGTATGAAAAAAGTCCACTTTAGTTGTGCATAACATACAACCCTAACATGAAAGATGGCTTCCAATTTCTTTAGATCTACAATTATTTGACCAAGATAAATGCTACAAAATCTAGATCTATGCAGTAGAATACATTAAGTAGTAAATAAAAGCAAGAGTTGCTCCATGCATCCAGTAGACAAGACAAGAATATTTTTAAATAATTTTTTGTATTTTTGACACCTCGGAAGGGAACATAGGATCTTTGGTGTGTTTTGACTAGATTTTTTCCCACCCACAGACTATTTGTTGAGAAGACCGCCTCCTTGGGTTTAGATTAATGCATAATTAGTTGTTTATTTTCTATTATTTTAGTTTCATATACTGTTATCTGCAAGTTTATTTACAGTTATACAACACACTTTTTATTTTTCTATACAAACGTCTGGGTTTAGAAATTAAAATTTACACACTTAACACACACACCCTAAGTGAAGAAGTGTGTGGTTAACACCGCCAAACAAAGACTTTAACATTGTAATCAATTGATCTTGCACCTCTCTGCCTTTGTTTTGACATTGTAATCAGTCAATCCTGCACCTGCTTGCCCTTGTTGGTCTCTCTTCCCTTTGTACCGTGTTTGTGCTTTCATCATTACGCCCCCAAAGCATTTATCTCGGAGACTTCTTAGCCTTCATCCTCAGTTTCCGTTAGGAAGAATTACTCCTCCACGTAGGGTTCGAGTTATTCCTCCACCGAGTCCGCATTCCAACTCCTCTTCTGGTTCATTGGGTTCCCCTTCATGTTCCATCCTCGGTTCTCCCCCTGTCATCTTCACCATGTCTGGCTCAAGACCTAAATCTGGTGGTAGCCTCAACCCTAATGCTGGGAATACTACTAGTGGGACCGCAACAGGAACTACCCCGGCTGCTCCCTTTCTCCCCTATATGGCAGGCCTTAGTCTTCCCAATTTTAACCATTTTATCAATGACCCTATACACCATGACACTAGTCGGCCTGCTATGCCAACCAAGCTCCCTATCGACATCCCCAAGTTTGAATTTCTTGCTGGCGAAGATCCTATGAATCATGTTTGATATTTCCACATGTGGTGTTCATCTAATTCCATTACTGATGACTCTATACATCTTCGGTTATTCCAACGTACACTTATTGATGAAGATTTTAAGTGGTATGTTGATCAGTTCTCCTCCTTTCATACCACCTTTGTGACTCTTGCCCAGGATTTTTTGTCTTATTTCCAGCTTCCCCTTCGTTATAACAATGGTACTGAACTTTTGAATTCTTTCTGTCAATCGTCTGCGACCTGCCTATCTGATCATGTCCAGGAATGGCAAAGAAGAAAGAGTCTATGTTGAGCCCCTACCTTCGAAGACCATGTCTACATGGACTAGTTCCTTAGATCCCTTTTTCCTGCTATGGAAAAAGATGGTGCATCACATTTCCCTCAAACCAAATAAGCTGCTCTCTAGATTGCGTTAAAATATGACTTGATCTACGCTCAGTCTATTTATGTTAATACTGTTCTACCTAATCTCCCTAGACTCGGTGGTGCCAACGCACCGGGGGCATCCCATGCCGCTGACGGTATCGTGGGAGCTCTTTCTCATCCATACGCTCAACCTCCCATGGGCTATGGTTTTCCTCAGGGAGGGGCTAGCACCTCCAACACTTTTCCCCCTCTCGGTAACATGTATCAAAGATACGGCATGCCTCCTCCTTTTTCCCAACGTGTTTACCACAATGTTACCCAACCTCCTTATTATCTGTATCTACAAATTGGTGCTCCAGCTCCACCAGCATTAGCACCCCCACCTCCCTTGCCTTCTCAACCCCCACAACAGAAGCCACTGGCCCCCTAAGGATAGGTGTATGCAGAGTAGGGCACGAATAATCGTCCTACTTCCAAAAAGAAGAGGAAAGGCACCCAAAATCAATCTGCCCCCGGTAATCCTAGACCTATTCCCGAAGTTAGCACTCCTAACACTGCTAGCTAGAAACAGGGAACTCAGCCCAAGTAGGACAGGCTTGTTTGCACGAATAAGCCTTGTTCATGTTGTGGTGTCTATGGTCATCACACCCATGATTTTACTCCTTTACCACATATGCATCAAATGTGGGATACTCAAGCAGCATCGCGAGGATAGCAAGCCTCCCCTTCGGTTCCTCCCAATGCTACACCTATCTAGCTGGTTTTGTTTACCAATCCTTTCCCTCAGCCAGGATTCGTGGCTACCAAATCACCTAAAGGTTAGGTATCCACTCAACCTCCTCCATCTAGTACTGCAAATTACCAAATTCTCGTGATGAAATCTGACCAACTTATTACCGTTGAACTCAACCTTCAGACTCAGTTCCGTCAGTACAACAAGCCTCCTGCTACATCTTCCCCTGAGCCCTCTTCTTCAAGTTCTACAAAGCCTCTTTCAACAACCAATGGTCCTCTACAGATCCCTCTGCCTAAGGCAGAGGTTCATACCAATATTCCCAAGGGACCATTATGCCGAAAAACTGCTTTTGGAAAAGTTGCCCATTCGTATAGTATAGTAGATGATTTGGTGCAATATCTTGCTGCCATTTCAACGCTGGAACTCCTCCAGTCATGCCCTTCACAACAAAAATCTCTACTATCTGCCATGGGTGTTGTATATCCTTCAGATGATCGTTTGATCATATTCAATGTTGACCGGTCATAACATCCTCCCCTTCCAGCTTCTATTGATTTCCAAATCCCCATCAAGATCCGGAACGCCAACGTTTCTCGTTGTATCATTGATGAGGGGGCATCCACCTATGTGATGTATGCTTCGGATTGGAAGAAACTCAGATCACCTGAGTTATAACCTTCCACTATCACCCTCCGAGCGTGGGACGGCCACTCCTCCAAGCCCATTGACATGTTCCACAATTGTCCTATTACTCTTGCGGGCAATACTATTTAAGTTGATGTAGAAGTCATTGATGCCCCATTAGATTATAACATTCTATTAGGTGGTAGTTACACCTATGCGATGTCTGCTGTCCCATTTGTGATTCACTGCAAGATTTCATTTCCCCATAATGGAAATATAGTCACCATTGACCAGTTGACATATTACGAACCGAAGTTTCAGACCTCCCCTGAGTCCATCATATCATCGGTGGCCAATAAGCAAACCGTCGACCCCTTGAATAGTGTCTCACCCAGAGTCTACAAGGACTCCTCTTTTCTTGGTTCATTCCCTGGTCTTCCTCCTCCTATCTATGATCCCATCTTATTGAATTTTTTCATGATGCAATCGTCTCGAGCTTCCCTCAAGCGGCTCGCTTCGGCTATTTAGCAGCCTCGCCCTTTGCAACCTGCTCTTAGCAATTCAACTCAGCCTTTTGGACACCCTCCTCCTGGCCCTTCACCTGTAGCTGGTATCCATGAGCCTCTTTACCCTCCTGGCACGGTTCCTCCTAGCCTTAACCATCCAGGAGCTATCCTGCCTGGCCATTACCCCTCCGGTCAGATAACATTCCTAGATCCCACTCTTGTAGTGTTCTCGGTACCTATCGTGGATACCTTATCCCTCCCTTACTTGACCCTAGGGAGCCCAGTCTAGTACATAGACCCCCCAGCCGCTACCCCACATGGTCAACCCAAAACTTATCTTGCTTTGACCCTGGTCCAACCGGTCCCCATGACCCCTCCCTTTGCTATCAGGCCTTAGCCACCTCAACAAGAACCTCCTTCTATTGCAACAACTTCGGGTAAAGGGGGAAAAGATCGCAAGAAGGCACCTAAATACAAGGCTCCCCTGACCAACCTTGCTCCTCCTCAGCCACCAAAGCCTTATGCTTTGTGTGATGTTGTCAGCCATGCCACCCATCAATGTCTTGAATTGCCTCGTATGAAGCCCATGGTTAATGTTTATTTCCCCGATTCTACGGTCCCTGAAGCCTCTGTTTCTTCCTCGACTACAACCAAGAACCCTAAGAATATTCACACCAACAAACACTGTGCTTTGTGTGATCTCCATGGCCATTATTCCCACCATTTTCCCTGCCTCACGTATTACCGCACCTCTTTGGAGGTAGTTCGGGAGTACGAGAATGAACAGAACCAATCTACCTCTCCCATCCTTGTGTAGTATGCTTTGGGTCAGCTTGTGGATTTACCTGCTCCCATTGAAATTCCCCCTCCTAATGTTGAGATGACAGAGCCTGTGGCCACCATCCTCTACCTATCATCATTCATGAGATCCATGGTGGAAGCTCCCTCTGAGACTTCCCCTTCTGTTTCGCTTGACCTCACTTCAACGATCACCTTGGGCTCAACATCAGTGGATCCCTTATCTACTCATGACGATGTGCATGTGAACCTTTCTTCTCATGATGATGAGTCAGGTAGCTTCGACATGTCATGTGGTCTCTCTTCCTCCAGTCACCCCATCTTTTAGTATGATGACGACATTATAGAAGCCTTTTTGACCCCTAGCTTCATCTTTCCCGCCCATAAGAGGAATAGCACCATCCATTTCTATGGTGAAATTCATGACCTGAGCACAAAATACCCTCAAGGTAGCTCCCACACACCACCTACTCGTCAGTCTGCAGGTGGTAGAAATCATACCCAGAACACTCCCTCTCACAGTGTTTGTTTGATTTCTACCTTACGCTCAGGTTGCCAGCATTTTTCACCATCCTCTCATTTTTTGTCTTGTGGCACCTTTCGAATGGACCCACCATCCACACCATACATCAGTTATGTCGATGGTGCAAGTCGCTACTCTCAAAATCTAGCCTCGGTAGGTTGGGCCATTTTTACCCCCATACATTCGCTTGTTCTCTTGAATGGAGTATGTATCGGTACTGCCACCAAAAATCAGGGCAAATATGATGCAGTGGGAGGTTTATTAGCCCATGCGCTTTCCCATCGCATCCTCCACCTTCATGTTCATTTAGATTCCCTGCTTCTTGTCATGTAATTGAATGGTGTCTATCGTGTGCATAATCCTATCCTTTTTAGAAGATATTTACGAGTGAAGATTTTGATGTGTGAATTTGAAATCATTACATTTAATCATGTACCTAGAGCACAAAATCGCTATGTAGATAGCATTGCAAAAAATATTCTATATTAGCAATTAGCACATGTATTTAACACAAGACAATAACATAAAACCATCAAAATGATACATATCCATTATATGTGTCGTATAAAATGTTTTAGAGTCCATTAACTCTGATACATATGACATGCCCATAGCATGTTACAAAAACTCAAAACTGGGGGCACCACATGCCCCTACACCTAATCACTATCTAGAGGATCTCGAGCCAATGGCTCTGCTCCTTCAGCTCGTAGATCGTGCATCCCCTGTCTGACCATCACCATGCGCCGCATGACCCCTCGCCACTCTGAGGGTAGACCAATACATGGCTCTATGCACTAGTCATCCAAGTCTTGCTAGCCGTGATCTGAAACACTGGTCAGAAGCCTCTCACATCTATGATGGATGTCCTCTAGGAGGGCCATTGCATGCTCATTCTGTGGCACTCTTGATCCACTAGGTCCTGCGGCTTCTGATGTTGTAGGTCATCCCATATACCCTGCCAGTTTTACCAGTGTTGTATCTGCATACCAAAAGTGAAAGAATCAGTACCATATACAATATTCTGAAACTTTACAATGCACACAAAAATATTAGCAACTTTTCACTTACCATCGGGCCCCCATACTTGACCAGGTGGCAGTGGCAAGTTTGGGTCCCCAAGATAGCTTATCCCACTATAAGGATAGTCTTCTATGTATAGTTGCATCTGATCCCAATGCGAAAATAACTCGGGTCAGAATATCTGTCCGACCACCCCACCTCCCCCTCTACACTGTAGTTGCCTCCATCGGCACATCCTGGGCTCCCTCGGGCTCCCATCCTGGAGCTATATGCAAGGTCAAAGTGTTGGGATCTTCTCAAATAAAAGAGAGCACAACATTGTACCATATGCACAATCATGGTTCACTTGTCGCTTGCATAGTGACAACTGTCATTTCAAAGACGACAACATCATCTGGTCCCACCCATAGTAGGTCCCACTCAACACACTCTCAACAAGCATCATCTGCCCTCCAGTGATGTGGTGGATTATCTGGTTTCCTAGGATCTGCAGCACTGTTGTGGCCACAACACGGGTCTCTAACCTCTGTATATCCCCTATGGGTATCTGTGTCCCCTTGACATGGAGACCAGGTCGACAATGGCACTCTACAAAATCCATGATGTTCCGCCCTCGTGGTAACACTGGTTGTATTGCCCACCATCCCAAGTGGTGGGAGACCAATCAAAAAATATATATCCTGGACTGTCAATTCGATCCAAAAAGGGCTCTCTAGCTCTCATCAAAGGGTTCTCCACAAACTTTAGAACCCCAAACCTAACCAATGCACTGTAGACACCATGATCCTCTTAGATCTCCAACCGTAATGTATCCAGGTCTCTCTCTCTCCAGTTGATCCATAATTCTACCATATTTGCACAAAATCGTCATCTATGCTAGTGTACAGAAAGAAAATATTGCATTCAAACATAAAAACCTATCTCTTAGCCAAAAAATAGCACAAAAAAACCCCTCTCTGCTAAGTCGCACTTTTCAGGCAATATTCTGGTATAGGTCGCACTTTTCTGCCCAAAACCTGCTACCCAAGTCATAGATATTGCCCCAAAAAGTGGAACCAATCATGAAGAGGAGCAGGGGTCTATTCCTAAGCTCTAGGCACCTAAACTGAACTTTCAATCCACTAAAATGAAAGAGTAGGTTTAGGCCTCTTACTTGCAGCTGACGGATCTCGATTCCAACGATCGATTTTTCTGCTACGCTTGTTGCAAGATTTAGGGCCTTCTCTCCTCTCTACATTCACCACAACTACACTTGTAAATGAGTGAATTTGGAGGGAAAATGCCTTATTAAAAGAGAAACCCATAATTTTTCTTTCGCTTGCTGCTGTCAAACCATAGCTCAGTTTGACAAACTGTCTGCACCATTGGAAAGCTCTCACCGAGCTCTCAAATGGGTTTCTGTTAATTTTTTATGATTTGATACTTCACTAGGACACTTTTTTCCAAGAAAGGTCACTTCACCACTCCTCAAAATCGAATTTATTCACATGCAACACTTGTACTTGGGGCACCATCTTGCCTCCATACTTGTCCATGCTCATGCCGATTTTCGTCATGAGTAACCATCTTGTACTCATGTCTTTATGGTCCCCATTGGACCTTTTCTATGTGGCAGCATCATCGAGTCGCCCTTGTTTAGAGCATCCCAGTTGAGTCATCATCGTATTCATGGAGTCTATCCTGAGTCCTTTTGTATCTCGCTATAGTCCTCCATCCATCATTACTTGGTTCCTCTCTCGTGTTGCACATTATGGCCTTCAGTCTCACTGTCTCCTATCCCCCTTGATGTTGTGTCAGTCGCTGCTAGGTCATCCATGCCCTTCATGATCTAAAAAGGGAAGTCGTCAGCCCACTACTCATTACCCCTCATTATGATCCCTGGTGTCAGTCTATCAGTCGCTCTACTATTCTCTCTCATGCCTTAGTTGAGGAATCCTTATTGCCTCAACTATGGCGGACCTCCTTCTATCGACATCAGTTCATTCATTCCAGAAGACAGGTCTAGAGGGCAGTGTACCTTGGTTCTAGCTTCCACTCTTGTTCGGTGCCTCAGATCAAGAAAAGGGACTCCTTACTACCCTTTGACTTGATTTTTTCTCAGTTCCAACTCCTTACCACATGATTGAGATCGATATACTTTATGGTTTAGTGATGCATCAGATTGTACCGGTGATTCCCCAGTGTGTGTGAGATGTTTCAGACCTTAGGAGGGGGTGGCCCTTCGGGTAGCCCACCATATACCCGGATTACCTCTTCATTACAGCCTTCGATGCTGCTCCAGAAATTTGATGATGTCGGCCTCCGCCTCTTGCAGCGCCTTTTAATTTGCATGTATCATTCATATTTTCATAGCCCTTTCTTGTTTACAAGGGCATTTTGGTTGTGCTTACATCTCATGTACTCATATACTATTGTATAAGTCCTGGCTGTTATCCCAGGCACAGTATGTATGTGGGATTCATTATAATATTTTTATCTGGCTCATGTTTATGCCAACATGTACTATATAGCTCAGTCCCTTGTTTACTGGATGCATTATTCTTTGTACTTTGTCTTGACGGGAATAGGTATGCCTCCCACACTGCCTATAACAAAGTTACTCACTCATAAAAGAGACTTGTCACACCTGTAAGTCTCGCCTCCTCAAAGTCTAGTCCTGTAGTGCTTTGATCTACCTTATATTTCTCTCTCTCTGACTTCCCCTTTGGTGTCTAGTGATTGAGTTCTTATAACGTACTTCAGTCATATGATTAGCTCCTAATGCTCACACAATGGGGGGCAATCTGTTACACCATTTTTTGGTCATCTAACCTATTACTATTAGATGGACCAAAGTACACCATGTACCATGTAAGGCCAATTTTACCCTAAGTAAAATTGCTTTCAATATGAAAAATAACTTAGCAAACCACATTTATTAAGTTTTTTATGGTCTAAACACAAAACCCCATGAGGAAATATTGAATAAATCCACATTTGCTTGATTTTCCTCAATCAATAATTAGTTTTAAAAAAAAATTAATTAATATTCCTGGTCATATTTAACCCAAAACAGGAAAATTAATTAGATAAATCATTATTTATCTTATTATTTTCTAAGAATAATTATTTAAACCTTATTTAAATAATATTCCTTGTCAAATTTGACTAAATCATTTATAAATAGTTGAATAAGTCATTTTTATATTTAATTATTACTCAACCACATCCTCAAAATAATAAATAAATCATTTATTTATGTATTATTTACAAATAAAGGGATTTGACCAAAGTCAAATTCTTTTTCCCTCCAACAAATATAATAAAATATTCCATAAAAGTTGGATCTTGATTTGGTTAATAATATTTCAATTATGCACCAATATCTAGACTAACTCAATATTTTTTTATAAATAGAAGGGTTTTTCCATTCACTCACTATATTTTGTTGCCTAAAGATCACTCTGGATCTATACTTTTGGTCTAACTTTGATCCTCCGTCATTGTCATAATTTGCTACCATTTTTTGTTGTGAGCTCCCTTTGAGTTCCATTTTTTGTCTGGGTTTTCTACACCATCAAGAGAGAGAAATCTTAGATCTAAAGTGCTGAAGACTTACAAGAACACATCCCATTGAGGGGGACTGGTAACATCTTTCTATGTTCCCTTCCCAGGTGTCAAAAATACAAAAAATACTTTAAAAATATTCTTGTCTTGTATATTGGATGCATGAAGCAACTCTTGCTTTTATTTACTACTTAGATCTAGATTTTGTAGCATTTATCTTGGTCAACTAATTGCAGATATAAAGAAATTGGAAGCCATATTTGATTTTAGGGTTGTATTTTATCCACAGCTAAAGTGGACTTTTTTCATACACTTGCGATTAGAATTCATACTAACAGTTCATATAATATGTTTTATTTCCTATTGTTCATATATATCTTTTGACAGGTGAACTTTACTGGAAGCAAACCAACACATTGACTATTAGGATTCATATGTCCTTGGAAGAAATACGTCAAAATTGGAGCAACGATGCATTATTGAGCATATTGAGTAAAAGACAAGTGGGTGATTGAACTCTATAATTCATGTATACATATAGTTTTAACAATATGGAGGCCCATGTTAATTATTTTGTATTTACCCAGTGAAGCAAAGCCCAACTACTGCTAAACAATCACTTTATTTAAGGTACAATATTCCTTGGCAGAGCACCTAAAATTATCATGTGTGAACCTCTCAGTGGAATCTTCCGTGGTTCTACTAGAACTGGTCGAGTGCAAGAGAACCATGACCTGAAACACTAAAATCAATCTCACGGCTGATCGCTTTGTGAAGGAATTACAGATTTTTTTGGTGTTCGAACCAGAGTTGTTTATACATAGTAAGAGAAAAAATGTATGTGCTAACTTATTCTTCTTGGCTTGGAAAATGAATTTACTATATATCATTCCAACTGGAATTGATTTTTATTTTTCAAAGTTGGATTACCTCGATCCCTAAAATATTTGGGGCTATTCACCATTCTAAATATAAATGCCAATATGTTTATGTAATAATTCAATTTCGATGTTGCTTGTAACAAAAAATGAGAAGAAATATAAAGAATCACTATATTTTTTTTAACAGATTAAAAAGGCAAAAAAGAAAGATAAATTCTCTTACAAATGCTTTGGGTTAGAAAAAAAAGGAGAAATTTCTAAATAAAACTTGGTAGACAATGTTGGAATTATACTCCCAACCACCGCCATGAATAAACAGTGGCATCAACCCACACTTCATCAATTTTGTTGCACGAAGGACAAGTAAGGATCCAGGAGCCAGAGGATTTTTTCACACAATCCACACAAAAGATCAAATAGAGTACCTGAGCCATAACTTTGTGTTTATTTCCATTTTCCGTGTTGACTTACCTTTTTTCCCACAGGTGCAGCCCGAAAATTTTAAGTTTTAAACCTTAATCCTTTTGCAATGTTATGTTTTTGCTGATGTGATGTCTGGCAGGACCCACCTTACCTTACCGCACTTTACAATCCGCCATTCATTTTGTATTTCGTTTACCGCACTTACCACATTTTACCGCTTGCAATACCGCACTTCGCAACACTTTAACCTTACCTTCAGATGCCCGCAATTTATTTGTTTTATGATGCGATATCACCACCGCATATCGCAATCACAAAAGTTTAAGTTTTCTCATAAAGCGCCCACATGTTATTCTATTTTGAATGTGATGCGATATGTGCCACGTCACAATCGCACATCGTAGTTCGCAATGTTTAATGGATAGAGCGACAGTTAAAGTTTGATATTTCCAAGGGCGTGGATGCGATGTGATTTCAAATCCAGAACTGATAATATTTCAGGTCTGGGCTTTTGTGTTTTGAATGCGTTTTGTATGTGTTTCATGTATAAAAAAAAACATGACTCTGTTCGTTGTTAATGAAGAAATGGGTATTTTGACAGTAGAAGGATGACTGGTGGTTAAATTTCCATCCAGCATTGAATAGCATTAGGTTTTCATGCTTCAGCCATTTTGTATTAAAAATAAATGTAATTTCATTTTAGACTATGAAGGAATAAAAATTGAAATTTGGTTCCTCTCATGTTTTTCGCTCTTCCTATCTGTGTATTTGTTATTTCCACAAATTTGCACATTCTCCGTGTTGTGGGGGAAGCATCCCTCTGTGTTATTGTTTCATTCAATATTTCCAACATGGTATCAGATCAAGTCTAGGCTCTCAGTAAAATAACAAGCTATTTTTACTGAAGAATTTGTAAGATTGGTTTGAGAATCAAATATCTCCACCAATGAGAAAGTTTCTGTTTTACACAGTCAAGTTGATTGTTTGTTTACACAGTCAAAATGGTAGCAGTAGGCACAAGCCTGAAAAATCCACAATTACCACATTTCAATGGTAAAAATTATGCTTATTGGGTCATTACAATGAGGGCCCTATTTTCTTCACAAGATAAATGGGTGCTGGTGGAAAATGACTTTCCAGAACCAGCAGATGCAGCAGCACTTACTGCTTTGGCAGCAGCAGAAAGAGACTTACTGAAAGTTAATAGGAAGAAGGACTCCAAATCCCTCTTATATCTCTTTCAAGCAGTACATGAGATTATTTTCCGAAGGATTGCAGCAGCAAAAAATTCTAAGGATGCGTGGGATATTCTCAAGAAAACCTATTAAGACATGGAGAAGGTAAAGACGTCAAAATTACAAATGCCAAGGAGATATTTTGAAACTCTCTGTATGAAAGACTCTGATAACATAGAATCATTCTTCACACATGTGATTAGGTTGGTTACCCAGATAAGGTCTCATGGAGAGACACTTGAGGAAATAAGAATAGTGGAGAAAATCCTTAGAAGCCTACCAACAAGATTTGATGCCATATTAGTGGCCATAGAAGAGACAAATAATCTCTCACAATTTTCAGTGGATGAACTTCATGCATCCATGATGTCTCATGAACATAGGTTGAACAAAAAAAAAAATCCTCGTTGCAGCATGCTTTCAAGGCACAAATGTCTTTTGGCCGAGGTAGATATCGAGGAAGATCAAAATACCGAGGAAGAGGAAGAAGCCGAAATAGAGGTGGAAGAAGGAGCCCTGCAAGCACAAGTGGAAGGGGCAACAAATAGAATCAAAGTGAAGGCTCACGCCACAATCAAGAAAAAGGACAAAGATATGATAAATCCCAAGTCCAATGTCATTAATGTAAAAAGTATGGGCATTATGCCAATGAATGTAGAAAGAAACAAAATGATATGGGTAATAGACCCAGTGTAAATTTTACAAAAGAAAATCAAAACCAGAGTAATGCGCTTTTAACTTGTAATGTAGCACAAGAAAAATAAGAAGATTTATGGTTCTTAGACTCGGGTTGTAGTAACCACATGACTGGAAACATGGCAATGTTTTCCAGTCTAGATGAGAGTGTGAATATGAAGTGACAACAGGGACTGATAGAAAAATCTCTATTATGGGGAAAGGAAAAGTTCCAATACTGACAAGGAAGGGAGAGAAGAATTTTGTGCCAGATGTCTATTATGTACTTGGCCTGAAATGTAACCTTCTAAGCATTGGAAAACTCATGAATAAGGGATACAATGTGTTTTTTAAGAATGATGTGTGTACAATCATGGATATACCTCCAAGTAAAAGGGTCATTTCAGAAGTGCATATGACAAGTAATAGGATGTTTCCTCTCAAGATTAGAACAGACTTGAAGGAAGGAAGTGTTGTAGTTGTTACACAACATTTTTTCACCATACCTGCAATCCCCATCCCACACATTGGAGGACCATTTCTGTGAATTTTTTGTAGTGTCATGCCTTGCAAAAAGTTTCATTGCATCCCTTTCCATGAGAAAAACATTTCTTCTGTTGACTATTCCTCAAACAAACTATCAAAAACATATGATTTTGGTTCGATGCTGGCAGGCAGTTATGGCCTCGCGCCCATAGAGAAATTAGCATTGGGCCTTGTGCCCATTGGTGCTCTGTCTTAGTGGACTGCCCACGCTGAGCTATTTTTGGAAAGCTTTTTAAAATATAAGCGAAGTTTCCATTCCTAACCACTTCGAGAGTGGAGTAATCATGGGTTGTTCGACTAAAAAATGTCAAAAATCTTCCTTTGGCTTCTTGTTTCCTACATTTGAGCAACCCCCAAAAGGATAAGGCCTCCCTTCCACCATATGAGGGATCCCAACCTCTTCCTCCTCTCCTCTAAATACATCTCTCTCAAATAGTTGCAGCTAGCTTAACATTGTCTACAATAGCTGAACAGTCTGATATAATTGGTGTGAGATAGAGTAGAGAGAGACCCATTGTCAAGAGAGAGTCTAGGCTTAATGCCTCGCCAAGTGTAATTCCCCGATGAATGCTCGAGATGCTTTTTGACTTGACCCACTGAAGGAGGTTTCAACATCAAGGCTCTTTTGGTTTTAAACTCTTTCTCTCCTATCATTAATAGATGACTCATGCTTTGGTTCTCGTTTTGCGTTCGATATGATTAATCTAGTGCAATAAGTTTAGTTCTCCTTGACCAATTAAATAGTTATGAATGCAAGTATTGTTTCCTATGCTGCTATCGTTATGTAATCCTTGTGCAGGAACCTGAGTACCACTGCTAAAGGAGCATGATGTGTAATGATGAAAATCAGGATACTACTGCCACAACTACAACAACTGTGTTGGAACAAAGGTAGGACATCTATCCCAACTTAGTTTCATTCATAAACTAGGAATTGATGCATTAGCATGTCCTCTTACTGCTAGACTCACCCTAGGGCTAGAGGGATCACCTCTGTCCACAGAGGGGATTTACCTACACAAAAAGTTGGCAACTACGCTTGGGAATAGTGCGTGTTTTTTGTCTCATTGTTCATCTAGCGTTTTGATTTTCAAGTCGATTTTGGTCGTTTCATCATTTTTATGCTTTGTTTGACTTGTCTGAATACTTTGAACCATCTTGTTCAGTTCCAAAGCGTCAAGTTTGACCTTTGCTCAGTGGTTTTTATTTTTTCCCATGGTTTTCTAGCTCGGTGCTACTTTTCTTTGAATATTTGTGCTAATTATCGCATGTTGCTTTTGTCACAGGTGCACCAACCCTTGTTTAGCGCAGATTACAGCTAAATAGTCACGTTGAATCCTGTAGGATTGAATTTTGGCCTCTTTTCTGAGTTTTTTCAGTGTTTCTTGGCTCTGGATTGGTTTTTCACCTTCCAATTAGTCTATTGGGATTGTTTTGACTATGTAGTCTCGATCTTCTCAGCTGTTTATACAACATATTATTAGTAGAGTTTTTTTCCCTAGGGTTTCTAGGCGCCTTGTGCCATTTGTTCGTCTCTCTCTTTACTGCGGCTTCTGAGTTGAATTCGAGTCATTTTGATCTTTGTCATTTCAATTTGCTGATTGATTATTTTTTTCTTTCCTTCGGTTCTTTGTGTCTTTGGTTTGTTGAATGATCACCTTGTTTTTCATTTAGCTCTCCAGTCGTCACTTTAAGCATAGATTACATTTCTCGTTGGATCTTTTTGAAAGCCCTTTGTTTTCTTGGAAGAGTGCTTCCTTGTTTTGAGTGCATTTTATGTTTGTATCACATTGATCTCTTTGTTTTAGATCGTTACATTCAAAGTGCTCAAAACTAGTGTTTCATTTTTCTTTTTAGTGTAACAGTGCATTGTGTTTCTCATTCATCTAAAAAGACAAAATTTGCATTCTTTCACTTAAATTGAAAATGAAAATGTTCTTTTACATTAGTAACTCTTAGCGAACTAGGAAAGAGTTTTATTTTTATGCTTTTTTCATATCAGATGTATTAGTGAAATTATTCTTATGCTTCAATTGAGTGCTTCTTTGTCATAGATTCCTATCCTTCTCCTAGCTAGAATTCATTGAATGGAAATGATTTTATTTTGCATGTAGTTTGCATTAAGAATTCGAGATCAGATTCAGTAAGGCCTTGAAATTGCAACATTAATTCAACATCGACCTTAAAATGAATTCAATCAACCTAAGGAAACATTGAAACCTAACGCACAATTTTAGAGATCTAGGCTAGTGACGTGTTCCGGCATCATTAAACCTAGTAGCTCTCATTCACCATCTGGCATTAGACAGCACTAGCATGGAATTGTGCTCCTGGTACCATCGCGTATATAAAACGAGACCCTCATAGGTTGCAATAATTTATCCATAGGAAGCCGAGTCTGTCGCCTTGCAACCATGATACACTTAACACAACATTCAGGGAGACTGCCTGCATGTACGTCAAGTCCTTGGTAATTCCTATTTCCTTTGATCACCATGGTGTATATTTCAGTTCATGGAAACTTGGTACACCCTCTTGCTTAGATTACCTGAGCAGTCATTTTTGTCTTTTTGTGACTCTCTAAAATTGAAAAGATCATTGAGCACTTGTCCTTTCACACTCGTTCAATATGAAAGTGACTAGAGTCATCTTTTTCCTATTTCTTGACTCTTAAAACATGAAACAACAAATTTTTGTTTCAATGTCAAAAAATTAATTGCCTACGATCACATGGCCCTTAAAGATATTTTCTTGTATTTTTTTTTGTAGTTCCTTAGTGTTTGATCTTGAAGCGTCGAATAGGTTATCTTGT
This sequence comes from Pinus albicaulis, assembly GCA_034641835.2. Taxonomy (NCBI): domain Eukaryota; kingdom Viridiplantae; phylum Streptophyta; class Pinopsida; order Pinales; family Pinaceae; genus Pinus; species Pinus albicaulis. Next base: position 275,560,850 of record CM076584.1, on the reverse strand, counting down.
TTCCTTTCTATTTTGAAACACAGTCACAGTGGTGGAACCACCATTTTTTTCATCCTCTTCATTACCTCCTAGTGGTGATCCTTCTCTTGAAGTTTCTTTAGAAGCATCTCAACCCACTAGGTCTGTCGATTTCTGGCAGTCCATCCTTCTGAGTATCTTACCTCTCGCTACACGATCTCCTCTTAAAGAGACATTTGATATCAATTGGAAACCTCCAGACGCTTGGTCTGGTTTTGGGAAGGAGGAAGAATTCCCTTCTCTTACTTCAGAACCATCTTTATTAGATACTACTTTACTTGCTACCGCTCGTCATCTTTTTGATGATCAAGTGGCTTCATCCAAAATGGATTCTTCGAGTCCTATTAGTAGTGAAGAGCTATATGTCTCTACAAAATATCATCAGCTCCCTTCGGATAAATTTCTTGATGCTTCAAGTCAACATTCCTCACAACCGGTGTCTCTCCCACGTGGTTATCAAACTTTGGGTTGGATTATTTTTGGTGTTCATTCGTTGTATCAAAATCCAATATGGTCTGATACGTCAAATCCCTCCACGAGCTCGATTGTCTCAGTATCGAGGGCATCACCCTATACTCCTATGACTTCGACGATTGCAACCTCTATTCCTGTCTGACCCATTGTCTGTGTGGCTTCATTTGCATGAGTTGTTAGTATGAATCTGTCATCATCGGGGCCTTCTCCTGTTTGTAGGTCTATTTTTATCAATCCCACGATACCTGTCACGCCCACTATGAGTGGATCACAACCTCGCGTTGTGGAAATCCCACCTACTTGTAGTGCACCTATGGTTTCTACTTCCATTCCTAGCGGTTATACATTTGATGAGTATCTGTTGGCCATTAAACAACATTATTCTACCTCTTAAGGTCCTTAGCAGTAAAATTCTAACCCTTAGGGTTCTCAACAGTTAGCAACTTCTAGAAATCCTCCACATCATTACACAAAATACGACAATCCCATCTATTTGCCTCCGATTGATCCTAGTTATTTCACCTACCAATAGGGACAACCCTCTGGTTCACAAGGAAAACCCTTACAGGGACAACCTTTGATCTAGCAGGGACAACCCTCTAGTTCACAGGGACAACCTTATGGTCTGCAAGGGAAACCCTTCCAGGGACAACCTTTGGCCCAACAAGGACAACCCTTCAGTTCTGCTGGTCCATATAATGTTCAACAGGCTGCATCTTATGTCCCTGGGGGGGGGAATCTATCAGCAACAGGGACAACCTTTTATGCAACAACATTTTCCTTATGTTCAGAAAGGCCAAACTTTTGTACAACAAGGAAAACCCTTTGGTCCTGCACCACGTCAACCTGGTCTCCAGGGGCAACCTGGCCCGTCCCATTCATGAGGCCAACCTTTTCCACAAGGGCAACCTGGTGGCCCTCAGTATCTAGGCCAACCTACTCCATAGGGAAAACCTATCCAATCTTAGTATCTGGGTCAACCTTCACCCCAGGGGTAGCCCGTTCAGCCTCAAGGCATCACTTATCTTCCTCAAGTTCAATCTCAGGTCATATATAGTGCACCCCAAGGCATTACTTATACCCCTCAAGGTCAATCCTAGATGGTGTACAGTGCTCGTCAAGGCATTGCGTACCTTCCACCGAGTCAAACTCAAGTGTTGTATAATGTAGCTTAAGGAACTTCTTTCATTTCGTAGCAAAATCCATATTTTTCTCAGCAAGGACCTCAGTGGTATGCTCAAAATCAATATCCTGGTCCTCAAACCATGTATGGGTAGAAATTTCAGGATTATAACCCTTATAGATAGAATCCTCCGGGACAGAACATATGGGGGCAAAATTTCTCTCAACCTGGGTGGAATCCGAATGCTAGTCTTTATCAATGACCTAAAATTTCTTTCAATACTCAATTACCTTTCCTTGCTATGTTGGAACTGCTCGATGTGTCGAAGTTGATGAACGATCCTATTCTTCATAATCCGTATTGGCCTCCCGTTCCAACCAAAATTCTTGGCGATTGTCCCAAATTTGAGGGCAAGTCTGAAGAAGACCCCCAAGCGCATGTTATGACATACCATCTTTGGTGTTCCTCTAACTCTTGGGTCGACGATTCTATCTTACTCTGTCTTTTCCAATGGACTCTTACTGGTGCTGCTGCCAAGTGGCACATCAAATTATCTCGTGGTGTCTTCCAATATTTCAACTCTTTAGCCATGGAATTTCTCACGCACTTTCAGTTATCAGTTCTATATGAAACCGGGATGCACCTCCTCACATCCTTGAAGCAAGAACGAGCTACCCATATCTCTGATCATATTCATGAATGGAGGTGTCGTCATCGCTTGATCAAGTTTGAGATTCCTGATCAACTTCTAATTGATTGGTTCACTACCTCCTTCGTTTCTCCAATTGCTAAGGACATTTCTATGGGGGCATGCATTACTGAGGAACAATCCATTGCTCATGCCCAGGACCTTGATCTCGTGTACTCTCATTCTAGCATGTTGTATGAAATCTTTCCTGATGCCCCTCGACCTGGAACTTCCAAAGCACCAGCGACGCCATCCGTCAACGATATCATCGGTTCCATGTCTCAAACTTCTCAGCAGTATTCTCCTTTGAATCTTGGGAAGAAAAAATCTACTCCTTCCAATGATACCACTTCTCAACCACCCCTGAATTATGGTAAAACCATATAAGTGAATGTCATTCAGGCCAATCTGGCAGATAAAGCTTCCAATGGTAAAAATAAGGATAAATTCAAGGCCAAAGTTGATACCCCGAAACAGGATTCTCAGAAATATTGTGTTGATGATGGTTCGTAGCATAAACCCAAGTAAACTATTTGATTTGTGACAAATACCACTTCACCAAGGACTATCCTCAACGAGCTGAAGTGAGTCGATTGCTCAAAGGCACCCAAGGCACTCCTGTTTTTCTCAAAGAACCGTTTTCGTCCCAGAAAACCCAGTTGGTAGAGCAACCTCAGTCCTCTGCCCCATTTGGCTCTCAGGTTTTCATGATGAACGGTCCTGCATCCGTCTCTATTGCTACCTAATCGAAATATTATACCAAAATGTGTTAGGAAGTGGGGAAAGAGATCACTGATGGTCCTCCTCCTCCACCTGCTTCTGGCCCTCTTCAAATTGAAAGGCCCAGTACAGAGCCCGTTGTATGACCACCTTCCAAAAGTGTACTTCGTAAGTCTTCTTACGACCCTAACACCCGTGCTGCTCAACATTATAGTATTTTTGAGGATTTGGCTCAGGTGCCATATGCTATGTCTGCATTAGAATTACTTCAGAGTTGTCCATCTCAATGGAAGGCTTTGCTATCTGTTATTAATGGGGTTTATACCGCTGATTCGAGCCTTATCACTTTTGACTTGGAGAATTTCATCCCACGTCTCCCTCACCAGCTTGCACTGATCATCCAATTTAGGATTAATGGACTGAATATCTATTGAGTGGTTGTGGATGAGGGTGCATCTATGTGTGTCATGTCATATTCTTGTTGGAAAGCCATCGGTTCTCCAAATCTCAATTCATCTCCAAATGCTCTAAAAGCATTTGATGGAAGGGAATCTAAACCTCTTGGTGTTCTTGCCAGTTTATTAATTACTTTAGAAGGAAAAATAATTAACTTCGAGGTTGAAGTAGTTGATGCCAAGCTCAACTACAATCTTCTCCTCAATCGCAGTTGGACTCACGCCATGTTGTGCGTTCCGTCCATTCTCTTTCAAGTTTTTCGATTTCCGCATGAAGGAAATATTATCACTGTCGACCAGTTGTCTTTTTTCACTTCTTCATTTTCCGAGAGCAACGTTCCATACGTAGATCAAATTACTACGCCTTATGAGAGCATAGGGCCGAGTATTTTCAAAGATCCAACCCTCATGGGTATTTTTCCTCTTCCTCCACCCAACACTATTCAGGTTAATATGATCTCCAGGTCTTCTGATTCGTGGATCATCCCTTCACCTAAGTAGATTGATTCATTTGGAGATTCGATGTCGTTAAGTCCAATAGAGATTGATTATTGTGAACTTATTTCGACTTCCGATCCTCCACCTCCTAATCATGCTCCTTTGAGTATATCTCTTGACACTTATTCTCAATCCCCTTGGCTTGGCGATTCATATTATACCGATCCCTTAAGTGATATATTTCCCTCCGATGAGGCCATCATGGAAACCATGTCTCTTGAGGATCTTCCTTGGGAAGACAGTCATCATCGATCCTCATTCATGCCTGGCCTTGGGGCCATGTCTACTTGTCTCGAGAGGTTCGCTTCTCAATTTCCTTCTCCTCCACTTCAAATGCCCATCCTGACACACGAATTCTTTGTGGAAGGTAACTTGGGCAACATCACACAAACGATGCCTATCGACATCTCCATTAGACCAGGGGTTGTCGAGAATATCCATATTGGGGCGACATGTTCTCCTGATGAGATCAAGGTCTATACTAGTCTCTTCCACGAGTTTCACGATGTTTTTGTGTGGTCTTGCAATGAAATGCGTGAAATCGATCCAAGTATAGTGGTGCATGAGAATCCTACCTATCCAGTTATGAAACCAATTCACTAGCATGTTCGTCCTGTGCACCCTAGAAAGGCGACCGCTATGAAAGGTGAAGTTGAAAAAATTCTTCGAGCTGGTTTTATCTATCCTATTCCCTTGATAGAATGGGTTTCCAATATTGTTCCCATGGATAAGAAACAGGGTATCATTCACGTCTGTGCTAATTAGCATGATATCAACCGTGCTTGCCCTAAGGATAATTATCCCACTCCTTTTATTAATCAAATCATTGATGACTGTTCTGGGAGTGAGATATTTTCGCTCATGGATGGGTTTTCTGGGTATAACCAGATTAATATTCTTCCACCTGATCAACGGAAGACCAGCTTTATCTTTCCTTGGGGTACTTTCGCCTATAAAAAGCTCCCTTTCGGTCTTAAAATGTTAGGGATACATTTCAGCAAGCAATTTCATATGCTTTCCACAATATTAAGCGCATTGTGCAACCTTATCTGGATGACCTTTTGACTCATTAGGCTAAGCGTAAAGACCATCCTGATCATCTCCATTATATTTTTCTTCATTGTCGACACTATAACATTCTGCTCAATCCACATAAGCGCGTCTTCTGCATTGACTCCGGTAGAATCTCAGGGTTTATCATTTCCAAAGATGGGATTCGTCTCGATCGATTCAATGTTGAATCTATTATTAATCTCCCCTCTCCTTCTTCCTTACATCAGCTACAGAGTTTGCAGGGGAAAGCTAACTTCTTGCACCGTTTTATACCTAACTATGTTGAATTGGCCAAAGGATTTACAAGATTACTGAAGCAAGGCATCCCGTTCCTCTGGGATGAGATCGCCCAAAAGTCCTTCGATGCACTGAAGACATTGCGAGTTAATTCTCCTCTGTTGCATCCTCGAAATTATCATCGTGACTACTCCCTCTATTTTCTTGGTGAATTTAGCACAATTGCCCTGGTTTTGGTAGAAGACAATGATGATGGTGATGGACACATCATTTACTCTCTAAGTTGCGATCTTCTCGATACCCAAACACATTATGCACATGTCGAGAAGTTGGCGCTACCTGATGTTCAAGTTGTTCAACATTTTCTTCATTTATAGTGACCGTGATTTATGATTGCAACCCTATGACTTACATCTTGACTCGTCAATTGCTGGGGGGAAAGTACTCGAAGTGGATTGTTATCCTCCAAGAGTTCGATTTGGAGTTCACTACCCCGAAATCAAAGAATTCATTGGTCTTTGCCGATTTGATTTGATCTCTCCCTTATGATTCCGCTCCATCTGGTTTTGATGAATGCATTCTGAATGACACGAATTTTCTTATTAGCACCTTTGATCCTTGGTACGGTGATATCATCATATATCTTCAGACTTCCACCTTCCGATATCAGTTGAAGAAGGATGGTAGCCAACGCATCCGCCATAATTCACAACCTTATCACAAAGTCGGAGATACTCTCTACTGCATCAGATATGCTCTTCGAGGAGGCTGAAAATGTCCTGAATGATTTCCACAGTGGTGCATGTGGTGGTCACATTTCTGGGTATGTTGCCACATAGAAGATTATTCGTGCTGGTTATTTCTAGCCCACCATCTTTAAAGACTGCATTGTTGTTGTCTATAAGAGCCATGATTGCCAGATCTATGAGTGCAAGATGCGTGCGCCACCTTCACATCTTCACCCTATCATTACCATTGGTCCCTTTGCGAATTTGGGCATTAATTTTATGATGTGTAACCCTCACTCGACCGGGGGCGATGCTTATATTATCGTAGCCGTGGACTACTTCACAAAATGGGTTGAAGCAATGCCTAGACTTATAGATGACGGTAACACAGCTGCAAAATTTCTATTCAATCAAGTCATTACTAGGTTTGGTGTCCCTCAAGCCATTGTTACCGATAATGGTTCACATTTTCATCATTACATGGTGGCTAAGTTGACTTTTAAGTTGGGTCTGCATCACGATGGCTCAACGCCGTACTACCCTCAAGCGAATGGCCAGGTTGAAGCCGTGAACAAATTTCTCATTACTATGCTTCAACGTACAATTGGGATGAACAAATCAAAGTGGCATCTCATGTTGTTTTCACCTTTGTGGGCTTACCAAACCTCAATGAAGGATGCGACCGGATTCACTCCATTCCAGCTTGTCTATGGTCTGGAAGCTACCCTTTCGATTGAATGTGAAATTACTTCTCTCAAGATAGATGTTGAATTGCTACCTAATACCTCGCCAGAAGAAGAGCATCTTCTATATTTATAGAGGCTTAATGAAGCTCGCCGCTTTGCTGCTGTTGTCATTGAAGCACAGAAAAAGCGGGTCAAAGCTCATTTTGACCAGTTAGTTTCCCCTCGTTACTTTATAGAAGGAGACCTCATCCTCCTGTATGAACAAGCTCACGATAAGCTGGGGGAAGGAAAATTCCAACCCATGTGGCATTGGCCCTACATTGTTTAGCGCATTTTGCAGAATGGGGCTTATGAGCTAATTGATTATGAATGTCATCCTCTAGATCAGCCTAGAAATGGGTTGTATCTTAAAAAGTACTATGCATGAGTCTTTTGTGCATGTTTCTTTGTACATAGGTGTTTTTTCATTTTTCTACATTTTTGGTTTGGGGTGCTTTGTGAGCGTTTTCCTTCTTATTGGATCTTTGCTTATTATGCAGATGTCTATTACCCCTTATCTTGATTTCGCAGATGGTGATTCCCACAGTACCTGAAACTTGGCTTCTGCAGCCTAGGTGATTTATTATCCTACTGGTGAGTTGATAGACCTTCAAGGTATCTGTCTAGGACTAACCACAAATAATGTCACTAAATATAGTGTTGTTATTAAACTATTGATCGAGGCCATTTCTCTCAGCATTCATGCATTGATTGTTAATCTAGACTCACAACTTGTTGTTCTTCAGTTTAGGGGACATTATTCTGTTAGAAATCCTCACATATTAAGGTTGTATTTGCGTGTTCGTTTACTGGAAATAATTTTGATTACATTACATATCAACATATTCCTAGACGAATGAATGCATTAACTGATACAGTAGCCAGTATTGTATTATATAGACATTTCCGTAATTTGTAACAACATCATCATCACATGAAAAGATCCATACAGGAATATATATATATATATATATATATATATCGAGTGATTTCATCCACGTGCATTATAAGTTCAAAAAATATGTATGTTTCGGTTACATCCCGAGACATCATGTCTCTCAAAAAATATGCGGGAATAAAATCCTTGGTGTCTAGTCGACGTGACGCTCATGATAGCATGTCACTACCCATATAAGCCACCTCAATAAGTGGTGAACACAGTTTGACACCCCTGTAGTGTGTATCAAGTACACGCGAGGAAAATCATCAAATATCGCATAATCCAGGATCCCACGAGAGATTCCCTCCAAGTTGCATATGATTTCCTCCTCCTTGCCTCCCTCACCATGAGGGGAAACATCAAAATCATGAGGAATTCTCCGTGTTATTGGAGATAGTCCTGTAGGTATTTTTGGGCAAACATCTACATATATGGATTGAAATAAAAACATACATAATAAAAAAAATCATAATACTCATCAAAATAAAAATGAGCCTTACCCAATCTTCTCCCTCTAGAAGTGGAAGACTTGGATCGCTAGTGAAATCTGTACCAGAGTAGGGCCAGTCCTCTGCAACAATCAATTTTCATCAGAGCCACTTGAATAACTTTGGTCTCCAAGACATTTGTTGACCTTCCCCTAATCTTGCATCAACTCCGCCCAACAGACCATACGTGGCTCTCAGGCTAATGGTGTCGAAACTATCACTTCCTAACATTGGAAAATTGGTAACCACTCTAGGATGAATGGTACCAAGATGGACCTATAACCAAATTTCTCCAACTGGTTGTTCTGGAATTTTGTCAGTAGATGTTTCATGTTGATTCTTACCGCCTCTGCCCAGTTGTAGAGGGTCAGTGCCATGCAATCTACAACAAGAAGTAGCTATGTTTTTGGGGCCTTGTGTGGAGCTTGTGATCCAACATCTAGCATAATGGTGTGCAACGCTACTTTTAGTGCCAAATCCGAAATGGTTTGGATATCCACCTTTGCACTTTTGGACCCTTTCCTTGCCCCTGGGCACACTCTATCAATTACCATGCTCATGTTTCCATTGTGGGCTGTGTGCATGTCAGGATTGGAACTGCCCCCCTCCATGGAAATCTAGTTATGAAGTAAACATCCGAGACCTCAATCTCGAGTTCCTGGTCGTGAATTATGAATATTTACTGACCAATGTCCCAGACACTGATCAAGTACTACAATAGCTCTAGTTGAGCTCTGAGACATGGTTCCATGAATAATTTTAGAAGCTTGCAGTCCCTGAGGGCATCCATGCATCTCACATTGCCCATGACTTGCTCATCTTCTTCAATATCTTCTCGTTATTTCCATTCGGTCACCATTTTGTTCTTTCACACCTGCAGAAACATCCATATGGTTCTTATTGAAATTATAAGCTAAACATTGTGGTTGTGGTTGGAGTGCCACCGTTTTATTTTAAGGCCGGTTGGCACGAGTCCGTGCCCAATACTCGCGCCGACCACCTCGCCCTAGTTTTTACAAAAGCCCCGCCATAGATATACAAAATGGGTTGCAGGCAAAGAAAACTATATCAAAATGCAGGGAAGGACATAAGCTCTTACCTGGAAAAGATGATTTCGCGATTAGCCTTCTGGATTGTCCGATGTCATCTTCGAAAAATCACAGTGAAAAGGGGTAAAAATGCTCACAAGAGGTGAAAGTGAAAAGTAATTTATTTTTTACCAATTTTGGCATTTTATAAACTTTTCAGAACCCTAATTAGGTTTTAAAGCATATTTTTTGATTATTTTTCTATATTATTTTGAAAAATGGGTTTTACGTGCGTCTCTTGTGCAGTGATAGGTCCTCAAAGTGACGACGATGAAGTGACAAGTTGTATTTTATATCTTTTTAGACTCCATAAGAACACGAAAAAGTCACCCCTAGAGTCATCTTTTAGCTCTTTTCTGAGATTGCTGAGACTCTTGTCGTTTTGAACTCATTAAATGGCTGCAAAACAATATCTACCCAGTATATGTTTACCCCTTTTTCAGGCTGGGATAGATTATTTACGAAAAAGGAATACCTTAGCCTATCACAACTAAGAGGTTCTCTCAGACATAGTTTTCTACCTTTTCAGATCTATGAGACTACCTATGAAAAGGGACCTATTGGAGTTCTCTTTTCTGCTTCTTTTCAAACTCTCTAAACATGAAAAGATGTCGAGTTCTTCCTTTGTCAGACTCATTAAAACCTAAATGACATCAAAAATCGTCACCATGACGTAACCGAGTTCCTCCTTCCTAGGGCTCGTAAAATGTACTAGGATGGATTTGTTCGAAGGAAAAAATTACATGAAAATCATATGCTATCCCCTTCAAGATTGTTTCCAAAAAATAATCGGGGTACTCACGAGCAGTGGTGGGGGGAAATGGAACTAGTTCTCAATCATGTCGGCAGTATGTCGCTCTTGAATATGACACTCATCTTCATTTGTGTCAGGTTAGGGACATATCGTTTCGTCATATGTGCCTCCATGGGTTTGGGTAATATATTTTGACCTCTCATCTGCTCTTTGCCACGTCATCATTACCTCATATTCCTTGATGTCAAATACTGCCAAATCTGGATTCGTGTCACCAATATGTTCAAGACAATTTTCCTTTTGCAGTTTCCGACCTCTGATTCTCTTTTTCGATCCTGATTCACTACCATCTTATTCCTCTATTTCGTGTCGATGATGTGGGAAACATCATGGCCCTCCTTCGACCAGTTCACTTCCTATCGACTACAACTCATTATCCGGGAAGCTAATCTAGAGACTCCATTCCAGTACCTTGGAGCTTGTGTGCCTCAATGGCAAGTTCATCGCATTTAACTACAGGTCCTCATCATTGGCCTTCGATCGAGTGATTCCGTGGGTGTTCGATGCCAGATAATTGTTCACATTCTGTGGATTGTACTAGTTGTACCTTGAGAGCCATTTTCATTATGGGTGGTTTCTCTCATGCCTGTTAACATCTTTCATCATTGGCTGGTAATCAGGTGAATTTATTTCATGTTCGACTTCAGCTCACATATTCGCATGCTTGAATTTATACTTGTTTGGGTCGAGATCGATCATAAGACCCTGGGTTTTGTCTGATAAAATCTAGGCTACAAGATATTTTGGTTTATCATAACTATATGCATGACTCTTTTGATTGGATGGTTGCGACCATACCTGAGTCTATTTATTGATCCTTATTTGCTGGATGGCTGCGTTCATACCGTGGATCTCATTTTTATATGTGCTCTATATGGATGGCTACGTCCATGCCACATGTTCATGTATCAGATATATCAGTTGTACTTGTACTTGCAGGTCTTCCAACAACGATGTTTTTTTTTATTGTGTTCTTGTAAATCATTTCACTCCTCCCTCTCTCTCGGACCTCATGCTTTAGGGGGCATTTGTTACACAACATTTTTTCGCCATCCCTGCAATCCCTATCCCGCACATTGGAGGACCATCTCTATGATGCCTATGTAGTTTCATGCCTTTCAAAAAGTGTTATTACATCCCTTTCGATGAGAAGAACATTTCCTCTGTTGACTATTCCTAGAACAGACTATAAAAAACATATGATTTTGGGTCGGCGCTGGTAACAAGTTATGGCCTCGTGCCCATATAGAAATTAGCACTGGGCCTTGCACCCATTGGTGCTCTGTCTTAGTGGACTTCCCGCGCTGAGCTATTTTTGGATTTTTTTTTAAAATAGAAGCGAAGTTTCCATTCCTAACCACTTCGTGAGCGGAGTCAATATGGGTTGTTCGACTGAATAACATCGAACATCTTCCTTTGGCTCCTTGATTCCTACATTTGAGCAACCCCCCAAAGGATAAGGCGTCCCTTCTACCATATGAGGGGTCCCAACCTCCTCCTCCTCTCCTATAAATACATCTCTCTTACATAGTTTCAACTAGCTAAACATTGTCTATAATAGCTTAAATGATTGAATAGCTAAACAGTCTGATATAGCTGGTGTGAGATAGAGTGGATAGAGACCCTTTGTCAAGAGAGAGTCTAGGATTATTGCCTCGCCAAGTCCAATTCCACGACGACATCTATCCCAACTCATTTTCATTCATAAACTAGGAATTGACGCATTAGCATGTCCTCTTGCTGCGAGACCCACCCTAGGGATAGAGGGATCTCCTCTGTCCGTAGAGGGGATTTACCTACAAAAAGGTAGAAACAGTGACACAAGAGGTCTTTCAAGAAGTGAAAGATTAAAATTGGTTATGGAATTTAGGGATCATAGAATACACAAGAAATTTACCACAAGTTATACACCACAACAAAATTGTGTAGGAGAAAGAAAGAATAGAGCCATCATGGACATGATAAGAAGTATGTTGAACGCAAAGTACTTGCCAAATGAGTATTGGGCAGAAGCTATCAATTGCGAAGCTTATATTTTAAATAGATGTCCAACCAACGCTGTTATGAACAAAGTTACGAGAAAAACGTAGAGTGGAACAAATTAGTTTGTCACTCACATGAGAGTGTTTGGATGTGTGGTATATATACATGTCCCAGATCAGCTAAGAAAGAAATTGGACAACAAGGGGGAGAAGTGTATATTTTTTGGATACAGTGATGAATCTAAGGCCTACAAGCTCTATAATCCATCAACCAAAAAGGTAATAATCAACAAAGATGTTCAATTCATTGAAGAAGAATCTTGGGATGGAAGTTTAGAGAAAACTATAAATTTGAAGGCATGCATTTCACACGAAGATAAAGGGGAATTGATTGCAGAAAATAATCCCTCAACGGTGGCTCCTCCTCCGCCTACACAAGCTTAGCAGAGCACATCACAAGAAAGCAATAGAGCAGCAGTGAAAAATCAAGGAAGTGCTTCTCCAAGCACACCACAGGGATCTGAAACTCCCTCAAGTTCAAGTGGAACTCAAAGCACAACAAGAAGACCAAGATTCAGAAATTTGAGTGAAAGTTATGAGCAAGAAGAAGTAAATAATAATTCTTGTTTGAATTCATTATTTTCTTTGTTTTTTCACGTTGATGACCCAATCCATTTTGAAGATGCATTAAAATAAGAAAAATGGATTGAAGCAATGAATGAAGAGATTTGAGCAATAGAAAAGAATGATACATGGGAATTAATGGACCTCCCACAAGGTAAAGAATTCGTTGGAGTAAAATGGGTCTGTAAGACCAAAAGCAATAGTGAAGGAAAAATAGAAGGACACAACTATTGTTAAAGGCTACAAGCAGCAGTAAGGAAGAGATTATGAAGAAAGCTTTACACCAGTTGTAAGGATGGAGGCAGTGAGGACAATGTTGTCCATAATAGCACAATAAAAGTGGAAGTTATATCAAATGGATGTAAAGTCAGCATTCTTGAATGGAGGGTTGAAAAAGGAAGTGTATGTTAAAAAACCTCCTGGCTATGAGATAGAAGGCCAAGAGCACAAATTATGTAAGTTGAAGAAAGATATTTATGGGTTGAAGCAAGCACCAAGAGCATAGTATAGCAGGATTGATGCTTACTTGATGGATAATGGGTTTGAAAAATGTGATGGTGAACCCACACTCTACATTAAAGAAAATGATGGTAAGATCCTTATTGTTTTTTTATATTTCAATGATTTAATTTTCATAGGCAATGACGTTTATCTCATTGCTGATTTTAAAGCAATCATGAAGAGTGAATTTGAAATGATTGATTTGGGTTTATTGAGATATTTTTTGGGAATAGAAGTAAAGCAAAATGAAAAGGGAATTTTTATTTCCTAGGAAAAATATGTTGCAGAAATTTTAAAGATGTTCAATATGCAAAACAACAAGGCAGCAACAACTCCAATTGTCATGGGGTTGAAGTTAAGCAAGGAAGATTGCAGCAAGAATGTCGATTCGACATTGTACAAAACATAGTTGGCAATCTAATGTATTTGGCTGCAACTAGGCCTGATATTATGTATGTTGTAAGTTTAATTTCCAGATTCATGGAGACACCAAAGGAGACACATTGGCAAGCAACCAAGAGAATATTGAGGTATGTGAATGGAACAAAGGAGTATGGTGTTCTATACCCCTCAACAAATAATTTTAAATTGATTGGTTACACTGACAATGATTAGGCTGGAAGTGTAGATGATAGAAAGAGCACATATGGATATGTGTTTCATTTGGGATCGGGAGCCAGTTCATGGGCTTCCAAGAAGCATCCAATAGTTGCATTATCAACAACCGAAGATGAATATGTGGTAGCAACAACAACAACATGCCAAGCATTATGGATTATAAGGATGCTGAGAGATTTGTGTCATGAGCAAGACAAAGGAACCAGAATTTATTGTGGTAATAGCTCAACAATTGCATTATCAAAGAATTATGTTTTCCACAAGAGAAGAAATCATATTGATGCAAAGTATCATTTTATAAGAGAATTGGTTAACAATGGTGAGGTTCTTTTGTAGCATTGCAGGATAGAGGAACAATTTGTTGATATCCTCACAAAGCCATTGGGACAAAGAAGTTTTTATTTTTATTTTTATCTCAGACAAATTTTGGAAATGACTGATGGTGGAAGTCGTGATTAAGGGGGAGTTTTGGAATTATACTCCCAACCACCGCCATGAATAAGTAGTGGCAGCAGCTCACACTTCATCAATTTTGTTGCAAGAAGGACAAGCAAGGATCCAAGAGCCGGAGGCGTTTTTCATGCAATCCACGCAAAAGATCAAATGGAGTACCTGAGCCATAAATCTGTGTTTATTTCCATTTTCCGTGTTGACTTACCTTTTTTCTCGCAGGCGTAACCTACAAATTTTATGTTTTAAACCTTAAGCCTTTCGCAAAGTTATGTTTCCGCTGATGTGATGTTTGGTGGGACCCACCTTGCCTTACCACACTTTACAATCCGCCATTCCCTTTGTATTTCGTTTATCGCACTTATCGCAGTTTGCTGCCCCCAATACCGCACTTCACAACATTTTAACCTTACCTTTCGCCCCCCGTAAGTAATTTGTTTTGCGATGCGATATCACCACCGCATATCACATTCGTACAAGTTTAAGTTTTCCTGTAAAGTGCCCACAGGTTATTGTATTGTGAATGTGATGCGATATTTACCACGTCACAATCGCACATCACAGTCGCAATGTTTAATGGATAGCGCAACAGTTAAAGTTTGATATCATCGAAATGCGATAAGGGCACAGATGCGACGTGATTTCAAAGATGACACCGATAATATTTCAGGTTCGGGCTTTTGTATTTTGAACGCATTTTGTATGTGCTTCGTGTATAAACAAAAACATAGCTATGTGCGTCGTTAATGAAGAAATGGGTCTTTTGACAACAAAAGGACGACTGGTGGTTAAATGTCCATCCAACATTGAATAGCATTAAGTTTTCAGGCTTTGACCATTTTGTATTAAAAAGCAATGTAATTTCATTTTGGACTGCGAAGGAATATAAATTGAAATTTGGTTCCTCTTCTGTTTTTCGCTCTTCCTATCTATGTATTTGTTATTTCCACAAATTTTTGCATTCTCTATACTGTGGGGGAATGATCCCTTTGTGTATTGTTTTAGTTGAATATTTTCAACAGAAAATTCTTCTCATTTGAAGCGGCTAACATCACAGTAACCAATGTTCCTATGCTCGTTGGAGCAACTATGTCTAAATAATCACGGTCATCCAATTCCAGTTACATACCATCTAACTCAATTTATTATACATACCATCTAACTCAAATTATTATAAAAAGGCTTAGAAAAAATTTCTTTTTTTAAATATTTTTGGATTAATTTTAAAAAAGAGATATATAATTTTAAGAATATCATAATTTTTGTTACTGGCTTGAAATGGTATAGTTTCATATTGCCATCCGTTAGCTGGAAACTTGCAAGTAATATCCATGGTCAATACTCAACTCCGGCCTTCATCTCCCAAGTATTTTCGACTCACATTTCTCTTTCAAGCAAGCGCCACATACTGATATTGTCTATTGAATGAATTAATTGGGATGTGGATTATGTGGGCTAGATTTGAGCCGAGAGGAAGAGTATTTATAAATATAATTCTCTGACGTAATTGCGGGGGACGATTTACGAATATACCTAAAAGCTTTTATAATATAATTTATATTTATAATATAATTGCCTGATGTAATTGCAGTAGATAATTCACGAATATATAATATAATTAATATTTATAATATAATTTCCTGATGTAATTGCACTAGATAATTCATGAATATGGGTGGAACTTGAAACTGGGACCGTGATAGATTGACTCATTCTCTCAATCCACGTCGTCCATACTACAACAAAACCTTCGCGTTATCATGTAAGGAAATTAGGAGAATTCAAAGGCTGTTTGGGAAAGATTGTCCGGGAAGTTTTTTTTATTTTTTTTGTTTTTTTGGTTAAATTGTCCCTAATCTTCTAGTTTGACTTCTGGTTTGAGGAGCATGATCTAGGGTATGATGTATCAGGCTTGAGCTACACGAGTTTTTAGTTAATTAGTATGTTTTTTTCCCTTAGCACATGGCATAACTATTTAGTGAGATTGTATTCCTAGTTTCCTTGTTGAGCAGGTCTATTCTCAACCAGTTGTGTTAGTAAGACTTAACACGACTGTCCAACAAATTAGAACCAAAAAATTTTCTCAGACTTTAAAAATTTGAATAAGCTTATATTGTAATTTAATTAACAAGGTGTAGATCAAAATCTGGACTTTCAAGATTTAGATAAGCATAAATGATTAAACATATATTGTAATTTAATTCATTAGACATAGATCAAATGATTTATGTGAGGTTTAGTCTACACCAGGTAGGTTTAAATTTTATGGGCAGAGTTGAGCATGAAGTTACCTTTAAAGGAATTAAACTATAGAAAAAAGTGTCCAAACTTCACACAATTCTGGCTATAATATCTTACTAGTAAGCAGAGCGTTCTTCTATATATATATATATATTAATTTAGAGTAAAGTTTTTGAAAATTAAACTTAATTTGATTGCAGATTTTTGAGTAAAATTTTGGATAGCTGAACTGCACATTTTTAAAAATATTTTACAAGAATAATTGATTGCATATTTTAAAAGAACATAAAACTCCCGTAAATCTAATCCCAAAATGTTTACAAAAGCTACCATCAAATTAAAAATAATCATTTCTAAAATCCCTGAATTTGAATAAATTGTAAATACTTCTTCGGTTAAGTTGTTAAATTGTAAATAAATTTGGGCTATCGGAATCCTCTGCCTCATGAACCCTACCACCTCCCTTAATGTCATGAATGGCCCTCTTGCAATTTTGAAAACCCTGTATTGTCCAGGTTGCTTTAAGAATATTCGCATTCATATGCGCATATAATGTTGGCTTTTAGATGTGAGATGGAACATATTCGATCCCCATCCCATAAGTTTATGATGTATTTTCCTTTTTGCGGCTAATGTTTTTATATAGTTTATAAGGTGTCCATGGGGGTTTTGGCTTCATACGGGCAGGCATTATCATTATTGTAAGCTACAGGATGTGGGCTTACAATGGTTTCATCTGATCCGCATATGGATCGTCAGGGACAGCACATCATACACGGTATACTTGTTATATCAACACAATCAGCGGTATATTTTGTATGTCACATATCTTTGACACGGTCATCGACAAGCGAGCCAGTAAACAGCATCAAGCGAGCCGGGTGTTGACAAGCGAGCGTGATGAGGATTTTGACTGTTCCTGTCTAAATTATTATCTCATTTTGTAGTTACAGAGTTTGATACACGATGTAATGCTGGTCAACATGACAGCAAGGTCATTGGTATGTATCACCTATGGTTATGAACGACTATCTTGGTCATTTGATATGTTATGGAATGCTGCCCATCACATACAGGGAGATTATATTATCATGGGAAGGTTCAATGCCTCCAGATAGGAATTCTGACTCACTTACATGGCTCATTTTCTCTATTAATGAGCTCATGCAATTGGGTTATTATGTACGGTTTCTTACTGTATTCACAGATGAGAACATTTTGATCATGTACTGCTTTATATTATAATATAAAACAGCGTTTTTTTTTCCTTAAAAAAAAAATAATGTTGGCTCGCCAATTTGATTGATTTATAATAATCCGCCGTCATCCACATTGGTAAGAATGTGAGGACTGAATTGAGCGTGTACCACGTCGCGAATACAATTTCATTTCCGTCATTGGTATTAAGCGTCATCTTCCAAACTAAGCCGTATTTAAAATATATATTTTCGGAAGCAATTGAGCCTCGTTCCTAGAATTGCACAATTTGGACTGATGTACTAGTGGATACATTTAAAAAAGTGACTTAATTTTATTAATATATATATAATTTGTTGATTATTTAAATTTTTAATAAAAAATAATTTCCGTTGTTGGTATTACTTGTCATATTCCAAATCCAAATTAAGTGTAATTAAAAATATTTAAGCTCCTAGATTTTCACTTTCGACTTAGGTAATAATGAATATATTTATAAAAAAAAAATTAATTTATTAATGTTTAAAATTTTTGATAAGTGAATTAAAGAGTTTTGTTTTAATTATTAATTATTATTTTTTTATAAGAGAATTTTATTTTAAATTGATCAAAGATTTTACAATTAAGTTATATTATTTATTTATTTTTTAAAGAAGTAAAATTATAATTGTAGAGGTTTTGGATTTTTTTTAAATTGAAGTTGTTTAATTATTAAATCACTTTGAATTTAATAATTTAAAAATTAAACTAATGATTATTGATTATGATAATGGATTTTGATTTTCTTATTTTTTGGTTGATCAATTTTTTTTATTAGATTTTCATGAAAACAAAGATTACATAAGATGTCTCCATGATCCTTTTTTCTCATTTCTACTAGACTTCTTGGAATAGAGAGCTCGAGGATGCTATTAATAAAACTTTAAAAACTTATTTTCTGCTTGGCATAATAGCCATATAGTATTTGTAGAAAAATAAAAAAGCAATAGAGACCAACAACAACATTTCGTGGAGGGGGATGAGGAGGGAGTACAGGGGGGCTACAAAATAGGCATCATGCTCATTCATGTGAAAATATATATGTTCCACCCGAGCTTCCAGGGTACGAAGGTGGTCATTTTTTTTGCAGTGGTTCCGACGACGAGAATGTATCTGATCCAATATCTCATTCTGACTACACTGAATATAATTCATATATGCGTCAAGTTTACTATGGTCTTCATACCCATGGTCACAAATGATGTCAATATTGAGCTGAATGTATCGAATTTGTGCAAGTAAGGATTCTATTATTGCGGGAGCCTCAATTCTTCATGGAGAACGAGCTGAGGAGAGTGCCACCTCATGCTCATACTCCGCTAACTGAATTCCCCGAAGAGCAGTTGGTGTGAGGAGAAGGATGACCTACATTAATGAAATTTCCATCCCCATGACGAGGCCTCCCTCGCTGAATAGGCCATTTTCTAGAAGCAGGGGTGTTGAGCAACAAGAATTTAGAGCACCCTGAAGTGTAACTGCAACGGAAAGAGTAATAAAACCTTCTAGGGGAGAAGGACACCCAACAAGGTTGGGCAGGACCAGAGACACCATGAAGGAGGAAGCGAAGGGATACCCAAAAATTCACCTCTAAAGATTCAGACAAAATATATCCAAGCCCACAGACGACATTGAAGACCACCCCAACAACCAGGATGGGGTCTCCTGAGACACTAGAGCCAGAGAGAAAGACATGCAAACTACTACCATACCGAAAAGTAGAAACAAACAACCCTTAACCAAATAAAAAATATAGAGGATATGTACAGAAAAACCAAGGTAGGGGAATCTACCATGCCCAAACAAAAGAGACTCGTAGGGTGAACCAAAGTTGATTGACCCATAGTAGCCAAGAAACACTTGCAAACACCAACCCCTTGAGGAAGAGACAAAGCCACCCCAAGACTCCCTAAAACAACACACAACACAAATGATAGACCTCGGGGCCTGATTTAAACAATAGAGCACAATTAATAAGTCAAATCCGCTAAGAGAGACCACCTTCAGCCAACAAAACTAGAGAAGGAAAATGAAACAGAAATTACAACTCGAGGTAGTGCCAAGACACAAATTTCCTCCCAGGAAAGAGTTGGGATCCCAGGTACTCGTTTGAAGGAAAAACTCTTGCCAATATAGAGCTCACCAGAATTCCACTGTGCCACATCCCCAGAGCCAAAACCCCGACGAGCTACCATGGTTACCATCGCCCAATTTTTTACCCTCCATCTTGCCAACATACATCACCCAAACTTTCAACAATAACAAGAACTCTGCCACACTAATTAAAACATAACTGCAACACGATAGAAAATATCACCCAGAATGAGTACAAGGTAATGAAAGTAATGATTAAATGCAGCGTGTGCGTCACATGGTAGAGGGGTAAAGCCTCGAGGACCAACCAGACGTCGTTTTATCACCCCCATCAGGGGAAATTTTCCTGATATTTTATTACTTTAGATGTTTTACATATTCATAAAATATGTTTGCGAGTGAGTTTCTAGATAATCATAAAATATAAAACCATTTCCTGTCAGTTTTCATCCTATCTACTCTTAAACATTGTTACCGATGAAATAGGTAACCTGACCTCAAAACGGGAACTCTAGCCCAAAAAATCTCAAAAAACATGAAAAAACACCCCCAAAAAAAAAAGTGTGTCTTCCAGAAGCACTTGTTTTTTTTTTGAAGGTCAAATTTCAACATTTTCTAAAATTATGCTAAAAACAAAATTGTTTGTTGAAAAAAGGATTGAAAAAACACCCCCCAAAAAAAAATTATGTTTTCCAGAACGCATTTCATTTTTTTTTAAGGTCAAATTTCAACATTTTATAAAATTATGGTAAAAACAAAATTGTTTCTTGAAAAAAGGATTGAAAAAACACTCTCAAAACAAAACAAGTTGATGCTGGAATAACCAAAAAAAAAATTGTGTCATACTTTTGGCATTTTTAAAAATAGAAATAACATTTTTTAATTTTTAAAATTCAAACTTTAAAAAAAAACCTAAAATTTAAGAAAAAAAATAAATTTAAAAAATAAAAACATTTAAAAGCTTAAAATTTAAAAATATATGAAGAAAATAAAAATAAAAATAAAAACAAAATAAAAATTTTAATTCAAACATTAAAAAAAACCTAAAATTTAAGGAAAAATAAAATAAAACAATTAAAAAAAAAAAATTAAGATTGAAATTTAAAAAAATATAGAAATTAAAAAATAAAAATAAATGCAAAATAAAAATATTAAATTAAAAAAAAAAAACAAGTTAAAAAAAGAAGGAAATTATAAAAAATAAAATATAGAAATTAAATTTAAAAAAGAAAAAGAAAATGCTTATTAAATTTAAAAAAAATAAAATAATTTAAAACAAAAAATTAAATTTAGGAAAATATATCAAATTTTAATAAATTTAAAAATTAAAAAAAAAAATATTAAAAAAAAAAACATTATTTAAATTAAAAATAAAAAAATGAAAAATTAATTAAAAATAAAAAATAAAAATAAAATACAATGAAAATATTAAATTTAAAACAATATATATTAGAAAAACAAATAAACTATAGAAAATAAATAAATTTTAAATTACAAAAAATAAAATGTATATATGAACTTAAATTAAAAATATGTATATATATCAGATTTTATTAAATTAAAAAAAATAATAATATTAAAATAACAAATTAAATTTAAAAACAAAAATATTAAATTTTAATAAATAAACAAATAAATTTTGAAAGAGAAAATAAATTTTAAATATAAAAGAAAAAAAAAAATTGTTAAAATAAAAACTTTAAAAATCAATTAAAAATGGAAAATTGAAAAAAATATAAAAATATTAAATAATATTAAATAAAAAAAATTAAAAAACAAATTAATTTAAAAAAATTAAGTTTAATTAAAAAAAAAAATCTAATTTTAAATACAGAATTTTAATTGAAATATAAAAATATAAAAATTTTATGTTATTAACAAAAAAAAATTAATAAAAAAGTAAAACATTTAAAAAACAATATTAAATTCAAATAAATTTAAAAAAAATACAAAATTTATTAAATTCTATAAAATAATAAAGAAAATTTATGAAATTAAAAAAAAAAAATCGATTAAATAAAAAAAAAAAGGGGCAAAATTTAATAAAAATTACTAACAAAATAAATAAAAAAAAAAATTTAAAACAAAAAAAATAATAAAATTTACAAAAAAATTAAAACAATATTAAAAAAAAAAACCAAAACAAATTGTATTTTATATATAAAAAAAAAATTAAAAAAAGAATTAAATTTTTTGAAAAAAAAATTAAAAAAATTTAAAAAAAAAATCAATTTAAAAAAAAAAATTAAAAAAATTAAAAAAAAAACCAATTTATAAAAAAAAAAATATAAAAAAAAAATCTAGGGCGGCGGCGGTGGTGGGGCGGCGGTGGTGGTGGCGGGGGCGGCGCCACCCGGCCCTCCGCGCCCGGGCGGCGGCGGAGGCCGGCCCGTGGGCGGGCGGGGGGCTGCACACCGCCGCCGCCCTAAATTTTTTTTCTTAAATTTTTTTTTAAATTTTTTTTTTTTTTTAAATTGGTTTTTTTTAAATTTTTTAAATTTTTTTAAATTGATTTTTTTTATTTTGATTTTTTTAAATTTTTTTCAAAAAATTTAATTTTTTTTTTATTTAAAATACAATTGGTTTTGTTTTTATTTTTTTTTATTTTGTTTTTATTTTTTTTAAATTTTATTATTTTATTTTTTGTTGTTTTTAATTTTTAATATATATGTATATTTTTTATTTGATTTGATTTTAATTTTTTTTTAATTTTTAATATTTTTATCTTAATTTGATTTTTTAAAATTTTTTTTTAAATTTCAAAAAATTTAAAATGTTTTTTTTTAATTCAATTTTTTTATCTTAAATTCAATTTGTTTAATTTCTTTTTTTAATTTTCTTTTATTTTTATATTTAATATTATAGATTACTTATTTTTTAAAATTTAAAATTTAAAATTTATTTATTAAATTTTTTAAATTTTAATTTAATTTAATTGTTTTTTTTTAATTTCTTTAGTTTATTGAGTTTTTTATTTTTAAAATCTATAAATTGTTTCATTAAAAAAAAAGCACTCAATTTATGTGTATTTGTTTTTTAATTATTTATATGTGTTTTTTTTCATTTTTTTTTGTTTTTTAATGATAGTTTTTTTATTTTAAATTTCTTTTTCAATTTTAATTTTTTTTTTTTAATTTGTTTTTTTGGTTAATTTTAAAATTTGTATTTTTTTTTCTTATTATTATTATTTTTTTTAATTTAAATTTTTAAATTTTATTTTATTTTTTATTTTTATTTTTTAATCTAAATTTTAATTTTGTAATTTTAATTATTTTAAATTTTTTTTTTTAAATTTTTAATATGGTTTTTTTTAATAAGTTAAAAAAAAAATGTTTTTTATGTTTTTTTTTATAATTTTTTTGGTCAATTTTTGTTTTTTTTCTTTAAATTATGTGTCTTTTTTTTTCAAATTTTGTCATTTCCTTTGATATAATTTTCAAATATTTTTGTTTTTATTTATTTATTTTTGTTTAAATTTTTTATTTTTACGAGTTATTTTTGTTTTTTTAACATTTTTATTGGGTTTTTTTTATTGTTTATATATATATTTTTTTATCTAAGTTTTGTGTTTTATTACCAACATGAAAATCACCACTCTAAAAAAAAAAGGTTGATGCAGCATCAATACGTTTCAAAATTAGCATGAAAATCACCGCTCTAAAAAAAAAAGGTTGATGCAGCATCAATACGTTTCAAAATTAGCATGAAAATCACCGCTCTAAAAAAAAAATGTTGATGCAGCATCAATATGTTTCAAAATTAGCATGAAAATCACCACTCTAAAAAAAAAAAGTTGATGCTAAGTTGATGCTGCATCAATACATTTCAAAATTAACATGAAATTCACTAACATTTTAAAAAAAATATTCATACTTCATAAATAAAAATATTTGAGTGTCAAAAATGTGCACAAAAAAAAAAAAAAAAATGGTGATTCTGCGTCACCACTTTTCAAAATCGGGTGCTTTTTATGCTACCAAGAAAAACTAGGTAACATTGCCGTTACCTATTTCATCGGTAACATTGTTTCTTAATGAATTGTTCATCAAATCTAAATTTAAAAGCCATCAAATGTAGTATGTAGAATGTAGCTTAAATACTTTTCAACCAAATTCTTGTCTTGAATCTTTTGAGTCCACATAGACATTGATAATTGTAATGTTTCAATTTAATATTTTTCAAATGATTTTATAGATATGTATGGTTTTATTCTATATATATATATATATATGATCCAAAGAAAATCAAAACATGCAAGTGGGACAATGTTTGGTGTAGCCACAGGATTTTGATGTTTTATTGGGTGGTAAGATGCTTCATGTCCTTCTTTCTTCTTATATCAATAAGATATTATTGTAGAACCTTGTTTGGAAAGGTAGTCATGAGTTTGGAAGCAACTTAAAGGTGTTCATTGAAATTGAAGGATGAAAGGAAGCATAGGTGAAGAAAATCCTTCTTTTAGAATTGACAAAATCATTAAAAAAATAGTTGTAGATGATAAGTAAAAACAAGTGAAATAAATAACAAATTATTACAAAATGATTTCCTCAACAAAAATCTTGGACTCCAAAGAAAGCTCAATGTATTCTTTAACAATGAACAATTGTTGCAATATGATTTCAATGTTGTGATATTAATAAGAGTAATCTACAACATAAAGGTTTGTGAGAAATTTCGATAGAACAATAAGTTAAAATTATCTCTCATATTTTCTCCAACTCAAGCACTAAATAAATAGGCCTCATAAAACCATAAAATACTTATCTTTTTTTTTTAATTCTATATGTCAGAAAACACAAACAATTAATTGGACAATTGTTCCACCTCAATGTTCATTACCTACTATTGATCAACATTTATTACCTATTATTGTTTAAAATTTCTTAGTACAATACTGCAAGATGTATAACACACATGTACCAACATTATACCACTTGAAAAATATATTGTAAGAATCTTAGGGAGAATGTGTCAAAATAAAAGCTAACTACTAGGGGACACAAGGCCCATAGACTCAAAGTACCCCTTGAATTTACCCATGCTTGTCAGTTTTGTCGATACGTCTGCAAATTTTTCCATTATATACGATGTCCTAAACTAAAAGATACTAGATATGTATATCTTTTGTATTTGTATGAAAAGTTAGGTTCTTAGCTATACAAATGACACTCTTACTATCACAATAGACTATAATAGCTCTTTCATGTATTCCTATATTTGAATGCAGTTTAATAAGACAAATGACTTCGCCATGAGTATGAATAGTTTCCATATAATCAACTTTTTTAGGAGACAAAGTGACCACAACTTGTCACTTATTCATTCAGCTCCACCAAATAGTCAAAATGTGTAAATGCTCATAGATCTTTTCCAATTAGAATCCACATACCCCTATAGGATCCATAAAACATCATTGTGATAAAAAATGGAACATTATGAACTGATGCAGGAGCATGATATGTATTTTTATAATTATAAGAAGTTTTTAAGAAATTATAGATTTTATAGATTTTCAGAAAGTACTAGAACCAAATTGTTTTTAGGAAAATGTAAGATCCCAACAACAAAATTATCAATAGGTATCTTACATTTAAGTGTTATAATATAAATTACTTTCACCAAGACACTAAACACACAAAAGGGATATGGAAAAATTCGGCCCTTGTTTCAATTAATATTTAGAAAAAATATACATGCCAAGCAAAATAATGGATCCCATGCCTTGACATGCACAATTTGAGGCTAAAGCACAATTGTGGATCTTCGATGGATCCACCAAACAAATTACACCCACGAGGTTTTCATATCTAGGATCAAACTAGAACTATCCTCGCCAAGTTCTCAACAAAGAAAAAATAGATTGACACTATGCCTAGCTCCTATCCCCTTTTATAGGCTTGATGGACACTCTAGAAACCTTATTTTATTATTTTCCCTTGAAAAAGGAAGGAAAATACTATGGGAAGATACCATGGGTAAATACCATGGTATATACCATGGGCATATTTCGTCTATTTTGACTATATCAAAAAAAGAGAATATTACAAATACTCCCACCCAATTTTTTTTTCCCTCAAGAAATCCACTTATGACCACATTAGAATTATATGCACATTGATACCACGATCCCTTACAAACAATTTTCTACCCTATACTAAATGATCATGAATGGATCCTTAGGTATGGATCCTTAGATACCTGGATCCAAAACAATCCTCCAACAAATTCTCCCATCAATAGATCCACCTCAATCCCAATGCCACCTAAGTCCTAGGAGCTATGAGTTATATAAAGTTTTGTGAAATCATATTTTTAATTTAATAATTATAAATATATATAATTTGAGAAATTATAAACAATAAGTAAATTGTTTGTTATATTTAAGTAGCTAAGTATTTTACAATTTATGATAAGGAGATGGTATTTTATAATATTACATTAAATTTTTATAGCTATAAAATAAATAGTAAATTAAATACTTGGAAATAGTCAATAAACATGAATTTATAATAAACATTAAACAACTTGCTTCATAATACATTTTTAAATTATTAAAATCAAAATAATAATAATATTTAGTTTATAGTATTATTATTATTATTAAATAATTGATATATTTGTTAAATATATATATATATATATATATATATATATATATATAACATGTGCCAATATTATGGCTTAGCAATACAATAAGCCCAAAAAATCATTATTCACTTCAAATGACTCTTGTTCATATGACAATTTTTTAATTAACTAACTTAATTAAAAAAATAAAAAAGGGCACAACTATTTTGGAGATATATATCAATCTTTGATTTGTGTATACTACTATAAATATTCTAGAATATTTTGTGGAGGTTAAATCTCCACCATTCACCTCTAGCCCAATATGAAAATGATGTTATAATGTTATGTCATGTAAACATATCAATACCTTCAAATTACATAAAAAATAAAATAAAATAAATTAATTAATTAAAATGAAATTGAAGTAAAATAATCAATTTATGACCATGGTTTTGTCAATAATATATATATATGATGTGGGATCAAATTCCTTTTCATTTTAAAAGATATTTGATCTTTCTTAGTATTAAATTTGGTAAATAAATCAAAACTAATCAAATTAAAATTAAATAACCATTCTTAATGTTGTGTTAGATAAATAAATAAAAAATAATTAAATTAAAATTAAATAACATAAAAAATAAAAATAAATAAATAACTATATATAAACTAGAAAATTAATCTTAGATTATGAAATATTAAAATAGATATTTTCATATTAGAGAGCCTTCCGAATTATCCCAATTATATCAACATCCCTAACTATATATATATATATATGATTACCATATATATATATATATATATATATAGATGATTGATTAAGGTCACATTTAATTAGAAACTTATTGAATGGAAATAATATAGTTATTATTAATATCTAAATTACATATTTTTCTCATCAAAAAGTGTTTTTCCATTTTCACTAGAGCAAAAATGTACAAAGCACAACTTATGATGGCGTAAAAATAGGAGATATTAAATCTGTTCTATAAATCAGGCATATTTAAATTTTATCTCTGCGTCCACTCAACTATTAAATCTCGTAAATACATTACATCTCCGCGGTTCTAAGTTCCAGTCTGCAGTTTTGCGATAACGGTGGAAGTAGGTTTGCAATTTTAAGTTTCGGGTTCATCAAACAGGTTTCGCATCTCTTTCGCAGGGTTGGATAACATCTCTTTGGTAGTATGGCTCTCATCTTCGCAAAGATAATTGTCGGCCTAGTTCCGTCCGGATCTGAGAGTCAAGCTCTTGCCCATAATGTCAGTGAAGCCCCAGCTCCCACAGTGTAGGTGGTCAAGGCCTCACTGGATGAGGCCTTGAAGTTTTATGAAAGTGCCTTAATCTGCTGATTTAATGGCTTTTGGCTGCGGCTGACAGCTCTCCATAGTTGGATCTCAGAGGTATGGAAGCTTCTCATTTATGATGAAATTAATATCTACCCCTGTGCTGAGGGTTTCTTTATAGTATATTTTGAAAACTCTAAAAGCAGACAATGCATTCTAGATTCCGGCTTGTGGTTTTGGGAAAAATCAGGCCTATTCATGAAGCCATAGGACCCATAATTCGATCCCTCAACAACAGTCATAATCTCAGCACCAGTTTGGGTCATATTGCCAAACCTATCTTTGCATCTCTGGAATCTCTCCTCGCTAAAATCCATTGGAAATGCAATTGGGAAATTTTACTGCACGTGCCCAGAAACAGAGGAATATGTCAGAACCACCTATGCACGCATCTATGTAGAAATGGACTTCAGCGCCGGATTCCCAGTTGAAATAATCCTACCAATCAAGGACTATGTATGGAACTAGAAACTCGACTATGAAACTGTCCTCTTCAGATGTCGATCCTGCTTTGAGATAGGCCATCTAGCCAAAAAATTCCCAAAAGTCTCCCAAAAAGAATATGCTAGAAATAATCACCATAGATCTACATGGTGGGAAGGAGCAGAAAAGGAACATTACATTGTCATCAAGGAAGAATACTCTCCAGAAAACTCTGAATCGCAAGAAATCAGACAAGAAAGAAATAACCCTCAAGACAAGCAGGGGGAAAGCCCCACCCAACAACATAAAAACGAACTCGATAGCCCTTCAAGCATCAACAATTATGAGGATTCGAATACCACACAAAGGAAATATTCATTTAGCAGCAAAGTAGATCTCCCAGATCCCGAATCCCAAGCATCCGAAGAGATAAAGGATGTTGGAAGACCATAGAGAAGAAAAAGAAAGCTACAACACCAATCTCACCAAGAAATACGAGAAGACAGACAATTAAGAACTAAGAAAATTATAGGTCTGATATACCAAGTTTGGTCTCAGTGGACGTTAACCACCATCATCATCATCGTCATAAAGTTTTTAAATAAAACATGGTATTTGTGAAATCATATTTTTAGTTTTATAATTATAAATTTCTTATTATATATATATATATATATATATATATATATATATATATATATATATATATATAATAAGAAATTTATAATTATAAAACTAAAAATATGATTTAATATTTTGTGGAAGGTAAAGGTTTTTACTGTAAAGTTTTTTATTTCTCAATTAAAAACTAATTAGTAGCCAACTTTGGTGTGAAACAAGACAGAGGAAATTTCCTAAAGGAGCTTGGGAAGAAGTAGTGTATACATTTTTCACGTCTAGTGGAATCCGAAAAACATTCCAATTTTTCACGTCTGTCGTAGTTGAATTGGAAAAACATTCCATTTTGGAACGTGATACGTTCAACGACATCAGAAAAAATTATGGGAATATGTTAGCATCGGTTTCTAAAGTTACTAGAATATGTTAGCATCAGTTTCTTGGCATTGTCTCTTTAGAGAAGAGATTGTTGGAAGGTTGGACCAACTCATCATCAATTTGAATAAGAAAAGGACTGGAATGCAAAAGCTAAAAACAAGAAACTGATGGTCCCATAGATTATTTTTAGTCTCATGAATGTTAAAATATCATTTCATTTTTTTAGAGAAGATGCTGGAGCATTATTTCTCCTCGTTATTCATCTCTTTTTTTCCTCCATGGTTCAACTTTAGAATTTGCGGTTCCCAAGGTGGTGATGTTGGCCGGCTAACAAGGCTACAAAAGCCGAGGCTCGATGTCACCACCCATTAGACATAGATCAAATGATTTATGTGAGGTTTAAATTTTATGGGTAGAGTTGAGCATGAAATTACCTTTGAAAGAATTAAACTATAGAAAAAGATGTCCAAACTAAATCTAGCTTCACACAATTCTGGCTATAATATCTTACTAGTAAGCAAAGCGTTCTTCTATCCAATATTGAAATTGCCACAAACTCACCTGAGCCTAGTTCTAATATATATATATTATTTTAATTTAGAGTAAAGTTTTTGAAAATTAAACTTAATTTGATTGCAGATTTTTGAGTAAAATTTTGGATAGCTGAACTGCAAATTTTTAAAAATATTTTACAAGAATACTTGATTGCATATTTTAAAAGAACATAAAACTCCCGTAAATCTAATCTAATCCCAAAATGTTTCCAAAATCTACCATCAAATTAAAAATAATCATTTCTAAAGTCCCTGAATTTGAATAAATTGTAAATACTTGTTCTGTTAAGTTGTTAAATTGTAAATAAATTTGGGCTATCGGAATCCTCTGCCTCATGGACCCTACCACCTCCCTTAATGTCATGAATGGCCCTCTTGCAATTTTGAAAACCCTGTATTGTCCAGGTTGCTTTAAGAATATTCGCATTCATATGCGCATATTATGTTGGCTCGCCAATTTCATTGATTTATAATAATCCGCCGTCATCCACATTGGTAAGAATGTAAGGACTGAATTGAGCGTGTACCACGTCGCGAATACAATTTCATTTCCGTCGTTGGGATTAAGCGTCATCTTCCAAACTAAGCCGTATTTAAAATATATATTTTCGGAAGCAATTGAGCCTCGTTCCTAGAATTGCACAATTTGGACTGAGGTACTAGTGGATACATTTTAAAAAGTGATTTAATTTTATGAATATATATAATTTGTTGATTGTTTAAATTTTTAATAAAAAATAATTTCCGTTGTTGGTATTACCTGTCATATTCCAAATCCAAATTAAGTGTAATTAAAAATATTTAAGCTCCTAGATTTTCACTTTCGACTTAGGTAATAATGAATATATTTATAAAAAAAAATTTAATTTACTAATGTTTAAAATTTTTGATAACTGAATTAAAGAGTTTTGTTTTAATTTATTAATTATTTATTTTTTATAAGAGATTTTTATTTTAAATTGATCAAAGATTTTACAATTAAGTTATATTATTTAATTTTTTTTTAAAGAAGTAAAATTATAATTGTAGAGGGTTTGGGATTTTTTTTAAATTGAAGTTGTTTAGTTATTAAATCACTTTGAATTTAATAATTTAAAAATTAGACTAATGATTATTGGTTATGATAATGGATCTTGATTTTCTTATTTTTTGGTTGATCAATTTTTTTTATTAGATTTTCATGAAAACAAAGATTACATAAGATGTCTCAATGATGTTTTTGTCCTCATTTCTACCAGACTTCTTGGAATAGAGAGCTTGAGGATGCCATTAATAAAACTTTAAAAACTTATTTTATGCTTGGCATAATAGCCATATAGTACTTGTAGAAAAATAAAAAAGCAATAGAGACCAGCAACAACATTTTGTGGAGGGGGATGAGGAGGGAGTACATGGGGGCTACAAAATAGGCATCACGCTCATGCATGTGAAAATATATATGTTCCACCTGAGCTTCCAGGTTACGAAGGTGGTCATTTTTTTTGCAGTGGTTCCGACGATGAGAATGCATCTGATCCAATATCTCATTCTAACTACACTGAATATAATTCATATATGCTTCCAGTTTATTATGGTCTTCATACCTATGGTCACAAATGATGTCAATATTGAACTGAATTTCTCGAATTTGTGCAAGTAAGGTTTCTATTATTGCGGGAGCCTTAATTCTTCATGGAGAATGAGCTGAGGAGAGTGCCACCTCATGCTCACGCTCAACTGACTGAATTCCCCGAAGAGGAGTTGGTGTGAGGAGAAGGATGACCTACATTAATGAAATTTCCACCCCCACAACAAGGCCTCCCTCGCTAAATAGGCCTTTTTCTAGAAGCAGGGGTATTGAGCAACAAGAACTAAGAGCACCCTGAAGTGTACCTGCAACGGAAAGAGCAATAAAACCTTCCAGGGGAGAAGGACACCCAACAAGGTTGGGCAGGACCAGAGACACCATGAAGGAGGAAGCAAAGGGATACCCAGAAATTCACCTCGAAAGATTCAGACAAAATATATCCAAGCCCATAGACGCCATTGAAGACCGCCCCAACAACCTAGATGGGGTCTCCTGAGACACTAGAGCCAGATAGAAAGACATGCAAACTACTACCAGACCGAAAGGTAGAAACAAACAACCCTTAACCAAATAAAAAATAAAGAGGATATGCACAGAAAAACCGAGGTAGGGGAATCTACCATGCCCAAAAAAAAGAGACTCATAGGGTGAAACAAAGTCGATTGACCCATAGTAGCCAAGAAACACTTGCAAACACCAAGCCCTTGAGGAAGAGATAAAGCCACCTCGGGACTCCCTAAAACAACACATGACACACATGATAGACCTCGGGGTCTGATTTAAACAATAGAGCACTATTAATAAGTCAAATCCACTAAGAGAGACCACCTTTAGCCAACAAAACCAGAGAAGGAAAACGAAATATAAATTACAACTTGAGGTAGTGCCAAGACACAAATTTCCTCCCAGGAAAGAGTCGGGATCCCAGGTACTCGTTTGAAGGAAAAACTCTTGCCAATCTAGAGCTGACCAGAATTCCACTGTGCCACATCCCTAGAGCCAAAACCCCAACGAGCTACCATGGTTAGCATCGCCCACTTTTTTACCCTCCCTCTTTCCAACATACATCACCCAAACTTTCAACAACAACAAGAACTCCGCCACACTACTTAACATAACTGCAACAAGATAAAAAATATCACCCGAAATGAGTACAAGGTAATGAAAATAATGATTAAATGCAGTGTGTGCATCACATGGTAGAGGGGTAAAACCTCAAGGACCAACCAGACGTCGTTTTATCACCCCCATCGGGGGAAATTTTCCTAATATTTTGTTACTTTATATGTTTTTCATATTCATAAAATATGTTTGAGAGTGAGTTTCTAGATAATCATAAAATATAAAACCATTTCCTGTAAGTTTTCATCCTATCTACTCTCAATGAATCTTTCATCAAATCTAAATTTAAAAGCCATCAAATGTAGTATGTAGAATGTAGCTTAAATACTTTTCAACCAAATTCTTGTCTTGAATCTTTTGAGTCCACATAGACATTGATAATTGTAATGTTTCAATTTAATATTTTTCAAATGATTTTATAGATATGTATGGTTTTATTATATATATATATATATATATATATATATATATATATATATATATATGATCCAAATAAAATCAAAACATGCAAGTGGGATAGTGTTTGGTGGAGCCGCGGGATTTTGATGTTTTATTGGGTGGTAAGATGTTTCATGTCCTTCTTTCTTCTTATATCAATATGCTATTATTGTATAACCTTGTTTGGAAAGGTAGTCATGAGTTTGGAAGCAACTTAAAGGTTTTCATTGAAATTGAAGGATGAAAGGAAGCATAGGTGAAGAAAATCCTTCTTTTAGAATTGACAAAATCATTAAAAAAATAGTTGCAGATGATAAGTAAAAACAAGTGAAATAAATAACAAATAATTACAAAATGATTTCCTCAACAAAAATCTTAGACTCCAAAGAAAGCTCAATGTATTCTTTAACAATGAACAATTGTTGCAATATGATTTCAATGTTGTGATATTAACAAGAGTAATCTACAACATAAAGGTTTGTGAGAAATTTCGATAGAACAATAAGTTAAAAATATCTCTCATATTTTCTCCAACTCAAGCACTAAATAAATAGGCCTCATAAAACCATAAAATACTTACGGTTTTTTTAATTCTATATGTCGGAAAACACAAACAATTAATTGGACAATTGTTGCACCTCAACGTTCATTACCTACTATTGATCAACATTTATTACCTATTATTGTTTAAAATTTCTTAGTACAATACTGCAAGATGTATAACACACATGTACCAACATTATACCACTTGCAAAATATATTGCAAGAATCTTAGGGAGAATGTGTCAAAATAAAAGCTAACTACTAGGGGACGCAAGGCCCATAGACTCAAAGTACCCATTGAATTTACCCATGCTTGTTAGTTTCGTCGATACGTCTGCAAATTTTTCCATTATATACGATGTCCTAAACTAAAAGATACTAGATATGTATATCTTTTATATTTGCATGAAAAGTTAGGTTCTTAGGTAGACAAATGACACTCTTACTATCACAATAGACTATAATAGCTCTTTCATTTATTCCTACATTTGAATGCAATTTAATAAGACAAATGAATTCACCATGAGTATGAATAGTTTCCATATAGTCAACTTTTTTAGGAGACAAAGTGACCACAACTTGTCACTTATTCATTCAGCTCCACCAAATAGTCAAAATGTGTAAATGCTCATAGATCTTTTCCAATTAGAATCCACATACCCCTATAGGATCCCTAAAACATCATTGCGATAAAAAATGGAATATTAAGAACTGATGCAGGAGCATGATATGTATTTTTATAAATATAAGAAGTTTTTAAGAAATTATAGATTTTATAGATTTTCAGAAAGTACTAGAACCAAATTGTTTTTAGGAAAATGTAAGATCCCAACAACAAAATTATCAATAGGTATCTTAAATTTAAGTGGTATAATAGAAATTACTTTCACCAAGACACTAAACAAAAAAGGGATATGGAAAAATTTAGCCCTTATTTCAATGAATATTTAGAAAAAATATACATGCCAAGCAAAATAATGGATCCCATGCCTCGACATGTACGATTTGAGGCTAAAGCACAATTGTGGATCTTCGATGGATCCACCAAAAAAATTACACCCAGGAGGTTTTCATATCTAGGATCAAACTAGAACTATCCTCTCCAAGTTCTCAACAAAGAAAAAATAGATTGACACTATGCCTAGCTCCTATCCCTTTTATAGGCTTGATGGACACTCTAGAAACCTTATTTTATTGTTTTCCCTCCAAAAATCAAGGCAAATACTATGGGAAGATACCATGGGAAAATACCATGGTATATACCATGGGCATATTTCGTCCATTTTGACTATATCAAAAAAAGAGAATATTACAAATCCTCCCACCCAATTTTTTATCCCCTCAAGAAATCCACTTATGACCACATCAGAAGTATATGCACATTGATACCACGATCCCTTACAAACAATTTTCTACGCTATGCTAAATGATCATGAATGGATCCTTAGGTATGGATCCTTAGATACCTGGATCCCAAACAATCCTCCAACTAACTCTCCCATCAATAGATCCACCTCGATCTCAATGCCACCTAAGTCCTAGGAGCTATGAGTTATATAATGTTTTGTGAAATCATATTTTTAATTTAATAGATATAAATATATATATAATTTGAGAAATTATAAACAATAAGTAAATTGTTTATTATATTTAAGTAGCTAAGTATTTTAAAATTTATTATAAGGAGATGGTATTTTATAATATTACATTAAATTTTTATAGCTATAAAATAAATAGTAAATTAAATACTTGGAAATATTCAATAAACATGAATTTATAATAAACATTAAACAACTTGCTTCATAATACATTTCTAAATTATTAAAATCAAAATAATAATAATATTTTGTTTATAGTATTATTATTATTATTAATTAATTGATACATTTGTTAAACTTATATATATATATATATATATATATATATATATAACATGTGCCAATATTATGGCTTAGCAATACAATAAGCCCAAAAAATCATTACTCACTTCAAATGACTCTTGTTCATATGAAATTTTTTTAGTTAACTAACTTAATTAAAAAAATAGAAAAGGGCACAAGTATTTTGGAGATATATGTCAATCTTTGATTTGTGTATACTACTATAAATATTCTAGAATATTTTGTGGAGGTGAAATCTTTACCATTCACCTCTAGCCCAATATGAAAATGATGTTATAATGTTATGTCATGTAAACATATCAATACCTTCAAATTACATAAAAAATAAAATAAAATTAATTAATTAATTAAAATGAAATTGAAGTAAAATAATCAATTTATGACCATGATTTTTCCAATAATATATATATATATATATATATATATATATATATATATATATATATATGATGTGGGATCAAATTTCTTTTCAATTTAAAAGAGATTTGATCCTTCTTAGTATTAAATTTGGTAAATAAATCAAAACTAATTAAATTAAAATTAAATAACCCTTCTTAATGTTGTGTTAGATAAATAAATAAATAATAATTAAATTAAAATTAAATAACATAAAAAATAAAAATAAATAAATAATTATATATAAACTAGAAAATTAATCTTAGATTATGAAATATTAAAATAGATATTTTCATATTAGAGTGCCTTCCGAATTATCCCAATTATATCAACATCCCTAACTATATATATATATATATATATATATATATATATATATATATATATATATATATATATATATATATAGATAGATGATTGATTAAGGTCACATTTAATTAAAAACTTATTGAATGGAAAAATCTTTTTAATATTTAATATCTAAATTACATATTTTTCTCATCAAAAAGTGTTTTTCCATGTTCACTAGAGCAAAAATGTACAAAGCATGACTTATGATGGAGTAAAAATAGGAGATATTAAATATGTTCTATAAATTAGGCCGATTTAAATTTTTATCTCTGCATCCACTAAACTATTAAATCTCGCAAATACATTACATCTCCGCAGTTCTAAGTTCGGGTCTGTGGTTCTGCCATAACGGTGGAAGTAGGTCTGCAGTTTTAAGTTTTGGGTTCATCAAAAGGGTTTCGCATCTCTTCCACAAGGTTGGATAACATCTCTTTGGTAGTATGGCTCTCATCTTCGCAAATATAATTGTCACCTAGTTCCGTCTGGATCTGAGAGTCAAGCTCCTACCCATATTGTCAGTGAAGCCCAAGCTCCCACTGTGTAGGTGGTCAAGGCCTCACTAGATGAGGTCTTGAATTTTTATGAAAGTGCCTTAATCTTCTGATTTAATGGCTTTTTTCTGCGACTGACAGCTCTCCACAGTTGGATCTCAGAGGTGTGGAAGCCTTTCATTTCTGATGAAATTAATATCTACCCCTGTGCTGAGGGTTTCGATATAGTATATTTTGAAAACTCTGAAAGGAGAAAATGCATTTTAGATTCCGGCCCGTGGTTTTGGGAAAAATCGGGCCTATTCATGAAGCCATAGGACCCATCATTCGATCCCTCAACAACACTCATAACCTCAGCACTAGTTTGGGTCATATTTCCAAACCTATCTTTGCATCTCTGGAATCTCTCCTCGCTAAAATCCATTGGAAATGAAATTGGGAAATTTTACTGCACGTGCCTAGAAACAGAGGAATATGTCAGAACCACCTATGTATGCATCTGTGTAGAAATGGAATTCAGCGCCGGATTCCTAGTTGAAATAATCCTAACAATCAAAGACCATGTATGGAACTAGAAACTCGACTATGAAAGTGTCATCTTCAGATGTCGATCATGCTTTGAGATAGGCCATCTAGCCAAAAAATTCCCAAAAGTCTCCCAAAAAAATTCTGCTAGAAATAATCACCATAGATCTACATGGTGGGAAAGAGCACAAAAGGAACATTACATTGTCATCAAAGAAGAATACTCCCTAGAAAAATCTGAATCAC
This sequence comes from Pinus albicaulis, assembly GCA_034641835.2. Taxonomy (NCBI): domain Eukaryota; kingdom Viridiplantae; phylum Streptophyta; class Pinopsida; order Pinales; family Pinaceae; genus Pinus; species Pinus albicaulis. The sequence continues at coordinate 275,523,586 of CM076584.1, read as the reverse complement.
AAGAAATCAGGCAAGAAATAAATAACCCTCAAGACAAGGAGGGGGAAAGCCCCGCCCAACAACAGAAAAATGAACTCAATAGCCCTTCAAGCATCAACAATTATGAGGATTCGAATACCACACAAAGGAAATATTCATTTAGCAGCAAAGTAGATCTCCCAAATCTCGAATCCCAAGCATCCGAAGAGATAAAGGATGTTGGAAGACCATAGAGAAGAAAAATAAAGCTACAACACCAATCTTGCCAAGAAAGACGAGAAGACAGACAATTAACAACTAAGAAAATTATAGGTCCGATAGACCAAGTTTGGTCTCAGTGGACGTTAACCATCATCATCATCATCGTCATAAAGTTTTTAAATAAAACATGGTATTTGTGAAATCATATTTTTAGTTTTATAATTATAAATTTCTTATTATATATATATATATATATATATATAATAAATTTATAATTATAAAACTAAAAATATGATTTAATATTTTGTGGAAGGTAAAGGTTTTTATTGTAAAGTTTTTTATTTCTCAATTAAAAACTAATTAGAAGCCAACTTTGGTGTGAAACAAGACAGTGGAAAATTCCTAAAGGAGCTTGGGAAGAAGTAGTGTATACATTTTTCACGTCTAGTGGAATCCAAAAAACATTCCAATTTTTCACGTCTTTCGTAGTTGAATTGGAAAAACATTCCATTTTGGAATGTGATACGTTCAACAACATGAGAAAAATTTATGGGAATATGTTAGCATCGGTTTCTAAAGTTACTAGAATATGTTAGCATTAGTTTCTTGGCATTGTCTCTTCAGAGAAGAGATTGTTGGAAGGTTGGACTAGCTCATCATCAATTTGAATACGAAAAGGACTGAAATACAAAAGCTGAAAACAAGACACTGATGGTCCCATAGATTATTTTTAGTCTCATGAATGTTAAAATATCATTTCATTTTTTTTAGAGAAGATGCTGGAGCAATATTTCTCCTCCTTATTCATCTCTTTTTTTCCTCCATGGTTTAACTTTATAATTTGGGGTTCCCAAGGTGGTGATGTTTGCTTGCTAACAAGGCTACAAAAGCCGAGCCTCGATGTCACCACCTATTAACAATGTCCTCTTGATAAGATCATCTGTAACATATGAAATCGGTTAACAATTTCCGCCTGATCGCCAGTAACATATACATTGGGTTGCATTGTATTAGTTTATGCCTCTAATGTCAAAACATGGCTTCAATTAACGACTAACATCGCACCACTAACACCATAAAGGTATTGTACCGCATAGGTTATTCACCATTTATCTGACGGGAAACACAATAAATCCCAACGTCGTGCACAAGGCACATCCCTATGTTCTTCACTTCTCTAGTGGTCATTGTTATCTGTGGCGCTCTCCATCCAAACCAATTATCTGAGGCACAAGAAAAACAATGAGGGTGTGTTTAAGTGAATGATTTTCTGGACTAAAACACTTTAGGGTTCCATTCGTTTTCAAGAGATTTTGAAAAAGAGAGAAAACCAAACATATGCTTATTTGCGAGTAAACCAAAACATAAAGCATAAATTGAGAAGGACACACATGCTCATTATCACGTTTCATACATATGGGGTGAGACCAATATAATTATTATATCATAATTTTTATTATTGTCCCAAGGAAAATTTTCTTATTCAAGATTATACAATGATTTAGAGGAACATATTGGACAACTTCTTCGAAATTTCCTTTTAAAGCATTGGATTATATTTTAATGCTATATTGTGTTAAATATGTAGCTTTTCATTAACGCCGAGAAATTTTCTGTGTTAAATATGTTTTATGTTTAGTGGTACTAGCATATTTTTACCCACTTTGACATCAGTGAAAACACTAGATGTTGGATTCTATCAATGGTTGTTTGGTTATACTTGTCATTCCAATAATATATGGGGAGCTAATTATTCTAATAAATTCATGGTGACCACATACATATATCATGAAGAAAACATGGGAGGTTGCATCATATATATTATTTCATCGGCACTTTAACAAATTAATTTTTTTAGAGATTTGAAAACATTCTGTAAACCCGAGATCAGTCAAAAATTTGTTGTTGATGCTTACTCTGTTTAATTATGGACTATAGCCTATCATGAGGAAGTTATGCATTTACTGTACCACTGGATTGTGTGCCTGGAGCGAAATTCGTGGCTTTTTGTGTGGAAGCACATAGATTAGGTATGCATTTTAATTGTCCTATAGTAACAGGTATAATTTTCATTTGTTCATGTTTTTGTGGTTGAGGCTCTTCATTAAATAGGTTAGTAAAGAAATTTATGAAATATAGAATATGCAGAGAAAAAAAATGATAAGGAGTAGATAATTTGAGTCAGATACATCGGTATATGATCTAAAATAAGTGTCTTGCTGGAGAACTCTCATAGTGTCAGCAGATAAAATTCAGTAATCTTGCACTAGTAATTAATTTATAAATTAAATTAAGCAACTAGTTCACACAATTGATGACTGGGTTGATCTAAGAGTACCTTCTATCATTAGTAAGGATAGAACTTGAGACTTGTGTCTCAATATTTGTGGCATAAAACTCACTTTATTCTTGTCAATCGTAGAGCTATTTTGTAAAAGCTAATGTAATAAAGTCATAATGAAAATAATTTTTCTTCTTTTAAGTAAGGCTAAACTATATTAAAATCATAAAATAAACTTTACAATAGCTTTCGACAAAGATGGAAAGTAGTACTTCTCCAATCCCTTCCTTAGTAGTTTTCAAAATAAAACATGTTATGGGCTGCCTCCTCGGAGGAAAACAACCCCTTAATAGTGCCATACAACCTTGTTTTACAAAATATTTAGTGACACATATAAAAAAAATGGCTACAATATGTCCTAAGTTGACAGAAAACAGAGATGAACTTTGCTAAAAAGTAGCCATGGGGTTCCTTCATCATCCTCTGTCGCGGGGTCCTCCTCCTCAATAAGACATCCATATTCCTTTGCAGTGGCTTCCTCCTCAATTGTGGGCTCACGCGGACGCTTAGGAGGGGTCGCGTGGACAATGGGAGCAACAAGGTACTTGCATCTAAAACTCTAGTTCAAACGTCCTCTAAATCCATGATCCAAACGTTTGTCTCCTCCTCCGCAAGCTTGTGAAAAGGGAACGAATCAGTTTTTCAAGGCGTGGGCAGCTTAGAGTGTGCTATGGTAGATTTTCTGGGGCCTCTTCATCCCTTAGGCTTCTCCGGAGTCAAAAAATTCTCACCCTAGGTGTTGTCAAACATTTGAGTAGCCTTAGTTTCATGACTTCGTGAAGAGGAGCCTTCTATGGATCCCACATGTTGGTCTTGGCCTCGATGATAGAGGCCTAAGAACGCGCCTTTGGAGATGCCCCTGATGGGCTTTTAACGTTGGCACGGGGCCATGGAGAGGTTGTTGAGCAGGGAAATGGTAGTCGGTTCTGAGTCCAGGTTGAGCGTATGGAAGTGCGTAGTAGGAGGTGTGTAGCAGAGGCATGCAACGCGAGGGCATGCGACAGGGGGGCACACGACAAGGGGGGCGCAACAAGAATGCTCGCCAAAGAGGGTGCGCAAAAGTGAGATGCAGAGGGGGGGGGGGGGGGCATGCAACAAGGGGGCATGCAGCAAGGAGGCTTGCAGCAGGGGGGTGCAGCAAGGAGGATCACAAGGGTAGGGGCGCGCGACAGGCGACTCGTAGCAGTGGGAGCACCCAACTGGGAGGGAAATGGCAATGAAGTTGCACAAGGCAAGCTGGAGAAGCAGTGTGAAGACGAGGAGAGTAACAACAATGGCTCTCAGAACTGTCTGGGGAAGCAATAAGATGGTTGAATGAGGAGCTTTTGTGCCTTTTGAAGGCGAGTGGCACAACTGCAGTGGCAGTGAGGGATAGTCCATGTGTGTTTCCATGTGATACAGATTTTGGCAAGAGGCCAAGTGCGACAGAGTGCTGGTAAAAATGATTGGCGATTTGAGGTTCCGGATCATGTTAGAGTTGGCGTTGCAGGGCGATGTCTGCCTGAGCATGGGAGGAGTTGTCCTCATGCAATCTGGTTGAGTCACCCACATCTGAGGAAACACAAATACTTTTACATATCATTAAATAGGTATTTTTTTATGATACATTTTGTAAAATTGCATAAAACTACATCCTCGGATAGTATAGAAAATTAAACTCGTCCTATGTAAGATAATTTAAACTATTAACAATATTTTATCTGACTTAAATTGAAAAAAAAATCCATGAACAGATTGTGATGCAGAACAAGAATTTTAACCTAAGTTGATTAAAAAAATAATTGACTACCTAAATTTTCCCATTAACGGCATGTTAAACAGTTATGTCCAACAAACCATCAAGGATCCCATGCAAAAATAAAGCATGAGGCCATATGAAGGATTTGATAGAACATTTGAAACTGTTCCAGAAGAAGTTGTTGTACTCAAACTACAAGGATGGTTTAGGGTTCCAACAATGCCGACACTTTTCATTTTCCCAACCGAAAACATAAGACATCCCTACCTGCAAATCCACACATTTAAGAATTGAAATGAATAATCAGGATTCCAGTTAGCCCTTAATAAGAGGATTCCCACCTTCTATTTTAAGAGTCACTTAATATAGAAATGAATGCTTGGGTGCCTTAATTGGGAATTACAATAACGACTCACCTTCAAGTGTGGATCGATGTAGAATGAGCATTTAGGAGCAAGGAGGGCCCTACAATGGCACGAAATAAATTTAATAGAGCCAGATGCCGAAATCCCAACCTTATCCACAATCTCGATGTAAAACAAGAATTTTAATATAAGTTTATTAAAAACATAATTGACTACCTGAATTTTCCCAATAATGACATTTTAAATGGTTATTGATATGAAAATGGTCTCAATAACTTGTTATATATTTCAAGAACCTCCCACTCAGCTAAACAAATAAATGATCTAGCTTGTACTTGACAATTTGCAGAATTTATACTTGAAAGTGGTGTATGATTTTTAATTATTTATGTGTCTTAAATTCATTTTTTCTTGCTGAAATTTAACATGTATAAAAGAAACATAATGAAACCATAAACCATTCAAACACAACAGCAAAATTAATCTATGAGTTCACCCGAAATTCGTGGGCTACGTCTCCTTTGAGCTTTGTCATCTTGAATTGGCACTTTGGGATTATGGTAAGGTTTATTTTACAAGTTCCACACTTAAATCCAATGGATACTAAACTTATCGAAAGGGCTGAGAATACCATCTATATCCCTCTCATGGCTGTCCAAACTCTGCAAATAGCTTTAGGCTCCCTTAGACATGATTCCTTCAGTTGGTGCACTAAGTTACACTGAGCTTCTTCATAGCACTAACTCCTTCATAACTCTATTTCTGTCACTAAAACCACAATTTTTGTATCAAAAACACATCAGACACCAAATATCGACTGATAAATTGCTCAAAACGAGCACTACATCCCCAAACTAGGCCTTTCTCCACGGTTTGCCTAAGGCTGCCCAAAACTTCCTTCTAGATTTTTGAGCTCTAGAAGTTCTCAAAATGTTCTGAAAACACATTAATTGGTTTCCAAATGTCTTAAAGAGTCAATATATACTATTCATTCATAAAAAGTGGCCTCCGACTGCTGCGATTACGCCTCCCACACCTGTCAGCACCCTGTGGCACTAGGGTCACTAAAAACTTCCCTACTGGGTTTTCGACCTCTAGAAGTCCTCAAAACTTTATGAAACCTCTGAAATTATATTCATAATGATGTTTAAAATCAACAATGACTATTGGTTTGTTGCATATGGTCTCTAGCCGCTCTGGCTAGGCCCAACACTGCTACTGGAAAAATCTGGCACTGATGGCCCCTGGAACTTTACTGAAGATTTTCAGCTTTCCAAAGTTATCTCCATGCTCTGAAAACCATCTCAACAGATTCAGAACATATGAATTATCCAAATTTGACTATTGGATCTCTAGATAAAGCCTCTAGCTTCCCTGGCTAGGCATCAAACTAATTCTGCCTCCTGGTGGCCTGGGTGGCCCCTTGAACTTCACTAATGCAAAAACGTACTAATAATCTCTTTTATGGCTCTGCAACCTACTCCATTGAGTTCATAAGGTCTGAGATAGTCAAAATTAACTATTGGCACTCTCAAAATGGTCGAAAATTAAGTGAGTTACGACCAAAACATCTTTGCCCCAATTTCCTCCACTAAATGTGGGAAACTTCTAGTTAACTCCACTAAAATTGGAAGTCTGCCTAAATTTGGGAGTGCCTCCAAAATCTCCACCATATTAAAATCCAATTAACTAAAGTTTAATTAAATATTAAACCTGGGATTAGGCTCCTAAGCGCACTCAACATTAAGCTCCCTCACTGGTCATGTGATGAGGTTCCATGGGAGGAGGGTTGGCCCCTTCGTGCTCTGTCAGACCCACTCAGAATTCAAAGTGCAATAACTTCTTCATACGCTATCTATTTTTCGAACTGTTTGCAGAGTGGGAATCGTGAAGACGAGACCTACGCAACCATATTGGTTTCAACCCAATACTGTAATTTTCAATTTTGAGCTAATCCTTATGTCCTTGATCCAGTTGTGATCAATTATGTCCAACACACCATCAGGAATTCCTTGAAAAAACAAAGCATTAGGCCATATGAAGGATTTTATCGAACATTCGAAATCATTCCAAAAGCAGTTGCTACACTCAAACTACAAGGATGGTTTAGGGTTCCAACAATGCCCACACCTTGCATTTTCCCAATCGCAAACTTAAGACATCCATACCTACAAATCCACACATTTCAGAATTGAAATCAATATTCGGGATTCCAGTTACCCCTTAATAAGAGGATTCCCACCTTCTATTTACGAGTCGCTAAATATAGAAATGAATGCTTCAGTTCCTTAATTAGGAATTACAATAACGACTCATATTCAAGTGTGGATTGATGGAGAACGAGTCGTTACGAGCAAGGAGGGCCCTTTAACAATAGAAAATAAATTTAACAGAGCCATATGCCGTAATCCCAAACTTATCTACAATCTCGTGGCGCTCATTGGCCTCTTGTCTCCTATATTCTTATAGAATACCTTAGAAAAATTTATGTTTGGATATGTATAAACAACATATAAAAAATATAAATATTCATTTGAAGGTTTTCTGATCTATGTATACATTTTTTCTGAAGTCCATCTTCGTTTTGTTTTTTTAAGTGGATCATCTTGCATAATCAAAATAACTTGATTTTTTTGTGGGAATGCTTCTATCAAGTATGGAAACCATGCCATTACAACAATTACTTCTTTCCCAAACGAAAACATTAGGGGAATTTTGAGGTTTAAAATGAGCCTCATAAGGAAGTTATAAAGTAATAGTGGAAATAATAAAATAAGATTAGATTACATCATCAAATTTTAAATCGAAAAAGAAAAAACTATTTTTCTACTTGTATTTTCAACTTATCTCCCTATGAGTTACTCAAATTTTGAGTGGCAACACTCGTTGGATGCTGAATTTGATTCATCATCTAAGGAGTACCCATTTTTCATACTTTCGATAAACTCTCCTACATGAAAAATGAGAAATACATGAAAAACATTATTACAATTACATTTTTTTCAAGTAATTCTCATTCTTCACGTAGCAAGGTCCATCAAAAGTATGTAACATGGGTACTCCTTGGATGAGTAATTAAATTTTACATCGAACGAGTACTCCCACTCGAAATGTGAGTAAAAACTTAGGGAGATAAATTGAAAATACGACTTGAAAAAATAGTTTTATTATTTTATTATTTTTTAATTTTTTTACTCAAAAAAAGGTGAATCATCCCTCATGGTTGACATCATCATATTGAATCTTATTATTTTTTATAAAAATTATTTTTGTTGTACATTTTTCTTAGGAGGCCCATTTTAGACCTCAAAATTTCTCGAATGAGTGTGATACGATAACAATTGCAATTCTCCCAACTTGATACAATAAAAATTGTGATTCTCCCAACTTGAAAAGATCATATACCTCTCATTTGAAAAAAATAACTTTCAAAAATAAGTCTAAGGCCCATCTTTTCAAATTTTCTAATACACGTAAGTGTTTCCCTTTTTATGATTTATTCTAAATTCAACAAAATTTTGTTCTATAAAAAAGGTTTAAAGAAAATCAATCTTAAATAATAAGTTACGTGGAGGTATCTCTGTTCATTTTTTTGCACCTTATATTATTGAAAAAATAATCTTTAGGGAAAAAGGATTCCTTCTTTCTGATTTACAACAAATGGTGTTGTTGGGAAACGTTCATGTGTTTGTTCCCTCTCGATCCATTCTGGTGATCTTTTCTTTTTGGTATCGTGAGCTTTAGGAATGAAATTTCTGAAGCTTGAAGATTATATTCTCAAAAGTAGTTAAGGTTTAAAATTTGAAATGAGAAATTTTAATATAAAAAATATCCTAAATTAATAAATTTAATATTTAATATTTATTAAACATTTGATTAAGTTTTTATAAATATAAATTCAATAAAATCGAATTTCAAAATGTAAAATGCACAAGAAATTCTTAAATATTTATAATGTCTGATCACATTTCTAAATGATATTTCCCGCGGGGAAATGTTTCCAACTTGTGGGGTATATACAATGTATCAAAATACATAGAAAGTGCATGAAAATTCAAACCTAGAAAGTGTATGAAAATTCAAACCCATGTATAAATAGACTAGGAATACTTTCAATATTATTTAATATCTTTTTAATATAAGCACAAGTTAACATTATCTCTTAATTTAATTAATATTAACAATTATAAAAATAATAATTTTATTTTTAAATAATTTAAAAATATACTAATATATAAGTACATTATAATTTTATCAAAAATGTATAATTCATAGATAAAAAAATGTAAACATTATAAACTAATCATTCACGTTATAAATAGTTTGTGAAATAGATTATTTTAAAAATATAAAATGGAATAATGTATTCATTCACCATTTTAAGAAGAAAAAAAAAGAAAGAGCCATAATGGCTTGAAATCAAGATAGAATAATGTAACCATTCACCATTTTTAAATACAAAAAGCCATAATGACTTGAAATAGTTTGTGAAATAGATTAAAAATCTCATAGATTATTTCAAAACCCTAACATGAAATAATGTAACCATTTACTACTTTATATAGAAAAAGACATAATGGCTTGAAACCAAGATAGAACAATGTAACCATTTACTATTTTTAAACACAAAAAATCCATAATGGCTTGAAAATAATTGGATGATGGAGGTTAAACAAAAGTTTGGTAGAAAATGCAGAATAAGAAAAAAATAGATATATGTTTGGAATATATATGTATTAAGTATTTAATGGAATATTAACACAATTATATTAATAATTCTTTCAAAATTCAATTCTACACAATACTTGTATTTTTAATTTAAGCCTCTAAATTATTAGCTATGGTGTCCTTATTTGCCAAGTCGAGTTATCAATTGTCTAAATTTTTTGTTGTGGTGTCCTTATTTTTGAAGTCGAGCTATCAATTGTTTCTATCATGTTGTGGTGTCCTTGTTTTTCAGGTGGAGCTATCAATTGTTGTTATAATGTTACAATATTTTCCTTCTTCATGGTTAACTAGGCAACTGATCACAAAGTCACATCAAAAGAAATTTATTCATAACAAAGTCATATATAAAAAAAATGACTGATTGTGTTATTTCAATAAGACATTTTTTCCAAGGTTTATTATTTCAAGTTAAGGTGGATGAGGATTTGTTGTTTTTTTTTTTATTTTTTAATTTATGACCTAAATTGATTCTCAAAGGAATATGCTTCATAGTATCAATGGCTATAGTGTGTTACAAAGTTTTGCTAGGTTGCATTGACTTTTAATAAAAGTAAAAAAATAGATTCTTTCTTAGGGATTTGAGATTATTTCAATTCTAATAGGTTCCTGATAAATATTTATAACATTCATTTATTATAACACATAAAATTTTTATACATGGTTAATGAGGTAAATATATGCATTGGTAAGACATTCTTACCCCCTTTCTTTGTGGGACAAGTGACTCACCTTCAAATTGATGTATGAGACCCCCTTGTTTGTGAGACAAGGGACAAATATTTTCCTAATATAACATTGTCCAAAAATAGAGCACAATAACATTACCACAACATGGTTCTTTTTATATTTATGTGGTTAAATATTTTATAATTTATTATAAAAAAATGTTATTTTATAATATTACATTGAATTATTACAATTATATAAATTATATGGCTATAAAAATTCAATAAACATGAATCTGTAATAAACATCAAAACACTTAATTCATAACACATATCACATTATTAAAATAATAATAATTTTTGGTTTATATTATATATATATAAAAGCTGGGTAGGACGACATCTTCATCATCATGTCCATATCACTTTATTCAAATAATAATAATATATTTTATTATTATTATTATATATATAAGATTTTTTTTGTAAGTTACGTAGGACCACATCTTAAGCATCATGTCCAATACATATCACCCCGATCCGGAAGGGGAATTGAATGTTTGAATTCACATCAAGGAGTGTCTTAAAAAAGCACCCAATCACACGATTGAAAACTCATAAGTCAATCCAAATGCTACTTGTTCATATGACATTTTTTAAATAAATTATTTTAAATTAAAGGTGACATAATTACTTTGGAGATATGTCTCAATGGAGGCTAGATCCATACTATCTATCTGTAGTCTAGTATGAAAGAGATATTATATGTAAACATTTAAATTATTTCAATTACATAAAAATATAAATAAAATAATTAAGATGAACTTAAATAAAATAGTCATTTTATAATTGCAGTTTTTTAGCACAAGGCTCTGACAACCAATTGTTTTGTCAATTATATATATATATATATATATATATATATATATATATATATATATATATGAAAAAAACCATTATTATTTATTTATCAATATATATTAAATACACACCATAATAATATCACCAATATATGAAAATTTGATGAGCAGATATCAAACAGCACTTGGAAATGATCTTTTACTTCATTCGAAAAAACTGTTTTTTCTTACCTGGCAAAAAAAAGAGTTGAAAAGACCCCTACGGAATTATAAAGAAAAAACAAAAATAGATGGGTACATAAAGCAATGCATCACTTGGGGATTTCAATTTGAACTATCGAAATCGACCAACCAGATTTAACATGCTGAAGGTCTCCAATTCAGATGTAGATGCAGACCCTATTTGTAGTGGAACTTGTGGAAGGCCATGAGTAGCGTCGCTTGCTTATATTTTTAAAGTCAAGTCAGATGTCCTAGCTTGTATTTAGCACTTAGGTGAGATGAACATATGAAGCCTCACTAAAAAAACCCTTTCTCAGCCTCAACTAATCGTAGCTTCCTTTCATCAGAGAGGGCCTTCTCAAATCTGCAGAATCATCTCAATTATATCAACATCCGAACCCAACCCATAAAATATATATGATTACTGCTTATGTGAATCTTTCAAACGCTATTCATTGTTCTCAGCATTGTCTCTTGACATTAAAATAAATCCATTTGTCTATCTAGTCAATGCATCCCGGTTGGTGCCTTCACCGGTCACTTGTTCAAGCACACCCGTCTCTATATTCATCCTTGAAATTGGAGCGTCGAGAAGATTTTTACCTATCTTCAACAGCTCTTCTGTTGGAATTTCTGATAATTCCAGAACAATATGGAGAGAATAATACTCCCCTTCTAACACAGAGAATAAATGACAAAGATTTTCAAGATAAAACTTTTCTTTCTATTTCATTAACAGAACTAAAAAAAATTACAAAATGTCTTCCTCTCACAGAGGGATTTTCTAAATGTTGACTACTGCAAACACAGTTCACAAAAAAAACTTCACTGTCACACACAAACAACACTCTGTCTCTGTAAAATGCACTGTTGTGCATAACCAAAAAAAAACATTCACTGTGTATTACAATACTAAATAGGCTCTCGAGCCTTTTTCTTTTATATATGATGCACATATTAAAAACAAACAATAAGCCTTTGTAAATATCTGACCTACCGGACTTGAAAACTTATGAGCCAAACTTTATGACACCAATTGGGTCCATGTTTTAACAAAACAAATGGATCACATAAAATCTCTGATTGCGATTGCAAACCGGATGCGATGAGCTCTTATCAAATTTGCTTTATAAGATCATCAAGTCCGAGCTCATCAATATACAAACTCCGATTGGGATCGGACGCGATCAAAAAAATAAACTACACCACAATTCTAGATCGGGTCCATCACATTAAAATGCAATCGGGCCATACTCAAAAAAGTTCCGATCGTCGATCAAGAAACGGATGTGATAGCTTACAATAAACTCTGCCCTATACAATAGATCGGGTCCACCCTTTGGTTAATGCAATTGAAGCATAAACAAAAATGCCTTCGGTTGAATACATGCGATTGTATAATATATTGCCGCGTGGTCTGTGGGACCAGTGGACCTTGGCTTACAGTGGAGGGCGATTGTAATACGATTGCAATTGCGATCGCATCGCAATCTTCCATATCAACAAGACACTACAAGTGAAACTTGCGATTGCGATTAGTGCTTAAGTGGTGGGGACCACCTGTCGTGCCTTTTCAAAAACTTAAAGTCTTTCTCCGTTTAAACAATTTTCTTCATTTTTGGTTGTTGAGGGCTTAAAAGCCCGAAAGGACTGTTTTTAAATAAACTCTGTTCTTCCATGCTTTGGAACCACGAAAGTCTTCGTTCCTCTACAAAAATGGCTACGCCCATAACAAAATTAATTCTCCTCTGCAATAGTGGTTGTGGCCCATAAAAATTGATTTCATCCTTACGATTTTCCCATTCTTCTTTGAATGCACGATGCATTGCACACAACCTCCTCTACTGCCGCTGCCTTTGTACTTTGTTTCTTCCTGCTCTCAAGGCACGCAGATGACTTTAATATTTCAACACTCCCCCTTAAAGTCAGCTGCTGGTTTATCTGTCATACCCAAGCATTTTCTTAAAAATTCAAAGGTCTTCTACCCCAATGGCTTTGTTAAAATATCTGCATATTGCTCCTTTGTTCTACAATGCTGTAAAATAAAATCTCCATTGTTCACCAATTCTCTGATGTAGTGATACTTGGCATCAATGTGTTTCGTTCTCTTGTGAAACACTGAAGTCTTTGATAATGTAATAATTGAGCTATTGTCACAATAAATCACTGTCGCTTTTACCTGTTCTTGGCATAAAATTCTCAACATTATTCTGATCCAAACTTCTTGACACGCTACTGCTGTAGCTGCCACATACTCTGCCTCTACTATAGATAACGCTACAATCGGTTGTTTCTTAGAAGCCCATGAAATGGCTCCTGAACCCATGTGAAAAACATAACCGGAAGTGCTCTTCCAATCATCTACACTTCCAACCCAATCACTGTCAGTGTATCCAATTAATTCTAAATTTTCTGAAGTAGTATATAAAATACCAAATCTTTTTGTACCTTTAACATACCTCAGAATTCTCTTCGCTGCCTGCCAATGTGTTTCTTTTGGCTTTTCCATAAATCTAGAAATCAAACTAACAGCATGCATAATATCCGACCTAGTTGCAACCAAATACATGAGGCTTTCAACTATGATTTTATACAAACTTGGATAAAAATCCTTGCTGCTGTCATTTTTACTCAACTTCAATCCCATTACTGTGGGAGTAATTGCAGCTTTGCACTCCTGCATATTAAATCTTTCTAAAAATTGATTCACATACTTTTCTTGTGAGATAAAAATCCCTTTTTAATTTTTCTCTACTTCTCTTCCTAAGAAGTATCTCAACAAACCTATGTCAGTCATTTCAAATTCTTCTTTCATGACTGTTTTAAAATTTTCACTGAGATAATCATCATTACCAGTGAATATTACATCATCAACATATAACACAACAATGAGCATTCGACCATCCTTTTCTTTGATGTACAATGTGGGTTCTCCGTCACATTTCTCAAACCCATTTTCCCGTAGATAGGAGTCTATCCTATTGTACCATGCTATCGGTGCTTGTTTCATCCCATAAAGAGCTTTCTTCAATCTGCAGACTTTATGCTCTTGGCCTTTCTTCTCATAGTCCAGAGGTTGTTCAACATATACCTCTTCCATTAAAACTCCATTTAAAAATGCGGATTTTACATCCATCTGATATACTTTCCATTTGTTTTGTGTTGCTATGGACAACACTGCTCTCACGGTTTCCATTCTTGCAACTAGTGCAAAAGTTTCCTCATAGTCTCTTCCATGTTGTTGCTTATATCCCTTGACAACAAGTCTGACCTTGTTTCTTTCTATCTTTCCTTCAGCATTGCTCTTGGTCTTATAAACCCATTTAACTCAAATGACTTCTTTACCTTCTGGGAGATCAACCAAATCCCATGTTTTGTTCTTCCCTATGGCATCAATTTCATCATCCATAGCTTCTATCCATTTTCTATCTTTAATAGCATCTTCAAAATGAATAGGATCATCAACTTGACAATAAAAAGAAAATAAGGAATTCATACCTTCATTTGCCGCTTCCTGCTCATAAATCTCATTAATACTTCTGAACTTTGTTCCTGTTTCATTTGGTGTAGTCGTGCTTGAAGAAGCACTTGAATCTGCTCCATGTGGTGTTCTTGGAGATGCACTCCTGTTTCTTCTCAAGGGTGTTCTCGCTGCTGCTTGAGGTGTCCCTTGCTATCCTTATGTTGGTGGAGGTTGTGCTACCGATGAGTTGTTAATTTCAATCACATCTTCCTCATCTTCATCATGAGATAAACACCTTTTAACATTAACTTTTTTCTCAATGCTTCCATCCCATGCTTCCTCTTCAATGAACTGCACATCTCTGCTTATCACAAACTTCTTTGTGGATGGGTTATACAATATGTATCCTTTGGAATCTTCACAATATCTAAGGAAAATTCACTGCTCCCCCTTAATATCCAACTTCTTTCTCAACTTATCTGGAATGTGTACATAAGACACGCATCCAAAAATTCTCATGTGGGTGACTCCCTGTTTTCTGCCACTCCACGCTTCTTCTGGAACTTTGTTCATCACAACTTTTGTAGGGCATATTTTTAAAATATACACAGCACAGTTTGCTACTTCTGCCCAGTACTCATTCGGCAAGTGTTTTGCCTTCAACATACTTCTCACCATTTCCATTATGGTTCCATTCTTCCTTTCAGCAACTCCATTCTGTTTCGGTGTGTACCTTGTGGTAAACTTCTTATGTATGTCGTTCTCTCTGCAAAAACGCAGAAATTCCTTTCAGATATATTCTCCTCCTCTAACAGTTCTGAGAACTTTGATATAGAGTCTGCTCTGTTTCTCTACAAGAGCTTTAAAATGGAAAAATTTCTGAAAGACTTCACTTTTATATTTTAAGAAATAAACCCACACTTTTCTTGTGAAATCATCTATGAAGGTCAACATGTAATTTCTGTCTGAAACTGATGCTATTTTCATCGGCCCACATAAATCTGAGTGAATGATCTCTAAGGGTGCTTTTTCCCTTATGCTTTTCCCTGATGGAAAATTTTCTCTGTGTTTCTTTCCCAAGATGCAACCTTCGCATAGGCTATCAGGCTTCTCAATCAATGGTAAACCTCTTACCATTCATTTTCTATGCAACAAATTTAATCCTCCGAAATTGAGATGTCCAAATCTCAAGTGCCATAACCAGTTTTCATCTTTCTCTTCCTTCTGAAAGAATTCTTGAGTTACAGCTACTACACTCTTCCCTTTTCCTTTCAAGTCAGTGTTGAGCTTGAGCGGAAACATTCTATTGCTGGTCATTTGTATTTCAGCAATGATTTTCTTGCTTGGAGGTATATCCTTTATGGTGCACACATCATCCTTGAAAATTACATTGTAACCTTTGTTTATGAGCTTCCCAATGCTCAAAAGATTACAATTCAAACCAGGAACATAATACACATCTAGAACAAATTTCTTCTCACCATTTCTTGCTCGAATAATAACTCTGTCTTTTCCCTTGACAGAGATCTTAGTATCAGTCCCTGTAGTTGCTTCTGATTTAACCTCTTCATCTAGATTGACAAACATTTCTCTGTTTCCAGTCATGTGATTACTACATCCTGAATCTAAGAACCAAACATCATCTTCTCTATCTTGTCCTACATTACATGTTAACAACACATTACTTGGGTTCTTTTCTTCTTTTGCTACATTAGCATTCTGCCTATTTTTCATGTCATTTTGCTTCTTTCTACATTCATTGGCATAGTGCCCATATTTCTTGCAATAATGACATTGGACATTGGATTTGACATACCTTTGTCCATGCGCATGTTGGTGTCCACCTTGCTGGCTGTTGCATTGGTCGTGGCTCTAATTCTGACTGTTGCTCCTTTCATGTGAATGTGAAGGGTTGTTCCTTCCACCTCTTTTTTGACTTCTGCCTCTTCCTCTTCCTTTGCCTTGACCTCTTCCTCTTCCTGAAGACATCTGGGTCTTGAAGGCGTGCTCTAGAGATGGATTCACTGTTCTTTCCAATCTATGTTCATGGGTCATCAATGAAGCATGAAGTTCATCTACTGTGAACTTTGAGAGATCCTTGGTCTCTTCTATGGTGGTAACTATAAAATCAAACCTTGAGGGTAAGCTCCTCAAGAGTTTCTCCACAATCCTTCTTTCTTCAAGAATTTCTCCATGGGACCTTATCTTATTTACAATCCCAATCACATGTGTAAAAAATGAGTCTATACTATCTGAATCTTTCATGCAGAGAGTTTCAAAATCTCTCCTCAGCAACTGTATTTTTGTTGTCTTCACTTTCTCCATACCTTGGTATGCTATTTTGAGGGTATCCCATGCATCCTTCGATCTCTTAGCTGATGCTATCCTTGGAAACACACTCTCATTTACTGCTTGATACAAATAGTAGAGGGCTTTAGAGTCCTTCTTTCTATTGCTCTTCAATATATCCTTCTCTGTTTGAGTTAAGGCATTAAAATCCTGCTCATCAGCTGGTTTATCAAAACCATCTTCTACAAATTCCCATAAGTCTTGTGAGACAAGCAGGGCTCTCATGGTAATGGCCCAATAATCATAATTCTTTCCATTAAATTGTGGAAGCTGAGCATTTCCAATATTCATACCGGTGCTTGGTCCAGCCATTACTTTTAAACTGAACTCTGAACTTATACAACTTCTCTTTCCTTTTCTGAAAGAACAAACTCTTTTAAAAAAAATCCAACAACTCTATTTTCTTTGAGAAATACCTGAGCTTTATCTTCTGCTGAGCTTTCATGCTGCTGGAGAAACGCTACAACAAGTCCTCTTCTTCTTTCAGCTTCTTTGACCTTCAAAGAGCCTAAAATTGCTCCGATACCATGTTGGAATTTCTGATAATTCCAGAACAATATGGAGAGAATAATACTCCGCTTCTAACACAGAGAATAAATGACAGAGATTTGTAGAATAAAAATTTTCTTTCTATTTCATTAACAAAACTAAAAACAATTACAAAATTTCTTCCTCTCACAGAGGGATTTTCTAAATCTTAACTGCTGCAAACGCAGTTCACAAAAAAAAAAATCACTGTCACACACAAACAACACTCTGTCTCTGTAAAACGCACTGTTGTGCATAACCAAAAAAAAAACTTTCACTGTGTATTACAATACTAAATAGGCTCTCGGGCCTTTTTCTTTTATATATGCCATGCATATTAAAAACAAACAATAAGCCTTTGTAAATCTGACCCGCCGGACTTGAAAACTTATGAGCCAAACTTTATGACACCAATCGGTTCAATGTTTTAAAAAAACAAATTGATCACATAAAATCTCCGATTGTGATTGCAAACCGGATGCGATGAGCTCTTATCAAATCTTATTTATAAGATCATCGGGTGTGGGCTCATCAATATACAAACTTTGATTGGGATCGGATGCAATCGAACAAATAAACTGCACCACAATTCTGGATCGGGTCCATCACATCAAAATGCAATCGGGCCACACTCAAAAAAGTTCCGATCGCCGATCAAAAAGCAAATGCGATAGCTTACAATAAACTCTACCCTATACAATAGATTGGGTCCGCCCTTTGGTTAATGTAATTGAAGCATAAACAAAAATGCCTCCGATTGAATACATGCGATTGTATAATATATTGCCGTGTGGTCTGTGGGACCAGCGGACCTTGGCTTACAGTGGAGGGCGATTGTAATACGATTGTGATTGCGATCGCATCGAAATCTTTCATATCAACAAGACACTGCAAGTGAAACTTGCGATTGCGATTAGCACTTAAGTGGTGCGGACCACTTGTCGTGCCTTTTAAAAAACTTAAATTCTTTCTCCGTTTAAACAATTTTCTTCATTTTTGGTTGTTGAGGGCTTAAAAGCCCAAAAGGACTATTTTTAAATAAACTCTATTCTTCCGTGCTTTGGAACCACGAAAGTCTTCATTCCTCTACAAAAATGGCTACGCTCATAACAAAATTAATTCTCCTCTGCAATAGTGGCTGCGGCCCATCAAGATTGATTTCATCCTTACGATTTTCCCATTCTTCTTTGAATGTGCGGTGCATTGCACGCAAGCTCCTCTGCTACTGCTGCCTCTGTACTTTGTTTCTTCCTGCTCTCAAGGCACGCAGATGACTTTAATATTTCAACATCTTCCAGATTCTTCTTCATTGAGAGATCCGTTGAGCTTGTAACTCCTGACAATTCAACCTAATCCCAATTATACAATTTGTTAGAACTTTCAGATATGGAGGGTATGCTAATAGAAGTGAATTATATAAGCTTCCAATATCTAAATCACCATACGATGAAATTTGTTGGAATTTAATTCCAACTGCCGGCATAAATCAACATGACAACAGAGTAATGGCTGATGGGAGTCTAAGCGGCGGAATTAATGCAGAGGCGGTGCAAGAGCTGTTCTTATCAGCTGCAACCACTCACATTGAAGTCCCACCATCTGCAATTAACACAACAACAGCATTCATTACAGAGGTGGCAACATTCCGAGGGGTGGAGGAACTCACGGGAAAGCTTTTGGAAGTAGCCCCCGGAAAGCATAGAGGAATAAGGTTTTTAACCTTAGCACATAAAGTTTTATTGTAATGTTGTTTTAAATTTCCGCATGATATTTTATATATATATATATATATATGTAATGTTAAAAATGCTGTGGATATATACAAGAGTTGCTGTGCGGATAGTGTATTGAGTAGACAAAGCATTTTGTATTGAGTAGATAGAGCATTGTTAAAACACGAAGCATTGTAATTTCTAGCTAAAAGGAAAAAAACAAAAGACAAATATACAGAGAAATTTTGCTGTGAGTGAAACAATGAAATAATGAGTTGTGTGTAGCAGCCAACAGGAGTTAATTTTTGTGTGAATCGAGAACAACAAAAGTTCTAAAAAAAAAAATTTGTAATGTTAAAAATGCTGTGGATATATACAAGAGTTGCTGTGCGGATTGTGTATTGAGTAGACAGAGCATTTTGTATTGAGTAGACAGAGCATTGTTAAAACACGAAGCATTGTAATTTCTAGCTAAAAGGAAAAAAGAAGACAACAAAGATACAGAGAAATTTTGCTATGAGTGAAATAGTGAAATAATGAGTTGTGTGTAGCAGCCAGCAGGTGTTAATTTTTGTGTGAATGGAGAACAACAAAAGTTCTAAAAAAAACATTTTGTAATAGAAAAACAGTTTATTTTAATGAAATAGCAGTGTTTTACTTCTCATCTCTGTCTAGAATTTTTATTTTGTTTCAATCTCTATGTTGTAGAAGATGAACTTTTATTCCTCTGTTTTGTTAGAATTAATCAGAAAATTCCAACAAAATTATTGATAGAGGGAAGAAGGAAAGGACGTGGATTCTTAAATAGTTCTTCTCCGAATTAAAGGCTTGAAATACGACCAAGGCGTAAACGTTCACCATGTTTGCACTCGCTTGCTGAAACATGTCAATTATGGGCACTTTACCCTCGTTGGATAACCATTTCAGGAGTCCCCATTTTGCAGCATCAATAGCGTTGTAACTAGCTATTTTATGCCTGGTTCCAAGGGAAAGCACCAGAAACTTTGTAGTATCCTGTTTAAAACACATATAATTATCATTCCAGATACTTGATTCAAAGGTCAACTATAATGAATATTTCTGACTTATAAGCAAAATAGGTTTATAACTCACGCGAGCTTTAAACGTTGGCACTAAGAAATCTAGATGGCCTAGAGAGCTTGTTGAGTCACTTGGTTTATTGCAAGTATCGTTTGCAACACACATTTTATAAAACACCAAATCACAACCTCTTAAAAAAAATCAAAATCTTGTTTCAAGTCATAATTACACCATTCAGAAAAGGAGAATATATATATACTGGATTGTTCACTGCAACTCCCCCATCTATGAGGTTAAAGCTTTTGGTATTGTTGAAGGAATCTTTTCTTTGGAAGTAGTAAGCAGGAAGATATGTTGGAGCTGCTGAGGTTCCAATGCAGACATCAGCGAAAAATGCATCTTCTAACTCGTCCTGTTTGGCCTCGAGTAAATGAAATTAATTACTATATATCACTCTAACTCGTGTGGGACTTTAATTCAAAGTTAGATTAATTGTATTACCTTAAAAGTGGTGAAGATTGCGGGTTGTTGTATTTTTATGTCGTATGCAGTAATCGCGATGTTCATTAGGGTTTGGTGTAATCGTGTATCCCTAGAATATTTGGGGCCACTTAGATACTTTATAGCGGATTGCAACAAACCTTTGTAACAATTCATTGTCTATTGATTCAATATTGATGTTGCTGGTTAAAATAAAAATAAAAATAACATGTGTTGATTTTTTAACCAAACAAAAAAACATCTTTTACTAACGTTGTATGTGGAAAAATAAGAGGAGAATTATCCAAATAAAACTCGGTAATATCCTTTGCAGGAAACAATGTACGCTTTTTCTCATTTGGGGCGACTAACATGGCAGTAACTAATCCTCCGTGATTAAGTCGAAATAATCAGCCATACTCACGCCTGGGCCGCTCAATTCTTGTTACAGAACTTATAATTCTATTGATATTTTATAAA
Organism: Pinus albicaulis; assembly: GCA_034641835.2. Lineage (NCBI taxonomy): Eukaryota > Viridiplantae > Streptophyta > Pinopsida > Pinales > Pinaceae > Pinus > Pinus albicaulis. The sequence continues at coordinate 275,502,434 of CM076584.1, read as the reverse complement.
AAAGGGGAGGCATCATAAGGTTTTACAAGAGGACTAGTAGATTAAAATCATTACCTACAACTTTTCCTCCAGGAATTCGAGGATAGCTGCTGGGATAATCCCACGAACCCCTCCTCCGTCAATACTGAGTATGGTAATAATTTTGCCATCGACTGGTGGTGGATTCTCATAAGTAGTAGCCATGGTCTATAATCAAATTAAGCCTTCAGCGCCCAAATTGTTGAATTTTAACTTCAACTGTAGCAACGCTGAGAAGAACAAACACTACAAGAATTTTTCTGAGAGCACGCCATCCAGAAATTAAAGTCTGCATTTAATTAAATCTACAAGTTGTTGATTAATAGCTTTGCAACAGCCGCCTGAACATTGAAGAGATTGTGATTCCAAACCACACAACCAGAAACTTAAATGTTGTCCTTGCCGCCTTCTTAAATCCTGCAACCACCACATTCAAAGCTTAGAAATTCACCGCCAGACTTTTGTTTGACTGAAAGGGCCACGTGGAGAATTACTATTGAATCACGTTGTTTTGAAGCCTAAGGCCGCGTGGAGCATTACTATTGAATCACGTTGTTTTGAAGCCTAAGTCAGCAAGCAAATTATCGGACCCGAAATTTTATAAGGTGGATTCTATGGAGTTTTCGCATAACACTTTGGGCCTACCTCATCATCCCATTTTGGAACGCAAAGATCCTTTGCAATAGAGTTTGATTTATGGTTGAAGTCCATGAAAATTTCATAAAGTTTTTAAACCTTGGGTAAAAAAAAAATTTCAAGTTTTTTTTACTAAGGTTAATATATATGCATTGTAATATATATATTATAAATGTTTTTAACATTTATAATATATATAAGTAGTGTTTCATTTTTAATAGTTATGTTCTGGAAAGTTTAAAAAGAGCCTGCAGGCCATTGTATTAAAAAAAAGGAGAGTGAGTTGAAAATTAATTTAGAGTGTAAAATTTTGAATTGCACAGCAATGCGTTAATTTTTTTTGAAGAGTAAACAGAGCATTTTCTGTGTGAGACATAAAAGAGTTTTTTGTTTGGCAATGTCTTGTAACAGTCCAGCATTTTGTAATCCCTCTTAGAGAAAGAAGTTTTTTTTTATTGTAATAGATTTTTATAGTGAATGAAATAGAATTTTTCAGTGTTGAACTCTGTCTCCTTTAAGTGAAATTTTAATATTTTTTCTGTGTTGAAGAAGAGAGTTTTATTCTCCATTTTCGACTCCTTAACTTTTGAGAACAATGGATATATTGATATATCGATCGAATGAATGAATTGGAATGCTGCTCATTCATGCTATATTTGAACGGAGAGGAAGAGAATTAATAAATATAATTGTCTATAGTTGCAGTAGACAATTTACGAATATACCTGGAAGTTGAAGTTGGGCCATTGTCTTTATCTTTGTGACGGCCATGAAAGGTTGATCCATTCCCGTCAATCCACTTATCAATAAGAAAAACAAAAAAAAGCGTGCCAGTCAATTTCACTGTTTAAATAAAACATCTTTGGATAAAACTGTAAATAAGGTATAGAGAATTATGGAGCTTAACCGTATAAGTAAGTTGAATTGTAATAAAGGTCTAAATTTTCTCGATAAAATTATGGAACTCAATAGTGTAAGTAAGTTGAAAGGTAATAAAAGGGTAAATTTTGTCTATGGAATTCTGGAACTCAACATTCTAAGTAGGTGGAAATGTCCTAAATTTTTGGCAGACATTTTACCTATATTTTGAAGACAAAATAATTTTTTTTTTCAGAGAATGGACCAAGGGTCTGAAACGTGAGACTTCTCAATTTATTTACACATTTGGCCCTAAAAATCTATGTACAATATGAACAACTATAAAAATTTCCGTGTTATTTGTTAACCCCTACGCCGAGCTTACTTTAAGAAAAATCACGTAATGGAAGATTCAAAACGGTTAACGAACAGGGGTTGATTTTTGTATGCAGTCACATTCATATGTGCAGACCGTGTCAATTGACGAAGTTTAATAATTCTTTATAGTTGTTGAATTATATATATCTATATATAGGTCTATTATTGAGTTGTTTGGAGATACTGCCCACTTGTCGCTTTTTTAATCAGTTTGTTTTTCGCATAGGAAGATTTTAATGAGATCTAGTAAGGATATTATAAATTCAGGTTATAAAACTTTAAGATTTGGGTGTTTTAGAAATTTTTGGAAGTGTTGTATTTATTTTTATTATAAAAAATATAATTCAAACACTATTACTATTAAATTTCTTTAAAAAAAATCCAGATTCTAATTACTTTTAACAAAAAAATTCCCACATTCCAATTACTTTTAGCCATCTAAATTCCTGCACCTAAACAAGCAACTCCATAAAAATTTATTTGGGTATTCTTCATCTTGCTCCAAATTACACGGAATTTAAAATATCGTAACATAGTTTGTTCTTGCTCTAATTTAAATGGTAAGAGGATGAGGATACTTGTTTTTATAAATGGTCAAAGTTTTAGAGTCGTAGTTGGTGATCAAGATAGCTTTTTTCCCTCAGCGTTATTATTTTGAAGACTTTTTCTGGTTATGGATATTAATTGGATCTAGATCCACTTAAAAGAATGATATCTTGATGGGTTAATCATGGAATCTAATCTAGAGGTATAAATAAAATTAAATCCTTCACTTTTTAATATAATAAATGCACTTTAATTTGGCCAATTAATTAAATACTTAAGAATGATTATATTTATAATATTATGATTTTAATTTTTTTAATTTTAAATAATTTTAAATTTTATATATTTAAAATTATATATTATTTTAATAATTTAAAATTAAATACTCAACAATGATTATATTTATAATATTATGATTTTAATTTTTTTAATTTAAAATAATTTTGAATTTTATATATTTAAAATTATATATTATTTTATTAATTTAAAATTAAATATTTGAAAAATAAAAGTGAAAATTTGTCTAGTTTGTCTAGCTTTTTCTTATACATCTAAAACAATCATTTAGATCATTATAGGGATGATATCATTGTAATGTTCTGTCATTGTTTAAGCTATTTCTTGGGCCTGGATTTGATGGGAAGAAAGAAATAGGGTCAAAGGAATGGGATTGACCCATGCATCTTGTTCTTCCCTTTTGCAAATGAGAAAAGAGTCGATGGCTAGCTATAGAGTGAGAGCTTAAGTAAGGAGGGTGACAGGGAATAAAAATATCAAGAAATAAGGAGGGGGAAAGGAGTCTGCAAGGGCCAATAAGGAAAACTGAGGGTGAAATAGGAAAGAACTAAAAGAGATCAAATATGGTTCTTTCAAGATAAAACATGGGAGAGACGGTAGAAAGGGAATTGATATGGGAAAGAGAGAAAGGTAGCGAGGTCGCTAGGGAAAAATGAACAACCCTCCCTTGACCAAATTTAACAACCATTGAGAAAGGAAAATTAACCAAAAACAAAGTATGGGCGATTTTTGAATTAAAAAAAGTGATTAGGAAATTCAGAATTGAACAACCCCAAATGGAAATCATTAAATGACCAAACCAAAGATTCTAGAATCTGCTTCGTATTGTGTTGGAGGTCACATTTCCCCTACGGATGAGTTTCTAACCGAAAATTAATTTGGTCACCACATGCATTAAGCATCCATGGGCCTTTAGATCTTGATTTTGTTGTGCGCATTCAAAGAAAATAAACTTCTGAAAATTTCCCAACAACCGATAGAAATCATGCTCTTGGAGCATGTTTAAGCCTATAAATAACCTTTTCAAAACTGTAGATTTCGTGTTCATTTATTACAATTGCATATCCTTGGGGATATTGAATATATACATCTTCATTTAATACACCATTAAAAAAAAATTATTTCCTATCAAGTGGATAACACAACCATTGATATTGAATGCTAAAAAGACTCTTATTATATCCCATATTGTGACAAGAGCATATGTTTCATTGTGTTCTATACCTTGTTACTAAGCAAATCCCTTAGCAAATAACATTTCTTTTTTCTTTTATATCAATCCATCAACTACATACTTTTTTTTGTACACCCATTGTACCCCAATCACTTATTTTTCAATAGGAGGATCCAAAAGCTTCCATGTTTCATTATTTTTAAATGATGCAATCTCCCCATCTATTGCTTTGTATTGTGCTTCCTCTTTTATACATCTTCAAACTATCTTGGCTCTACTTCAATTTGCAATATTAAAGAAAAATTAGTATACCCATAAATTTCATTTAAGGATTGGATCTTTCTAAGAGGAGTTGTACTTGAAACAAGACTTGTATTGAAGAAGACATAGTGGATATATTTTGGGATACTTTTGGTTGGATTTGTGGAAATAGAAGATTCATATTATTGTACACTAGTTCTTTGATTTTCTTGTTGCATATGTTGATTGCACTACCATTCATTTTTAATCAAAAAACACATCACAACTAACCAATAATTTTTCATTTTGTAGATTTGTCTCCCTACAATAACTAATAAAAATTTGTTTCACCCCTTTATTATCTATTTATCTATCTTTTCAGCAGGAACATGAACATAAATAGTACAACCAAAGACTATAAAATGCGAAACAACAAGTTTCTTTTACTCCATGCCTAGTATGGAGTTTTTATTGCATGCTTCATGTTGGGCATATATTAATCAAATAAGAAAATGCAACGACATGTTAGGAAAAACACTGAGAGGGGGGGGCGGGGGGTGTGAAACAATATTTTACACACTTCAATTTTGATTTATTATTATAATTTATCTATGCTACTTTAATTAAAGAACACGTGTATGTACACGACTGTGATCAATGCAAACTATGCACATCCATATAACTAGTTTATAAATTTCATTAACTGTTCATATTTAGCCTGAGTATCATTACTTCATTATTAATTCATTAAGAAATAGTAAAGAGACGATATATCATCAACACACAAGAAACATATCAACATGCATAAACACGTGGATTTTAGGTGGAAACCCAATGTGGGAGAAAACCATCCTTGTCTTCTTCTTCTTTTATTATAAAGGAAAACTTATTACAATATTATACTGGCACATACTATAGCTAGTATACAAGAACCCACCTATAGAATGCTACAACCTTCTCTCGTTTTCCAATACCTATTGGAAGGGAGATACAACCGGATGGGCTTGTTTACGAACTCCTAGACAAAGGGAGCTCCTACCCCCTTTCTGAATGCTACTACCCTCAGCTCCTTATAAAATTATTTTCTGAATGTTTCAAACTGGATCCATCTGTCAAAGAACAATCAGACCAACCTATTGGCCATCTTTCATTAAAATTTTCAAACTAGAGCCATATCAACCCTGAACCCAAACAAAATGAAGAATTGAATTTGAGACACTATCAAACTGTCGATCAACTGAAATTCTACAGTATCTATCACTGAATGTAGAACCCAATAGAAAAAAATAAATATCAAATTATGTATGTGAATGTACTAAATAAGACTCCTGTATGTATGTGCTTTCTCTATATAACACCTGCGTATAGTTCTCATAATAATTAATGCTTAAATCATTAGTCACTAAACCATTCATATAGAATTTCATTAGTTACAAATCATAGAATTAATCATAGATTTCGTAACCAATTACATATCATATACTCAGTCACAGTTATGTCCCATTAAATTTAACTAAGTCACATCAATCATGATAAATAAATAATCGACAAACAACAACAAGTAACCAAATACCATCAACTATGAACATAAATCATCATATCTCTAAGCATCAATCAACATATCAAACCCTGGTACACACTTTCATAAGGAATATCAACATATGTACACACTTTCCATGCACTAAACCTATGTACAGATCTGTAAAAATTGAAAATTATTTCGCAGAAATTCGCAGAAAATATACGTGACCCTCAAGAGGTGGATCCACATAGGTACATGATTATACCCGAACATACATTTGTAAAGATCTAAAATATTTCACTGCAAGCACAATTTCACTTTCTGCAACCTTGACTATCAATACTACAAACTTCTGAGTAAATTTTTTAGATCATAACATCACAGTTCTATAAATATTATACATTTGCAACAATTAAATGAATTAAGCATACATGTCAATGTATTTAAGATTTGAGTCTTCTTTCTCCCTATTTGATATCAAATCATTCATATAAAACACAGTACTTGCACACCTTCACACTTTGATCTCTATCTTCTTATGTAACTTTAGCTTTAGACAATACATTACACCAATCCCTGAGTAATGTCATTGGTATTCTTTGACAAGATTGAATAATTGTTGTCACACTCATTAATATGGGATAATACCATGGAAAAAAACCCTATTATTCATGTTACCATCATGAAAATTTTGTACGTGACTTTTCTTCACAATACCCGAATATGTACACAACCCTTCTGCATAGGACCCATGTATACTTTCCCAAACTTCATATTCAACATTCATTTGTCTCTGATTTTTCATGTCTCTATTCATCACTTCTATAGGATTTGTTATGGACTACATAATCATCTTGTTATTGTAATTTTGACATATTTATCAAGTAGGTTTCCATCAAGACCAACACACTCGCCATAATTCCAACACGGTTAATTCAACCCAAAAGGTTTTTGGGAGACACTTAGTTTTTTAACATGCTATTAGTTATCTCAACAATTGTACTGTTCTTGAATTCTACTAAACCATTCTATTGAGGAGCAATAGTATATGTCAATTTCCTTTGAATATCATTCTTTTTGCAATATTAGAAGTAAATTCTCCCCTCTATTTGTTTATAATGTATTTAAAACAAAACCACTTTGCTTCTCAACATCTTTAAATTTTTGAATGATAAAAATGGAATCATTTTTTTCTTAATGATATACAACTATGTTTTTATCATGGGAGCTTCACTGCGGGAGAAATACTATAGCACGTGGGTTCATATTGGGGGATATATAATGAGGAAAAAATGACATGTTATATTGGGGGATATATAGGGGGTAAAGTTTTTTTATATTGGCAAGTATAAAAAATGGAGCTCAAAGTTAATGAAAAAATATAAAGGGGTATAAAAAATGTTAATGAAAAAATAGATACCTAAAATATATAGTTTAAGTAGGTGGTTTTTAAATTGGGAATGCGTATTGGGCTTATAATGATAGGGGATTATATAATTTGCGTTTTAGAGGAATTTTCCAATATGTACTCAAATTAAGGGTATCTTTTAATATGCTATGATCGCACATGATATATTAGAGGTTCATTGAGTGAAACCCCGGTGGTTATTATACTAAAATCATCCACAAGAATAACAAAATATTACTTATTTAACTCACAAAATTTCCATATGACCACGTATATCTACAAGTACTAGCTCTAATGGTTTCTGTGTTTCCTTTGCAAGTTTTTTCAACTAGAAAGGAGTATTTATGGTTCTTACCAAGAATACATCCTTCACAAACATGATCAATAAAATCAATAAGAGGGAATAATTTAACCATTTTCTCATTATGTAGTGACTTTAAACATATCTATGGCGTAAGGGGTTCCCTTTGAGAATAACTTACCTCTCGCCCACCTGTCATCAATCTGTGTCATTGGATTGGATGATGTTCAACCATTTTATAATCATAGGCCAAGGTAGTTGGAAGGAACGGTCTCGAGATATTGATGAAGGTGTCCTGACTTCTTGAGCAACCCTTCGATGCATCACACCTACACCGGCATCTCCACAACAATTTCTTTATCTTCCAAAAATATTGGACAATTTTGAAAGGAAATATTTATATGGGATTCTGAAAATATATTGTAACTCCATCTTAACACTTGATACAACTTTTTTGGGATGAAATAATCTATCCATCTCATCAAATTTAAAGCTAGGGTCCACTCATTTTCAATATTTTTGAAACTCATGGCTCCAACAAATGCATTTAAGGCCAATGGAAAGCCTCTGCAATCTGATGAAATTTCTCTCTCTCTATCCTTTATAATAGCATTCTCAGGTACAATTTTGTTTTCAATTTTTTCTTCTAAATAACTCCTAGCCTTCATCTTAGGACAAGGGTTTTATCTCCAGGGGAAAACCTTTGATCCCATATTTTTTATCACTTATGTGTTGTGGCAAGGCTCTATCTATACATATAGGCACGTTATTTACAATGACTTGGCTTTAAAAATGCTTTACACCTTTACCCATATATCCGTGTCAGAAGAGGATACTTCCTTTATTAATTTGAAGATTTGCATAAGAAAATAAAAATTCCATATCTGTTGTGTACAAAATTATAAGGTCCTCATACATACCCGGAGACCAATTATATACAAAACAAGGTTGTAAATATTATTTATCCCTTTACTAATTCATCCATGCAAGAAAAGGAATCTAAGTATCATTTCTATCTTAATGCAAAAAAAATTTAGATCTTGTCTTGGCTAGTCGAGTAACGAAGTTTCGTTTGTCAGGTTCGAAAGTGGTGAAGTCACATCATACTAACTGCCATGATCATCACCACTAGCCTCATCGAAGAAGCTTCCATTGCAACCTTTAGAGTGTTTGTTTATCTCTTGAAAGCCCTAGATATGGAAAAGTCTTCCTCGTCCAACAAAAGCAAGAGGGTCAACATTTATGCTAAATCTATCTAGAACCATTGTCATTTTTACATTGATGTTTTTATCTTTTTTAGAAGTCATTTTTTGGGTTCTCATTGGCTGCATAACATGAATGGGCTATCAAACGTAATCCTTTTTCCTTATGGGTTTTTGTGGCCATTTTTTCTTCTTGTTGTCACAAGGATGTTTTGTTGCCGACAAATTGGGGAGAATCAGAAGAGCCCTTAATTGTTTGATAGAATGAAATAATAAGGGACTACGCATTTTCCAATTGCACTTACACCCATATTCTTGGTAAATTCTTTCAAATAAAAGGTTTTGAAATTGGATTCGAGTAATTATAGATGTTTGATTAGGGTTTGTAGAAAATCAAGCCAAAAGCAAAGAGTACACAATCTCAATGAATAATTTGAGATCAATTTTTCAGAGTCAATAATGAGTCATTAGATTAATACAAGATTTTTGAAGTTGGTATTTTTTTATTTTTTTCCTGATCCTCTAACCAAGTAATTTTAAAAAAAAGTCTTGTTAGAATACCATATGCCAATACTATGACTTAGAAATAAGAGACACCAAAAAATCATAACTCAGTTCATATGATTTTTTTTAATTAATTAACTTAAATAAAAAGGTCAAAATGGACATAACTACTTTGGAGATATATCTCAATGTGTGTACTATTATGAATGTTCTAAAATATTTGGTGGAGGTTAAATCCATACCATCCACCTCTAGCCTAGTATGGAAGATATATTATAATGCCCTATCATGCTATGTAAATATTTCAATTTTTTCAATTACATAAAAATAAAATAATTAAAATGAAATTGAAGTAAAATAATCAATTTATCATGTAGCTTTTTAGCACAAAATTTTGACAACCCATTATTTTTTCAATTATATATATATATATATATATATATATATATATAATTGAAAAAATAATGGGTTATATATATATATATATATATATACTTTACAAAAATAACTATATATGTAAAAAAAATCATTAATATTAATTTATCAAAATTAAAATATATTAAATACATAAAATAATATATAAAAAAATCAGCTGGCGGATATCAAACACCAGTTGGAAAAGATCAAACAGCACTGCCCAATCCTCCCGTGCTTGCATTCTACAACCCATTATGACCCCGATGTGTAAGTATGTCGGAAGCCAAAAAAAATGTCGACTTGAACAATAACTTACATAAACATATAAATGAACAATTAAAAATTTATTAAAAATAAATTTAAACGATATAAACTTAAAATATGAAGAGTTTACTAACACTCAAAAAAGAGATATGGTAAATAAATAAAATATGGTAAATACGTAAAAATATAAATAAACCATAGGCACGGTAAATAAATAAAACCTCTTTTTATATTACTCAGGAGGTATGGTAAATAAATAAAAATATAAATAAACTAGAGGTATGGTAAATAAATAAAACTGATTTTTATATTTACTCAATAAACCACTTTATATTTACAAAAACTCAAAAACAGGTTTTATTTAGGTGAAGCCTATGGGACAAATTATTATTAATACCATGGACCAAATACCATGGGACAAATTATTAATAATACCATGGGCCAAATAATATATTTATAAAATAGGTATGGTAAATAAGTAAATATAAAAGAGGTATAAAGAGGTAAGGTAAATAAATAAAAATATATCAAATGCGATTAGAAATCAATATCTAATTATATATGAAGTATAAGGGTCAAATACCATGGACCAAATTATTATTAATACCATGCAAAAAAAAAACATTATTAACCCTAACATTAATATTAAAATATTAATATTATTAAATTTAATATGTTTAGATTAATAAAATTTTAAATTTATTATATTGTAATATATATTAATATATCATGATATATGATAGAGGTGGAGAAATGGGGGGAGTGACAAGGGAGATATGGAGATAAATTGAAAGAGAAGGGAGAAGAGGAATGAAGAGAGAGAGTGTGAGAAGAGTGAGAGAGTTAGAGAAGGGTAAGAGAGGGAGAGGGAGACATAAAGATGGAGATGGGAGAGAGATAAGGAGAGAGGGAGGGAGAAGGAGAGAGGATTGAAGGGAAAAGAGTGAGAGAGAGAGAGAGAAGGGGGAAGGGAGAAGGAGGTAGGAGAGAAGGGGGGAGGGAGAAAGGATGAGAGGAGGAGGAGAGAAGGAGGGATAGAGAGATGGAGCTAGAGGCGGAGCAAGGAAAGGAATAAGAAATACATAGAGAGGGAGTGACATGGGAGATATGGAGAGAGAGTGTGTATGCTTATGGGTGGGATAAAGATACATAGGAGTGATGGAGACAAGGGGGGAGAGAAGGAGAAAGGAGGCGTGATGGAGACAAGGGGGGAGAGAAGGAGAAAGGGATAGAAATAGTAAGATAACTGGAGAGTGAGATAAAGTGATGGGGGAAGAGAGAGGATTGGAGGACAGAGAGAGAGAGACAGAAAAATAGCTGTGGGGTAAAATAGGAGGAGGCGAGAGAGGAATGATGAGAGAGAGGAAGAGAGTGATGGGGGAAGAGAGGATTGTCAGAGAGAGAGTGAGAGGTAGAGATGGGGGAAGATAAAGGGAGGTAGGAGATAAAGGGAGAGAGAGGAGGGAAAAGAGAGGGGACGTGAAAGAGAGGAGGAGAGAGGGGAGGAGAGAGGGAGGGATAGAAATATGGATTCGGAGGGGGAGAGAGGGAGGGATTGAGAGATGGAGAGAGAGAGATATGGGGGAAGAGAAAGGGAGGTACGTGAGAAAGGGAGAGAGAGGAAGGAAAGGAGAGGGGACTTGAAAGAGAGGAGGAGAGAGGGAGGGATAGAAATATGGATTTGGAGGGGGAGAGAGGGAGGAATTGAGAGATGGAGCTGGATGAGGAGAGAGGGAGGGAAGAATAAATACATAGAGAGTGAGTAGTGGAGAGAGAGGGGGAGTGACAAGGGAGAGATGAAGAGGGAGTGTGTATGTTTTGGGGTGAGATAAAGATACAAATAAGGAGATATGGAGAGAAAGGTAGAGAGAGGAATATGGTAACAAAGTTGGAAGGTGAAGATAGAGAGAGAAAGGTGGGGGGGAGAGAAAGGAAGAGAGAGGGTGAAGAGAGGTAGGGAAAGAGATACGAAGATGGAGAGGGTGAAAGGGGGAGGTAAGAATAAAGACATAGAGGGTGAAAGGTGGAGAGAGAGAGAGAGAGGGAGTGATAAATAATATGGAGAGAGAGGGAGAAAGCATAGTAGGAAGGAAGAGAGATAGAAGAGAGAGAGAGAGAGAGAGGGAGAGAGAGAGAGAGAGGAGGAGGAGGAGGAGGGAGTGAAAGATAGATATATAGATTGGAGAAAGATAGTTTATGTTTTGGAGTTGATATAGAGATATAGAGTGAGATATAGATATAGATGTAAGGTGAAGAGAAAAAAAGATAGATGGAGAGGAGGAGTGAGGGACAAGGAAATTGATAGATATGGAGTGAGGGAGAGTGTGTGTATGGTGGGGTGAGATAAAGAGAGAATGAAGGAGATATGGATGGATATACAGATATATATGGGAGATATAAGGAAGAAGGTTTCTTGAAGTAGATGCATTGATTTCAGTGTAGATGGTGATTTCTAATCCCATTTGATTTCTTGCACTAGATGAATTGATTTTGGTGTAGATGTTTATTTATAATGATATTTGATTACTTACACTAGATGGATTTATTTTAATGTAGATGATTTCTAATCCTATTTGATTGCTTGCACTAAATGCATTAATTTCAGTGTAGATGATGATTTATAATCCTATTTGATTGATTTCACTAGATGCAATAATTTTAATGTAGATTTTGATTTTTGGATATATTTGATTTCTTTCACTAGATGAATTGATTTCAATGTATATTATTTGTAATCCTATTTGATTGCTTGCACTGAATGGATTGATTTCAATATAGATGGTGATTTCTAATTCTATTTGATTGCTTTCACTAAATGCCTTGATTTTACTGTAGATGGTGATTTCTGATCTTATTTGATTGCTTGCACTAGATGCATTAATTTCAATGTAGATGTTGATTTATAATTATATTTGATTGTTTGCACTGAATGCATTGATTTAAATGTAGATGATTTATAATCCTATTTTATTCCTTGCACTAAATGCATTTATTTCATTGTAGATGGTGATTTCTAATCCTATTTGTTTGCATGTAGTAGATGCATTGCTTTCAGTGTAGATGTTGGCTTTAAATCCTATTTTCCTACTTGCACTAGACTCATTTATTTGAGTGTAGATGTTGATTTCTAATCATATTTCATTACTTGAGTTACATGCATTGATTTTAGTGTAGATGTTGTTTTCTATTATTATTTGACTTCTTGCATTAGTTGCATTGATTTCAGTGTATATGTTGATTTCTAATTTGATGTATGATGGTACATTAATTTTGAAGTCATTGGATTAATAGTGTGTGTGCAATGATTTCAGTGTAAGAATAAAAAATTATTGACAATGTACATTGATTTTTGTGTTATAGTAATTCAACCTATTAATATTGGAGAGCAAGAGAGACAAGGTATGATGTTTACTACAACAACTCGAGCTAAATATTTAAATGGTTTATGATTCCAACTGTCCTTTTCAAATAATCAATATGAAAATATGACAAAACTAACATGGGTGAAAATAAGAATAGTAGAAGAAAATAGTTTGAAATAGATCACAATGAAGACTTTGTAATTGACTACATTCTTATTATTCACAGTTTCTATCATTCAATATTATTACATTGTCACTTTGCGTTCAAAATTTTATTTCATCATTAAAGTTATCTTACAATATTTATCATCTCAACAAACTGAGGTAACTAATCAAATTTAAGATTAAAATGACTCAATGAATCTCAGATGTATTTAACATTTTTAAAATGGTTATGTTAATATTAGATGTATTTACATATTATTGATAAAATTAAGCATATGTTCCTCATATTATCGATAGATTTTCCTTGGTCGCACACGACTGAAACCAGCCTAGATCCATCTTAACTCCGAATCTATCAAGCGTCAAGAGGGATCAAATCTCTCGAGGTGAAAACATTTCCTCAAGTTTTGCGCTCAAAAAAGAGGTTTTCACCTCCAGAGATTTGATCCCTCTCGGCGCTTGATAGATCTGGAGTTAAGATGGATCTAGGCTAGTTCTAGCAATTAAGTCGAAATAATTAGCTATACTTACGTCTGAGCCATCCAATTCCTTTACAAAACTTATAATTCAATTTGGCAAAAAAAATGATATTTTGATAATAAAAAAAAGAGCCATTATTACCTGCGGCTTTTCCTCCCGGAATTCGAGGATAGCTGCTGGGATAATCCCACGAATGCCTTCTCTGTCAATACTGAGTATGGTAAGGATTCCCTTAAGTAGTAGCCATGGTCTAATAATACTCAAATTAAGCCTTCAGCTCCAAATAAATCTCGACTCAACTTTAGAGAACAATGGATATATTGATATATCGATTGAATGAATGAATTGGAATGTTGCTCATTTATGCTATATTTGAACGAAGAGGAAGAGAATTAATAAATATAATTGTCTATAGTTGCAGTAGACAATTTACGAACATAAGTTAGGCCTTTGTCTTTATCTTTGTGACGGCCATGAGAGGTTGATCCAGTCCCATGGTCTATGCTCAAGTTAAGCCTTCAGCTCCAAATCAATTTCGACTCCTTAACCTTAGAGAACAATGGATATTTTTGATATATCGATTGAAAGAATTATGGAGGTCAACATTCTAAGTGAGTTGAAATGTAATAAATTCTATATTTTCTAGATAAAATTATGGAAGTCAATAGTGTAAGTTGTTAAAAATTTTAAAATACGTGAATTTTGTTCTTTTTCTTTTAGCGACACATAGAGTTGTTGAGAGTTTTTAAACCAGATCCTAAAATCAAATCATAACAGCCATCTTTTTTGATACGGAGTGATTGAGATTAAAATGACAACTATAATGGAGCAAAGAAATCAAACACATTTACTCAGGGTTTTAGACCTTAAAATTCACATGTGAAATCTCTAGAAGCATATAGTTAAAAGCCAAACTTTATATTATAACTTCAAAACATGAAATGCATTCATGTATGGAGTATGCATCTCTTCACCAGTAAAAACACTACCTTTTACTGAGATTTACATAAAACTTGTAACTGTTGTTTCCAGGCACCCACCACAATTGGCTCCACCATTTTCCTGGATTGTCTTTTGAGACTTACTTCCGCCACTAATTCATAATCTAAAAAACACATACATGTATATTCAGAACATATATATCTACGACAATAAAAACAGACATGTATATTCAAAACATGTATATCTAAAACAATAATAGAGGACAGAGTAAAAAATAATTAGCTCCAAGATTTTCTCAGCTTGTCATTCGAGACTTACTTCTTCCACTAATTCATAATCTAAAAAAAGCATACATGTATAATCAAAACATATATGTCTAAGATGTGTATATCTAAAAAAATAATAGAGGACATAGTAAAAAATAATTAGCTCCAAGATTTTCTTAGCTTGTTATTCGAGACTTACTTCCTCCACTAATTCATAATCTAAAAAAAAGCATACATGTATAATCAAAACATATATACCTAAGATATTAATATAGACAGAGTAAAAAATTAATTCATCCTATGGGTGGATTAATACACATCATGGGTGATTATACAAGAAATGATTTTTTGTGTTTTCCCAAAAGCTTTTACCAAACCATGAATTAAATTTACATTTGACTTTGATTCTTTAATTTGTGGCGGAATGGGTGATTGTCTTCATATTCATAACTTCATTTAACACATGTCCTTGCCTACAAACTCAAACCGCAACTTAAAAAATATTTACTGAGGTATGGCTACTGCCAATTGATTTAATGTGGTGGTTGAAACTAATTTTCCAACACTCCCCCTTAATCGTAATAGCCACCATTGACCATTCCCAAAAAACCTATGAGATAAACGAAATTTTGAGTGAAGATGTCTGCAAATTATTCTTCTCACCTGCAATATTGCAACATAATCTCACCATTGTTAACTAATTCTCTTATGAAAACATATTTAGCATCAATGTGCTTTTTCCTCTTGTGAAAAACATAATTATTTGATAATCCAATTGTGAAACTGTTGTCACAGAAAATAGTGTTTTTTCGTCTTGTTGATGGCATAAATCCCTTAACGTTCTCTTCATCCAAAATGTTTGACACGCTGTTGCTATTGCGACGACATATTCAAATTCTGCTGTTCACAATGACATTATTGGCTGCTTCTTGGAAGCCCATGAAATGGCTCCTAAACCCAAATGAAAAACATATTATGACATGTTATTTATGTTATCAACACTTCCTGCCCAGTCATTGTCACTATAACCAACCAGCCCAAAATCCTTTGTTGCAGTGTAGAAGATGCCATACTTCTTTGTCCCCTTTGACATACTTTAAAATCCTTTTGGCTACTTGCCAATGTGCCTCCTTGGGTGTCTCCATGAACATTAACACCAAACTCACTGCATACATTATGTCAGGCCTAGTTGTGGTCAAATGCATTAGCTTTCCCACCATACTTTTGTATAATGTCGGATTTACACTGCTGCTGCAATCTTCCTTGCTCAACCTCAACCACATGACAGTGGGAGTTGGTGCTGGCTTGTTGTTCTGCGTATTAAACCTCTATAAAATGTCCACAACATACTTTTCTTGAGAGATAAAAATGCTATTTTATTTTTGCTTCAGTTCTATGTCCAAAAAATACCTTAGCAACCCTAATTCAGTCATTTCAAAATCACTTTTCATGACTACTTTGAAATCAGTGATGAGGATATCATCATTTCTTGTAAAAATCAAATCATCTACATACAAAAAAACAATAAGAAGCTTATCGTCACTTTCTTTGATGTAGAGACTAGGCTCACCGTCACATTTGGCGAACCCATTTTTCATCAAGTAAGCATCTATCCTACTATACCATGCACGCGGTGCTTGCTTCATCCCATAAAGAGATTTCTGCAACTTGTACACCTTGTCTTCTTAGCCTTCTATATTATAACCCAGAGGTTTCACAACATACACCACTTCTTTCAACACTCCATTTAAGAACGTTGCTTTTACGTCCATTTGATACACTTTCCATTTACGTTCTGCAAGAATTGACAACAGTAAACACATTGTCTCCATTCTCGTGACTGACGCAAATGTCTCCACATAATCTCTTCCATGTTGTTGCTTGTATCCTTTGACAATTAGCCTTGATTTATGTCTTTCAATATTTCCATCAATGATGCTCTTAGTCTTATAGACCCACTTCACTCCAATGACTTCTTTTCCTTGCAGAATCTTCACTAACTCCCATGTGTCATTATTTTCTATCACTCCTATTTCTTCATCCATTGCCACAACCCATTTTTCTTCTTTTACTGCATCCTCACAATGAATTGGATCATCTACATGACAAAATAATGCAAATAAGGAATTCAAACCAGCGCTAGTATCATCTTCATTTTGTTCATATATTTCACTTAAATTTCAAAATTTGTGTCCTCTTATGCTTGTGGAAAATGGGCTTGAAATGTCACTTGGTGTTGTGCTTGAAGTAGATCATGGAGTTCCAGATCTTTGTGGTGTGATTGGAGAATCACTTCCTTGACTGCATGACACTGCCCCATTATTTTTTTGCGGTGTCATATGTTGACTTCTTTGTTGAGCTTGTGTAGGTGTAGGAGGAGTCACCGTTGAGGAATTACTTACTTCGGTCAATTCCTCTTCGTCTTCATGTGGTATACATGTATTTACATTGATTGTCTTCTCTAAACATCCATCCCATGCTTCCTCTTCTATGAACTACACATATCTATTGATTATGACTTTCTTGGTTGATGGATTGTAGAGCTTGTATGCCTTGGATTCATCACTGTATCCAATAAATATACATTTCTCCCCCTTGCTGTCCAACTTCTTCCTCAACTCATCCGGTACATGTTCATTTTCAACACATCCAAACACTCTCATGTGAGTGACATGATGCTTTCTTCCACTCCATGCCTCTCTAGGAACTATGTTCTTGACGCTTTTGGTTGGACACCTATTAATGATATATGTTGCACAAGCGACAACTTCATCCCAATAATCATTTGGAAAATGCTTCGCCTTCAAAAAACTCTTTTCCATTTCCATAATGGTCCTATTCTTCCTTTCCGCAACACCATTTTTCTGAGGTGTATACCTTGTTGTAAATTTCTTGTGAAGTCCATGCTCCTTGCAAAAACGTAGAAAGTCACTTGAGATGTATTCTTCACCTCTATCAGTCCTCAAAACTTTGATCTAGTGTCCACTTTTCTTCTCAACAAGAGATATGTATTGGTGGAAGTGCTCAAACACTTCACTTTTATATTTTATGAAGTAGACCCATGTCTTCCTTATGTAGTCATCTATGAAGGTCAAAATATCATAGCTGCTACCAATTGATGGTGTTTGCATTGGTCCACATAAATCTGAAGGGAAAATATCCAAGGGTTCCTTTGCCCTTATTGAATTTCCTACTGGAAATGATTCTTTATGTTGTTTTCCCAAGATGCCTCTTTCACATTGGATGTCTAGTTGTTCAATGAGTGCAAATCCTTTCACCATGCCTTTACTATGCAACAAATTAAAACTTGCATAGTTGAGATGACCAAATCTTAAATGCCATAAACAATTTTCATCTTTGAAATCTTCTTCAAAGTCTACTTGTGTGATTGCTGCAACATTTCTTTCATTATCTTGTGAATTCATTAATAGTTTTACTTGAGCACCTTCTTCCTTCAAATCTGATTTTAACCTGAGAGGAGACATTCTATTATTTTTCATCTGAAATTTTCCAATCAACTGTCTCATTGGAGACTTATCCAAAATTGTGCACACATCATTTTTGAAAAAGACATTGTAGCCCTTTTGCATGAGTTGTCCAATGCTTATGAGGTTATGCTTCAAACCAGGGACAAAATAAACATTTGAATTATACTTCTTTTCCCCCTTCTTTGTTAGAATGTATACTCTTCCATTTCCCATCAAAGAGACTTTTCTATCAGTCCCTAATGTCACTTCATATTTTACACTTTCATATATATTGGAAAACATTTATATGTTCCCAATCATGTGGTTGCTACACCCTGAATCTAGAAACCATACATGTCCTTGTTTTTCTTATGCTACAATACAAGATAAAAACATGCTATCATGGTTCTGATTTTCCTTTATGAAATCAACACTTGGTTTGTTACTTATGCCATATTTCTTCTTTCTACATTCATTTTCATAATGGCCATACTTCTTATAGTAATTACATTAAAATTGGGATTTATCATACCTCTAACGTTGTGCTTGATTCTGGCTTGGGCCTTGGCTTGGATTTAGATTGTTGCCCCTTCCACATCAACTTGAAGTGCTGCTTCTTCCACCTCTTTGTGGGCTTCTGCCTCTTCCTCTAGAATTTGATATTCCTTGACCTCTACCTTGACCAAATAAAACTTATGTCTTGAAAGCATGCTCCAATGAGGAGGTTTTTTCTCTGTTCATTCTATGTTCATTAGAAATCAGTGATGCATGAAGTTAATCCACTAAAAATTGTGCAATATACTTTGTCTCTTCTATGGCCACTACAATGGCATCAAATCTTGCTGGGAAACTTCTTAAAACTTTCTCAACTATTCTGCTTTCCTCAAGTGTCTCACCATGAGACATGACTTGAGTAACTAATCCAATTACATGTGTAAAAAATGATTATACATTCTCAGACTCTTTCACACAAATTGTCTCAAAATGTCTTCTCGGCATTTGTAGTTTTGTTGTTTTCACCTTTGCCATGCCTTGGTAGGTTGTCTAGGGGGTATCCCATGCTTGCTTGGACTTTGTTGTTGCTGCAATCCTTGGGAAGATACTTTCAATATAGAAGAGGAATTTTGAGTCCTTATTTTTATTGTCCCTCAACAAATCTCTTTTTTCTTATGTCAAAGCATAGTAGCATTGGGAAGATACTTTCAATATAGAAGAGGGATTTTGAGTCCTTATTTTTATTGTCCCTCAACAAATCTCTTTCTGCACCTGCTCGTTCTTGGAAACCATTCTCCACCAATTCTCAAATGTTTTGAGAAGAAAATAGAGCCTTCATTGTAATAGTCCAGTAATCGTAATTTTTTCCATTATACTGTGGTATTTGTGGATTATTCAAGCTTGTTCTTGTTGCTGCCATTTTCACTGTGTAAAAAGAATTGTCTCCTTCTCGTAAATACGCTACTCAGAAAAAAATTTCAAAACATCTTTTAACTCAGTAAAAACACTATTTCTTCATAAAATTTCAAACCCTAACAAATCAAATCATTATAGTCTTCATTTTAATATAGAGTTGCTGAGATTAAAATTCACACTTGAAATCAAGCATACTTCAAAACATGAAATGCATTCATATATGAAGCTTCACTAGTAAAACACTATCTTTTATTGATTTGAAATGCATTCATATATGGAGCTTCACTAGTAAAACACTATCTTTTACTGAGATTTACATTCATGAGAGTTGTTGAGTAACACACGTAAACCACCAAAATTGGATGCATAGTTCAAAACATGAAATGCATTCATATATGGAGCTTCACTGGTTAAACACTATGCATATATGGAGTTTCAGATTCATGTGGGTTGTTGAGTAAGACACAGTAAACCACCAAAATTGGTTGCACTATTTTCTCACCTTCTTTCTAGAATTACTTCGGCCACTAATGCATATTCTAAAAACTTCATACATATTATTCAAAACATATATATCTAAGACATTAATACATAACAGAGTAAAAAATTAATACAAAGCATGGGTGAATTAATACACAACATGAGCTATTATACAAAAATGATTTTCTTGTAGTTAATGTTTGTCCATACTCTTTTATCAAATCATGAATTAAATTTCCATTTGACTTTGATTCTTTAATCTTTTGCAGAATGGGTGATTGTCCTCTTGTTCATAATTTCATTTAACCTGTAATTGTAGTCTTGTTTATAATTTCACTTAATCTGTGATTGTACTCCTATTCATAACTTCATTTAACCTATGTCCTTGCATGCAAACTCATTCTACAACTTGCAAAACATTTACAAAAAACTCAATCAACATTCGCTGAGGTATGGCTACTGCTAGTTCATGCGGTGGTTTAGATTAATTTTCCAACAAGTTAAAATGTAATAAAAATGTAAATTGTCTATAGAATTATGAAACTCAAGAGTTTAAATAGATTAAAAAGTCCTAAATTTTTGATAGACTACCTACCTATAATTTTTTTTTAGAAAAATTAAGTATTCTTTTTTTTTTTGTTTCTTTATGAGAGAATAGAAACGTGTGACTTTTCAACTTATTTACACACTTGAACCCGAAAAATCTATCTACAATAGAGGTTCATTAAAATAATTGCACTTTGATTTGTGTATTCAGTGGTCTGTACATTCATATGTGCAGATCGTGTCAATTGAGGAGGTTTAATGATTCTTTATAATTGTCGAATAAGATATGTATATATGCGTAAGAAATTCTTTCGGTGAAAATCACATGTAGGAATTTTCACCAAAAAAATTTCTTACACATTTTATGAATCACAGAAAATAAATAAATAAATAAATATATATATAT
Source organism: Pinus albicaulis (assembly GCA_034641835.2). Classification (NCBI taxonomy): domain Eukaryota; kingdom Viridiplantae; phylum Streptophyta; class Pinopsida; order Pinales; family Pinaceae; genus Pinus; species Pinus albicaulis. Next base: position 275,481,145 of record CM076584.1, on the reverse strand, counting down.
AAACAGGGCCATGACTAACCTGTCTCGATATAGACCCACATGTGGACAATATCAGCACCGCTAAAAACGTAAGTGTGGCACGTTCTTAATAAAATTTTATTTCAGTTATGGGTATTCTTCATAAACCACACGGAATTTAAAATATCTTGACAGATTATAAGCTCGTAGCTTGTTCGTGCTCCAATTTAAATGGTAGAGAATGAGGACTTTTGTATAATGAGGACATTTATATATATAATCTCTATACTTAAAATTATAGATTATTTTAATAATTAAAGAACAAACATTTAAAAATAAAAATGAGAATATTAAATGAAAAATATATAGATTAATGTTAAATTTTAAAATATCATATATTTTTCACCATAAATAAATAAAATAAAGTTATTAATTAAAAGAAAATACTAAGTTTTATTTTTAAAAGAATTATATAAAATATAATTAATACTATTATTATTTTTAAAAATTGTTAAATATAATTATATTTTTATTTTAAGTATAAACTAGATTCGAAATTAATGTAGTCAAAATGAATTTAAAATATTTAATCTAAATTTATTTAAGACAAAAACAAATATTTTATAATTATAGTTTATTTTTGTGATATTAAACTAATTTAAATAGTATTAAATATTATATTATCATTATTTTAATTAATTATAAATAAATATTAGCAAATTATCAAATTTAAATGATTAAATGTGTAAATCATTATCATCTTTAGTAAATCTAAAAAGCTTAAAAGAATAGTTCCCCTAAATTAAATAATATTAGAAATCATATTATCATTAATTTAATTAAATATAAATAAATATTAACAAATTATCTAATTTAAATGATTAAAAGTGTAAATCATTATCATCAGGAAATTTAAAAGCTAAAAGAATAGTTCTCCTAAATTAATTAAGAAAAAATAAAAATATTTAATAATTATTTTTTAATTAACTATTATAAAAATTAAATAAACTTTTCAAATGAAAAATTGAATGAATTGTTCTTAAAAAAAAGAAGGGATTTTTTAATTTTTGGATGGCAGATTTACAGCAGCCAGGTCAATTGTTTTACAAAGTATTTTTAGTGTAATGTTTTAGAGTTTCTCATAGATCTCATTGATTTCATTATCTAGGAATGAGTGAAAAATTTATAGTCAAATCTTGATTTATAGTTAAATTTTGATTGGTTTTGTTTAAACTAGTATTTTTTATTGCATATCCATTAGAATTAATTTTCTCATAAAATTTAGAGCATTTTTATTGTGAAGAGTTCATCTATCAAATTTGTGATTTTAATAAATATCTACTACAAATTAAATAAGAAAAGAAACCAAAATACTTTCCAAAAAATCACACTTAAAATCTAATAAATTATTTTACCAATACTCTTTTTAAAATCTAAAATATTCTCTAAATTTATAATCAAAATTATTTCCTGTCAACCTGGCAAGTTAATTAATTTCACCACGGCCGGCTGAAAATGAGAGACCTGCATGTAACGTCTTCATCCTTGGAACGTGACCACGTAAGCGAAGTGGTACCACGTTGTTAAAAAAAATTCATTTATGGTGATGAAGATAGAACACGCACTTCAAAGTATTCTAGTAATATGTGGCTTTGGGCAATATCAACGAATAGTAGCAAGCTCAAATATTTAATCACGACATTTTCGAAATTTATAATTAAAATATTTTTTTATTATTACCAATTATTTTGGAATACTTTAAAATTAATTAATATAAAGATGCTTATCAAAATTTGAAATAATTTTTTTCTTTCCATTACAAATATCCGAAATATCTCCAAATCCGTAAAATAATCTGGATAAGGATGCCCTGTCTTAGGAAGAAAGAAATTGTAGAAGGAAATTATCTTTTATTTTTCTCATTTATATAGTGTACGAGGGTACATGTCTTTACTATAGCATAAAGTTATTCGTTTTCCACATTTATATTTTCATTTGCATTTTTTTCATATTGTCTGGTGCTTTTCTGTAGATTCCTTTTACAATTCCCCGTACAATAGTAATCTCGATTATCTTTATTCATTTGCTTTCTTTTCCTCCTAGCCATACCAAAAACTAGCTTCCTATACCTTAACAGAAATTTACCTTACCTTTTGCTCCATGACTATTCGAGTTGTTAAGCTCATAGTACATTTCCCCAAATCTCGCACTCAATCCTCTTTTTGACAATCTGTCCACTTCATTGTTTTTTCCTTGTATACATGACAAAAAGTTATAGTAGAAAAGGATCTCTTCAAAGCTTTAATCCTCTCCATCCAATGGGTGAGGGAGCGAAGATTTAGTTGTGTTCCTTTGTTCATATGCTCAATAATAACTTTCGAATCTCCGAAGACCCAAATCTCCTCTAGGTATAGTTGTGAAGCGAACCACAATAGTCCCCACAGCGCAATAATTTTAGCTCTCATATTGGTTCCTCTTTCGCCATTCCAATAGATTTTGTAGTGGAAATCCGGTGAGATCATTGACCATGCCCCACATCCACAGTTTTGGTTTTGTGATGCCCCATCAGAAAAACCGGCTGGTTAGTGAATTTCAAAAGGTCTCAACCTCTTCGATACATCCCATGGAGGTTTTTGACTTAACTTTAGCTTCTCCCTAAAACTATAAACCTTTATACATATATCCAATGGGGTACATAACTTTCCTTCAAATATCTTCCTATTCCTGCCACACCATAAGTACCAATGGAATAATATAGGAATAGCTCTTAAATGTTTCCCCCTCCTAAACCACCAACTAATGCAATCAGTCATGGATCTATACTCAGGAAACGACAATTTGAAGTATAGACACAGTGAATGAAGGGTTTCTATGGCAAAAGGACAGCTATAGAAAATATGATTATTGTCTTCCACATGATCCTCACACATCGTACACTTACCCAGACAGTGCCAACCATTCTTTTGCAAATTTTCCCAGGTCAGGTTTTGATTTTTCCAAATAAGCCACATGAGAATGATCATTTTTACCTAAACCTTAACCTTCCACATATGTTTAAACCAATTGTCCGGTTCTTGTCTCAGTCTTTTATTTGTCAATGCAATGTAGACTTCCTTCGTGCGAATATGTTTTTCCATTGGAGTCCCTCCCCAGGTCATTCTGTCACCTCCTGCGTCCTTTCTCAACACCAAGCATCTGATCATGGTGATATAATTATCCCAATCCTCTTTTCTTATCTCTTCTAAACCCATCTCCCTGTGATTCTTCCATCTCGGTATATCCTTTTCCTACTCCTTTATCATCTACCCCATATAGAAAATGCCTCTTTGATTTATTTGGACAATGATTTCTCTCTTCAGGTTTATATTTAGTCCATGATCATGTGGTTGCTGACTACCAATCTATATCTTATTACCACTTCCAAATTTCCATTCGAGGTTCTCCGTAAATATTGGCCAATGCTTACAGAAACCTCTCCATATTTCTGATCTACATCGTACATCCTCCTAGCCCAAGATGAGAATGTCCTAAGATTCCTTCAAGCCAATGTATTTAAGTCTTATGATCTCTTCCCATAGGCCTCCTTTTGTTATAAAACTCCACATGGATTTAAGGATAAGTGACTTTCCAAAAGTTTCAAGGTCTGACAACCCCCAACCACCCTTCTCCTTTGGCTTAGTAATACACTCCATACAAGCCAAGTGTATGGTTTTTCCCTCCTTGCCGCCATTCCATATAAATCTAGCCATTATCCTGTTAATCTTAGCCAAGGCTTGTTTTGGTATCAAGAAGAGATGAGCCCAATAGACAATGTATTGTTGAAGTACCGCTTGTGATATAATTAGTCGACCTCCTCTAGATAACCATCTTGATGACCAAACAAATATCTTTTTTTTGTACTTCTCGATTAACCATTTCTAGTCATCCATTGTATACTTATTCAGCTTTAATCTTAAGCCCAAGTAAGTCATACCATCGCTGAGACGGGAAATTTTGAAATTAAAGAAATTTCTCGACTCATTAAATTCCTCCTCCTCCCCTTTAGCATAATAAATGCAAGACTTTCCTACACTAACCAACATACTTGATGCTTCACAAAACCATTAAGAATTTTCTTGAGCTCTTCCCAGGTCCTCCTTTCCATGGCCCCAAATATAAGAACATCATCAAAAAAGTGGCTATGCGACACCAACTTTTGTCAACAGACTTTCACACCTCTAAAATTTCCACTGTTCATTGCTTTCTTAATCTTCAAACCGAGTGCATCCATTATCAGAATAAATAAGAGGGGTGATAATTCAAAGCCCTGCCTCAATCCTCAACCTGGATGAAAGAAATATGATGATGTGCCATTAATTAAGATTTCCATTGAAGTTCGAGTTATACACACGATTATCCAAGCCACCACAACCAATTTTAAATAGAATCATTCTTAAAAAATTCCAATCGACTTTATCATATGAGTTGTTTAGATCAATTTTCATAACCACCGCATTTAATGAATAACTTCTTGAGTGATAGCCACAACTTCATGGATGCTCCTATCCTTAAGAAAGCCTGTCTGCTCCATTGTGATGTACTTCAATAGGATCCCCTTAATTCTCTCTGCTATGATTTTTGAATTAATCTTATATAAGGTGTTGTAGAGATAAATTGGTCTGTAATCGTCAAAAGAGATCTTTCCTTTCTTTTTTGGAATCAAGGCAAGAAAAGTTGAGTTTATTTCCCCATGCATCCTCCCAGATTGTTTTACTTCATCCACCATCTCTGTTAACTCAGGTGAAAATTCTTCAAAGAAATGAAGAAAGAAATTCGGAGTCCATCCATCCGGACCTGGACTCTTGTCCACAACAAATGATTTTAACACATTTTTTATTTCTTTAGAGCATACCCGCTTTTTTAAGTTATACAGATCTTCCTCGGCAAACATGACAGGAAAAACTTCACTGTAATCCATTTGTACTGTTATATCCAAGGCTTCTTACTTCTCATATAGGGTCCCATAGAAATCAACCGCAACCTTCTTAATACCTTCCATCGTGCACAAGGTTTCCCCATTTACCTCAATATTCCATATTGCATTTGCACTCCTTCTACCATTAGCCACTTTGTGAAAATAATTTGTGTTTTTTATCACCACATTGTAGCCACGTGGCCCTACTCTTGAGTTTCCATTCCTCTTCCTCCATGATAAGATGTGTCCTATATTCTTCTTCTAGTAGCTTAAGTTTTTCCTAGTAGTCCATCGACTGTCTTCCCTCCTCAACATCCTCTAAAATTGATGTCCTTTCCATTCTAATGGCTTTAATTCTTTCCTTAATTTTTTTCTTTTTCCCCAGTTCCCAAATCTTTACCAATTTCTTTAAATTCCTCAGTATGTTTGATAAATAATTCATGGCTGACATTCCCTTCATCCTTATATGAGATTTCAAATAATCCTTAATCATAACATTAATTTTTTATTACTCAGCCATGTTCTATTAAACATAAAAGATATACCACCTTTCCTTTCTTCAAATTCCCATTGTAGTGTGATCAGACTGTGATATGAAACCGTAAGATCCTCCACTTGTGCTCTCAGGTTGTCCATTTTTTATCGTTAGCCATTACTTATTACAAATATATCAATCTTATTTCCAATGAATTCTCTTCCTTTCCTCCCATTTAACCACGTTGGGCTCTTTTCAGAGAAAGAGATATCACATACCCCTGCGTTCCAAAAAATCTTCTTGATGACAGCCGCCAAATGATCCAATCTGCATTTTTCACCCCAAATTTCATCATAATTTAGTGCACAATTGAAGTCACCAGTTATGAGGAGGTTTTGGAGAAATAAGATACCACTATCCTCCATCCTCTGCCAAAAAACAAGCCTCTCCTGATAGGGAGCATAAACATTAATGAGTTTAATCCTGCGAGGAAAACCCTGACAGTATCCCGTGAGGAGGATGCCTTCAAAGAAACTGAAAGATCTCATGGTCGCCCATATGGGATCCCACAGAGCCACCAACGCTCCAGAGTGGCCCTTAGCACCAATGGCGACCATGTGCCAATCTGGATAGATAGCACGAAAATACATAATAGCACATTCAGTAGACTACATAGACTCTTGGATAAAAATAAAAGTGGGATTGCATAAAAAAAGATAATTCTTAACAAATAATAACTTCACTCGACCCCCCAGACCCCTGAAGTTTAAGGAAACTAGCTTCATTAAGGTTCCAAGTCCACCGGGGTCAATGCTCTAAGGACCCGACTAATAGCTTTTGAGACTGGCACATCCTGAAACGTTAGGGGAATTTTGAGGTCTAAAATGGGCCTCCTAAGGAAATAATAAAATAATAGCTAAATCAATAAAATAATATTTATGATTTTGCAATTCACTTTTTTCTCCACAATTCATGTAACCATAGTTAAATTCAATTCAAAAGTTGTACCAAAATAAAATTAATAAAAAAATTGTATTGAGGTGACTATAAATAAGAATGAGCATTTCAAGAAAAAGTCATTATCATTGAACAACTAATGCATTTGTCCTTTGTACTTAAATAACTTTAAATAAAATATAAATATAAATTTTTAAATTTTTAATTATATTATATGCTATTAATTAAAATTTATATTATTTAAATTTTATAATAACATGTAATTAATATACTATATAAAAATAATATAATATAACATAATAAATGTATAGGGATATGCATTGTTTCTTTCAAGAAATATGAAATGAAAATAATATATTTTTATTCAAAAAGTGTGAAATGACATTTATTATGAGTACTTTACTTTGACTTTAAAAGTACTTATAGCACTACCATGGTTAACCATGACTTTTTATCCACCATTGAGAATGTGACAAGTAAGTACCTTTAACTCAAGCAATGCCACCTCAACCATTAGGGATGATGCCGTCCCCTAAAATGTGATTGGTTCTCATAAAGTGAATTTTGATTGTACATTTTTCTTATGAGGCCCATTTTAGACCTCAAAATTCCCCTAATGATTACTGTTCGGAAAAATGTCATTTAAATCAGAGATTTGGGCCAACTATTTTTTCCTTTTCGGCTTATCCTTACCCCTCCTAAGAGTGACATTCGACCTCCATGAAGGACTTATAACAATTTTAGGAGACGACACTCTACCCCTATCCACCATCAATGGTTCCAAAATTGAGTCATTTCCTGACAACAGTAAATCAAGGTCACTCCCTATGCAGTTCCTCGGGGATAAAGAGTCCTCAAGACAGATAGTAGGAGACATAGGAACAGTGGAAAAGGGCTCATTTCCAATACAGTCATCCTAGGTGAAATTGATAGGGGACCCCTGGGGTGAAGAATTCTCAAGATCAATCATAGGAGGTGGTGGAATGACCATTTAATTTGTCCCCCTTTTCACCAGGTTGGGTCTCATGCCCCATGGGATGAACGTCGAAAAACCCATAGGTGAGAGTGATAGGGGAGACAAAGACTCCACAAGACCATCATGCAATACAGGATAATAATTATCAATAACACCTTTCGCCTGTGGAGCAGAACAGCGAGTTGATAACTTACCTGGCTCCATCGCGGTTCCCACAGTCACATCCAAATCATTTGAATTATTCCTCAAACATGAACGATTCTTCTTCAAACCTACCGCCGCCCTTGTCTCCTTTGCGATGTCCATCCTCCTCGGGAAATTATTGAATAAGTGGCTCGTAGCACGACATATATAGCACTAAAAGGGCATCGGCCAATAATCTACAGTTTGTCTATAGATCACCTCATTCGATGATAAGGCGATATGAGCTAGCAAACCCCTAGCAAATGATGCTTCTACCAGAATCGAAGCAGCCTGCTTATCATAAACACGAAAGAATTTTGGATCCACATAACAACACTTCCCTATACTATCACCGATCACCACCAAAGCCTTCTCACTCCAAAAATGGAGTGGAAGACCATCTAATTTCACCCACATAAGATGGTTTGCAAGTGCATTCAGTTGAGGGTGGAATCCAATATCCCAACGATGCAGAGCCAGAAAACATCTACCACTCACCCATGTTCTACCAAGCACTACTTCGACATCTTCATCCTTCATAAGGTGAAAACAGAATCGGCCCCAGTCTAACTTGCTTATCTTTGGCTTGTATCCCAAAAAATTCTCCTAGGAACCTAATACCCACTCCATTAAATCCCCCTTGTCATGATTTTGGAATTTCCACCGCCCGACCACAGCTCTATTAGTGAGACTTTCTAATCGTTCCCACATAACATCACTACTAAAGCTAAGAAAACGACATTCTGAACCCAGTCTGATTGGATTCTTTGCGCCACCCTGTGTATTCACCGTAGCACAAGGTATTGAAGAGCTTTGGCCATCACATGGTGCCAGTGGAATTCCCATAGGGCTATTTCTTAGTAACTGCTCAGAAGATGATGAAATGTGATTTTGTTGTGTTTTACTCTTCCATGCAGTCCCACCATATTCCGCCACCCCGATTGCACGTAGGAAGGACACATCCAGAACATCCTCATCACACCTGGTAATGAATGATTCTAATTCCCCCATCCCAAAAAAATCAGAATAAAAAAGGAATAATAATTTAAGTCATCCGTCGTAACACAAATCCCGTCATGGGGAAGTTAACTAATGAAGCATAAATCACTGACAAAACAACATCCTCCCAGCTAAGAAAGTACCATGTCTCGTTGTCCTCCCACCATGCTATAGTTAATAGCCCCCCCCCCCCTGATTCCAAGGTTAGTTATGAAGGCTGGCCAACTACCCCTGTCAGAAAAGTACCTATAGATGATACTAAAAATCAATGCCCATACATTGAGGGTCTGTCCACTTAAGGCGAGCCTTATTTCCCAGTGCATCAGCCCATAAATGCATCGAGGCAGGAAATGCCCACCATCATATTAAAGAAATAAATCATCCTACAATGGGAATTTCCTGCCTCGATGCATTTATGGGCTGATGGACTGGGAAATAAGGCTCGTCGTCCACTTAATCCTGTCAGTAAAGGAATCATTGATCCACCGAAAAAAAATTCACCAACCTCTCCTATGAAATTTGAAAATTTCAGATCAATATTGACCAGATTTTGAAGTCCCACTCGGAAAAACCAGTGAGGATACAGAGAAACATGACCTCAAAAAGAAAACTACATAAACATACCCCCCATTAATGCCAATGATCCTCATCAGCCTCTCCCCAACTTATACCATGAAGCCAACCTTCTCCTCGAAAGCCTCTTTATTTTTATGGTCCCGACTCCATAATAATCAGCTCCAGAAAATAATGTAGTCTGCACCCTTCAAAACACAATAAACCACAATCCTAAAGAAGAAAATAACAAGTTCAAAAAATAGGTCCATGTAATAAGAAAACCAGTCCTCCTATCATCTTCCCACTGCCATATTTGTAATACGCCCTAAATTTTCTGTAATCATTTCGGCTGAATGTATGTTCAACTAGCTTGCAAGAGCCAAATCCATTGATTCACTACCAAAAACCCACAGTCCAATACTGGAATTTATCTACGGCACCCTATTTTTAGTGGAGAAATATGCACCTGTAGAACGCCAAAAAACCTGTGTATAGGAGGATCTAACCAACGTTTTAGCAGTGTTCAAGAAATTTGGCTCCACGCTATCAGTCCCACACTTGTAGACCAATCATCCCCTGCACGTCATTTTTATATTATATTGGTATGTCATTACAGTCAGTTACTCACTGTGCAAAAAATAGAGAGGTGTAAATCTCTGTAAAATTTCAAGTTTACAGTGGTGAATGGAGCTGTCCAACACCAATTTTTACAGCTTAATCATTTGCAACTCAATTTTCATCATTCCATCAAATTCATTACCAAAGGCTAGCTACTCAACAGTAGGCGCATTTTTGGCATACCCCTTATTTAACTTCCTAGCTTCTCTGCCTTTATCAATACCTCCAGAGCCTTCAGCATCCTCTATAGGGGTGGTTTCTTGTGGCTCCTCCACGATCATAGAATCCTTTGCATGCATCAAGAAAAAAATTGCAAGCCTCACAATCAAGAATAAGTCTCTGAAAACACAGAGCAGTCACGAGGAAACCGGCGTAAGAGCCCCATAATGAGGATAGCTCGGAAGTAGCCACTAAACTAATAGAACCCATAAATTTCCTTGCCCTAAATAAATTATCTTTTATTAAGTGGATTGGATAGAAATTGATCACTTAATTTAAGCCATCATATTTTCATTGATTACAAATATTAATGTTGATGATTATTAAGCTCGAAGAAAACAATTTATTAATATGTTTGAACATTATTTTAAGGAAAACTTGTTATATTCTAGAAATTATATTAAAATTCCTATAAATCTATCACTTCTGTATTTAAATCGAAGTATTGTTTAAAAGTTCAAATTGCAATAACTATATTTGACCATTATAAAATAAAATAAATAGAATAGTTGAATGACTGGAAAATAAATTGTTATAATTAATTATTATTAAGACCAAAGGATTTGTCGCAAGGTCCAAAATATATTCGTGCGAGGAAATAATTAATCTATAAAAACTTGAACCATTGGGAAGCCTAATTTGATTTGTACGAAGCCCATAACCAGTTACTGCTGGTCACAGAAACAACGTTTGAATTATTGGATTGAGTTCCTGATTTATTGACAAAAATCTATTACGACTAGTTTTGACAAATTCAAATAATTACCTTGGCTGACATTTATTAAATAGTCAAATTCAAACTTTAATCATAATAAAGTATCTAATGTTTTATATGATTGATTTTTTTTTATTTATTTATTATTTTATTATTTTTTAAGTAGACTATTCAATGATTATGATATGTTATTGGTAATTATTAAATTCAAAATTGATAATTATTCTAATGATCTTGTTATGATAAAAAAAATTCTTGAAGTGATTTGCTCGTTTCAACTTTATTTCATTGAGAATCCACTTAAACTAGTGGTTGTGCCTCATTGTCATTATATATAAATCAAATATTAAGTTTCATTAAGTTATTTTCAAGAGTTGTGACCTTCCTATTGAGCTTGTCATCTATGTCCATTAGTGTTGTCACACAGATAACCAATTCTTGTTGTGCAATAGAATGATGGTTTTCATATAAGAGGATGGTTTTCATAGGCAACTATTGAGAAGGGAAATTTAACCAGAAACAAAGTATGGATGAGTTTTGAATTAAAAAATGTGATTAGGAATTCAAAATTGAACAACCCCAAATTGAAATGATTAAATGACCAAACCAAAGATTCTAGAGCCTGCTTCATATTGTGTTGGAGGTCACATTTCCCCTACGGATCAGTTTCTAACTAATAATCACTTTGATCACCACATGCATCAAAGCATCCATGGGCCTTCAGATCTCGATTTTGTTGTCCACATTCGAAGAAAAGAAACTTTGGAAAATTTCCCAACAATCCATAAATATCATGCTCTTGGAGGATGTTTAAGCATGTAAATAACCTTTTCATATTTGTAGATTTCATGTTTATTTATTACAATTCCATATCCCTGGGGATATTGAATATATATATCTTCATTTAATACACAATTAAAAAGGTTAATTTCCTATCAAATGGATAGCACAACCATTGATATTGAATGCTAAAAAAATTCTTATTATATCCCATCTTGTAACAAGAACTTATTTTTCATTGTATTTTATACCTTTTTGCTAAGTGAATCCCTCAACAAATAACATTTCTTTGTGTTTTTATATGGTTCCATTAACTACATACTTTGTTCTGTACACGCATTGTACCCCAATGACTTATTTTATACCTTTTTGCTAAGTGAATCCCTCAACAAATAACATTTCTTTGTGCTTTTATATGGATCCATTAACTACATACTTTGTTTTGTACATGCATTATACCCCAATGACTTCTTTTTCAATAGGAGGATCCAAAAGCTTCCATGTTTCATTATTTTTAATTGATGCAATATCTTTATCTATTGTTTTGTACCATTCTTCCTCTTTTATACATCTTTAAAATATCTTGGCTCTGCTTCAATTATACAATATTAAAGCAAAGTTATTATACCCATAATGCTCATTTAAGGATTGGATATTTCCAAGAGGAGTTGGACTTGAAACATGACTTGAAGTTGAAGAAGACATAGTGGATATAGTTTGGGATACTATTGGTTGGATTTGTGGAAATAAAATATTCATATTATTGTACACTAATTCTTTGATTTTCTTGTCGCATATGTTGATTTCACTACCATTCCTTTTTCATAAAAAAAAAACATCAGAATTAACCAATAATTTTTCATTTTATATATTATATAGTCTATAAGAATTTGTCTCCCTACAAGGACTAATAAAAAATTGTTTCACACCTTTATTATCTGTTTTATTTGTCTTTTCAGCAAGAACATGAACATAAATAATACGACCAAAGAGTATAAAATGAGAAACACCAAGTTTCTTTTACTCCATGCCTCCTATGGAGTTTTTCTTGCATGCTTCATGTTGGACATATATTAATCAAATAAACAAATGCAACGACATGTTAGGAAAAATAATAAAATGGGGGGGAGGGAGGGGGGGTGGGGGGGTAGTGAATCAATACTTTAAAAAATTTAATTTTGATTTATTATTCTGATATGCATCAGCTACAGTTGATCAGAATTTGGATTGGGGGGGGAATTCACCAAAAATTCAATGTGTTAAGTATCACACCAAACAGAACGACCGGATTCGGCTCGTTGCCAGGAATCTGACGCAATTAGTTTCACTCAAAACAGAGTTTGTATGTGAAGTTATATCCTGTTAATCATCGTGTCAAACAGAAAAATTTTCAAAAAAATCGCCAAACAGGGTCAAAGGATAAAAAATTGGGTTTTTCTCCATTTCTCCCAATGACACTATGACAAGTGTGACTGCATGATTTAATAGTTTTGTTTGAAGGTAATTTTTTTTTATATTTTGGCTCCTAAGGTTGAATTCGATTTTTTTTTTATATTTTGGTTAGGGACAGCCCAAGAAGAGGCTAACATGTGGTGCAGACAAGGGTTGCCATGTGCCCCCTCTGATGGACTCTCTCCAAAGTTCAAAATTTATATTATCCTATGGTCCGAATATTATTTGCAATGGTGGAATTTTTTTCATATATCAATGTTGATATTATATGCTAAAGTCTGAAACATATTACCAAAGTCCCTATGGTTGAACTTATATTATGTGGCACACTTATTTTAAATCCTAAGGTTGGATTTAAACTATGGGGGACATGCATATACCTTAGTTAGAAAAATTTAATATGCATTTCAAAAGTTGGGAAATTGTACAATCAAAATTCACTTTATGAGAACCAATCACATTTTAGGGGATGACATCATCCATAATAGTTAAGGTAACATTGTTTGAGTTAAAGGTACTTACTTGTCACATTCTCAATGGTGGATAAAAACTCATGGTTAACCATGGTAGTGCTCTAAGTACTTTTAAAGTCATAAAGTAAAGTACTCATAATAAATGTCATTCCACACTTTTTGAATAAAATATTGTTATTTTCATTTCATATTTTTTGAAAGAAACAATGCATATCCCTACACAATCTTCAAGTTTTAACACACTTTTCAATAAATATCATATTTTTATATTTTCAAATATTTATTTTAAATTATATATTCATCTCATTTTATTTAATATTACAATTTCAAATTAATTATAAGTTAACATCTATATCTATATACGATACATATGAAATCAAAATAAATAAAAACGTAACATTGTCATTTTAGGATAAATCAAATCTATAAATAATATCATTATTATAGTAATAGAAATACAAACATATTAAAATTAAAGAAAAAAACATTTTAGTTTTGTAGCATGAAAAAAGATATATTAGTTTTATATGTTGAAAAAAAATATATTAGATTCAACATAGAGTGGGGAAAAAAGTACTAAATTTCAAAGTATATAAATCTTATATTATACTTACAATTATAAATTAAATTTATTTCAATATTTTTTTTCTTTAATTTCAAGTAAAATTGAATTCATTTTATTATGATTATATTAATATTACATATTAGTATGTATAATACTATGAAAAATAATCTAAATATTATAAAATATATATTATATTCTTTTTTATATTATATATTATTTCTTTTTATGCTATAAATCAAATCAATTCAATATGTAATATAAAATTCATACATAAAACAATATATTATATAATATTATATTATTTTTATATAGTATATTAATTACATGTTATTATATAATTTAAATAATATAAATTTTAAATAATAATATATAAATTTATATTTATATTTTATTTTAAGTTATTTAGGTATAAAGGACAAATGCATTATTTGTGCAATGATAATGAATTTTTCTTGAAAAAGTCGTTCTTATTTATAGTCATATCAATACATTTTTTTTATTAATTTTATTTTGGTACAACTTTTGAATTGAATTTAACCACGGTTATATGGATTTTGGTGAAAAAGTGAATTTCTAATTCATAAATATTATTTTATTGGTTTAGCTATTATTTTATCATTTCCTTAGGAGGCCCATTTTAGACCTGAAAATTCCTCTAATGAATCGTTATTATGTATAGGCCGCGAGTTATATTTATTTTCAAATGAACTAACAGGCAAGGTTTTGGAGGGTGTAAGCCCCGCAGGCCAGCCCCCTCCCATAAGACCATACTTCATGACCACGGAGTGGAGAGGAGTAATAAATGCATGGATTATGTTATTAAGAGCAGGTTTAATACTTGGTTAAATGCACTAATCAAGTTATTAATCCAGATTATTATAAACAGGCTTATGCGCATTTAAAACCTCACTTATACCTTTTAATCTGAAATTATATTAATTAAACTCAGAGTTTAAACTGGCAGAAAATTCAACGGTCATACCAAATTCAGCGGACCTCCATATTTGGTGGGGCTAACTAGAGTCTTCTCCAGTTTTGGAGGCAGTTTACTAGAAAAATTTGTTTTGGCCATATCTTTGGCAAAATTCGACCAAATTGAGGGAAAGAAGAGCCATTATTAGATTATTTTGATGCTCTGAACATAATGGAACAGGTTGCAGAGGTGTTGGAGCACATATGAAAGTGTTTTTTTTTAACTTTGAAGATTAAAGAAGCTGAGGGCCACCAACAGAGGAGGTCATGCCTAGATCTATTGGAGACCATTTTCAGACACTGAATAGTCAATTTTGAAGTTTTTGGGTATTCCAAAGCTAATGGAGCAAGTTTCAAAGCCATTAGAGCATTGTAGGTGCATATAATCATAAATTTGACCATTAATCCCAAGAGGGCCTTGCCAGTTGAAGCAGGTCCATGGGATGTAGCCCAAGAGGAGTGAGCTCTGTTATCAACTATTGTGTAATGTGTATGCTCTTTGTTATTTCTACACATTTTATTTGTTATAAATGAGTTTTTAAAAGCTAATTAACTCATTAATTTCTCATCAAGGCACTTAAAAACTTGGCACATAAGCCCCTTCACAATTGGTTAACTTGAGATGATCCTAAACACATTTATTTTTAATTGATGAGGGAGATAGCACTGGAAAACTAGTTTTCCCATATTCAGATCAAGTTGGTATTAGAGAAAAGTTTAGCTCATTTTTTCCAAGGTTAGCTATAAGAATTAGCTATTGGTTTTTGAATTTGTGTATGGAGAATTTAACTGTGTGCAATTTTTTGTGTGAAGAAGAATGTCAATACTAAGAGCTCACTTCTAAAATTACAACAAAGAAGCTTTGTATGCATTGCAGGTGTGATGGAATCTTCATCAAGCATTTTTTCTAGTAAATCTTCCTTAGAAAAACTCTTTTATAAAGAGATGTTGTATAAGCTCTACATCATGAATGCTATGGTGAAAGATATGTATGAAGATAAGAGAGAGAGCATTATGCTTCAAGAGCAGTTGATTTCCATGAAGGAGGAGAAGCAAGAACTTCTTGAAAAGATGCATGAGATGGAGACTCGGCTCCATATTGCAAATGAAAACCTAGCAAGGATGCATGAGATGGGGACTCAACTCCATGATGCCAAGGAAACCTTAGGCAAGCATGTGCATGAAAATGAAGTACAAAATTCAAGTTTATCTTCTATTTATTCTCAAGATGAATGTGTAGGTGCTTTTGAAAGACACACTAGAGGAATAGGGTCCAAATTATTAATTAAAATGGGTTACGAATGTAAAGGGTTAGGAAAACATGCACAAGGCATAGTTGAGCCAATTTTTGTTGAGGAAAGGCCTAAGTATTTTGGTCTTGGTTATGGAAAACATGATGGAGAATGCTCCAAAGCCAAGGAGGCACATGAAGGTGTTCCAAGAAGGACTTTCATTTCATGTTCATTACCTCAAGCTTGTGAAGTTTGTGTTCATGAGGAATGCAAAAGTTTTACACCCACTTTTCAAGAAGGTGTTCATAAGCATGCTGCTAATGAGAATGGAAAGAAAGAGGATGTTTAAATCTATAAAATCATTGAATTCATTCTTGGTATTCCGAAGAGAGCCACTACCTTATCAAATTCACCTCCTCAAGAAGGAGACAAAGGTGAATGTTCAAGGTATAAATTTGCCTTTAATCAAGTTGGTTTTGATTATGGTAAACATCAATTTCTCACATAAGATTTGGGAAAAATTTGCATGTTCCTTTTGTGGTTTGAATAACCATAATGTTTCAAGATGTTGGAAGAAGATAGCCATGCACAGTAAACCTTTAAATCAAATGAGGCAGTAAGCCAAAGGTCCATTAGACAAAGAAAACCATGTTGAAAAGAAGATGCAATTGTTTTTCACTCATTTCCATAAGCAAGGTCATCTTGTAGACAAGTGTTGGAATTTGTATCCAACAAGTCATCCATGACATTTGAAGAAAGTGGAGAGAAACATTGACAAGAATGGAAAATAAGATTCCATAATCGATGTGGGTCAGGATGATTTGCATGATTATATGGAGCAAAAAGAAGCGCCATTGAAATGGTTTGGTAAGAGATGGTTAGATTTCTTATCCAATTAAGTATTTGCATGTCTTTTGATTTTGATTCATTTCTTTGCTAATTGAATTCATGTTGCATGTTTACTCCAGGAAGGTGTTTGAAAGTGGAGTATGTTGACTCACTATTATTGCAGCAAAATTTGTTCATTTCAGCTCTTTAAGTACAAGTACATGTGAATGGGGTTCTTGTACTTATGATTGTATTTGTGAGAGATTTGAAGAATTTATACATGCATGAGCATATTTGTGTATGAACATGCATGAGTGATCACCTTGTGTGGGATTGATGGCTTTGTTTAACATGCAGGCTGTCAACTTGAGAGTGTTGATCATTTGCACATGCATGAATGTTGACTTGTGTTGGTCGATTGATTGTTACATGCATATCATATCAACTTGGAAGAGTTGATTTTGTCTCCAAAGATGAATGGGAGATGTTGAAAAAGTGTGTCATGAGATGTGAAATTATTTTTTTTTTTGGGAAAAAAATCTTAAAATTGTTACACATGCTTATGCTTAACTTTAGAGTCATTTCTTTGAAGAGGCATGTTTTGTCGATTTGTGTTTGGTCGATGGTTTGTACACTGAGATGTGAGAGTACATGGTGATGTTCACATGATGTGAAATTTTTTTCTTTGAAGGAGCAAATGGATATGTCGTCAAGTTGTATTTCTTTCATGATGTGTTTTTAATATTGATGGTTTTGTTTGTGACAAGATGACCCAGGATTTTTGAAGGTCCACTCTTGAGCGAGAGGCTCATGATTAGCCTTCATTCTTAAATCATGGAATGAGAAGCATGTCAATACTGGAGGATGATGGAAATAGGGACAAGAGGTCAAAGAATTTGCATCCAAAACTTTTTCAGCCATTGTAGACCATTTGATGTGTTAACGAAAATAAGTGAAAGAGAGGGAAAATGCATTCTTCCAGATGTGGAATTTGGAACCTCTGAGGTAAAAGAATTTTCAATTCTATTCTTATTATTACTAATGTTTGAACTCATTGTTGTAATTCACTTAGATAGGCTTAACTTGGAAAAGTGGTTTCCAAGGAGAATATTACATCAAATGCATGTTAGTGGAAAGGAGGAACATGATTATCAGTGGGAAGGCCATCAGTTAGTTTTCCAAGCATTGAAGGATCGATTTGGTACAACGAAATGTTTTATCAGTCAGAAAGTAGCCAACAAGTGTTGGGTTGGGTAACTAGAAAAAGGAGAACATTGGTTGAAGTGCCAAGCCATTGTAGGGCAAGGCAAGTTAGTGAACCCAAAGTGGTTTTCATGGCGGTTTTTTCCAAGTAGAATCAAGTTGATAGAACTTGGGAAAGAGAGGAGTATTCAGTTCTGATAAGATAACCAACTTTGTGGGTCCAAAAGCATGTCAGTGGGGAGGATTGATCATAATCTATATTGGGGGCAGAACTTTGCCAAAAATTCAAAGTGCTCAGAATCACACTAAACTAGAACGACCGGATCCGACCCATCGCCAGGAATCCAGTGCAATTCGTTTCACTCAAAACAAATTCTGTATGTCAAATTTATAGCTTGCGTATCATTGTGTCAAACATGCAAATTTTCAAAAAAATGGTCAAATAGGGTCAAAGGCTAAAAAAATGGGTTTTCCTCCATTTTTCCCAATGACACTATGACAAGTGTCACTGCATGATTCACCAATTTGGTTTGAAGGTAATTTTTTTTATTTTTGGCTCCTAAGGTAGAATTTGATTTTTTTTAATATTTTGGTTAGGGACAACCCAACCAGAGGCTGACACGTGGTGCAGCCACGTGCCCCCTCTGGTATACCCTCTCTAAAGTTCAAATTTCATATTATCCTATGGTCCAAATATTATTTTCAATGGTGGAAATTTTCTCATATATCAAGGTTGGAATTATATGCTAAAGTCCAAAACATATTACCAAAGTCCCTATGGTTGAACTTATATTATGTGGCGCATTTCTTTTAAATCCTAATGTTGGATTTAAAATATGGGGTACATGCATATACCTTAGTCCGAAAAATTTGATAGACATTTTAAAGGTTGGGAACATTAATACTCAGTGGCAAAATGTTATACGCAAGACTAGGTAGAGGTCGGGGCTCGACCCCATGACCTCCCCCACAACAACGCTTGTTACACCATTTTTTTGGTCATCTAACATATTATTATTAGATGAACCCAAGTACACCATGTAAGACCAATTTTACTCTAAGTAAAATTGCTTTCACCATATAAAATAACTTATTTGGTCATATTTAACCCAAAACAAAGAAATTAATCAAATAAATCCTTATTTATTTAATTATTTCCTAAGAGTAAGTTATTTAAATCATTATTTAAATAATATTGTTAGTTAAATTTGACTAAATCATCCATAAATAATTAAATAAATCATTATTTATTTAATTATATTCCCATCATTCCCCTAAAATGATAAATAAATAATTTATTTATTTATTATTTATAAATAAAGGAATTGACCCAAGTCAAGAATCCTTTTCCCTCCAATAAATATAATAAAATATTCCTAAAAGGTGCTTCTAGAATTCGATTAATAATATTTTATTCATGCACCGAGTTCTAGACTTCCCCAATATTTTGTTAAAAATAGGGGGGTTTTCCCCATTCATTAGTCACCTTCATTGCATTAGATCACTCTGGATCTACTCTTGGTCACCATTTTCCATTTTTCTTTGTAAACTCCCATTGAGTTCTATGTTTGCTTTTCTACATCCATAAGAGAGAGAAATGTTAGGTCTGAAACACTGCGGACTTACAAGAACCCATCCCACTGAGGAGAACTGGAAGACACCTTTCTTTTTTTCCTCTCAGGTGCCCCATTCTTTGATATAATACAAAATTCTTTCAAATACATTCTTCTTGTCTTGTTCACTGGATCTATGGAGCTATGTTATATTTTATCTGCTTAATATCTTTTGTGCTTAGATCTGAATTTGTGCAGCAATCTTAAAGATATTTTGCAGCCATAATCGATGTTAGGGCTATTTGTTATGCATAGCTAAAGTGATCTTTTATGACGAAAGATTCATACTAACAATTGGCGACTCCACACGGGTTTTCTTTTGCAACCACTGTCGTTTTATCTATTCCTGCATATCCAGCTGTTTCAGACCCTAGGGTTTCTCTTCCATTTTTTTTCCTATTTTTATGGTGATTTTCACCCCTAAAACCCTTAAACAGTCAAATTTTTAACTTTCATGTGTTTCTGGCCTTATTGCGCAGGTGACAGACATCAGCTGCAGCTGAGATGACAAATTTTTCTGAAATCTACCGTCGAGAGAGTTGGATTTGCAGGTTGCACTTATCGGCCCAAAAAGTGCGACCTGAGCCCCAGGACGCACTTTTCTACCCCAAACCTGCAACCTAGACTGAAAACAGGTCAAAACCTGCGACCTGCACTTTTTCTGCAAATTTTTCAGCACTTTTTCTGGGTTTGTCTGAAGCTTCTGTCAGGGCTTTCCATCCTTTGTCTCTGCCCGTTTGGACCTATTTTTGATCTGCTTCACTCAACTAAGAGGGAATCTTGCCACTTAGGGCTCTAGTACCCTCCACTTTTTGTGGACGAGTCTTTACTGTTTCAGAAGTCTGAATTTCCAGAGTTTCAGCCCTCTTTTTCTCAAATCTGATACCTCCTTTTCAGATCCCTTTAGATCAGCTCTTCTCCCTCTCAAAACCACCTCATATTGTTTTTTTTGGGTTCATTTCTAAGGCCACCACCTTGTCTCTTCTATCTTTAGCTGATCTCCTCCTTTTTAGCAGCAACCTTGCCTCTGCCTCTTTGTTGTTCTCTGCACCACTTTTCAGTGGATTTACCCTTTAGATCCCAGTCCCTCTAGACCTTAAATCTATTGGCATATTTTTAGTGTGATTTGCTTAGTTTTTTTTCCCTCTTGTAGACTAGTTTTGAGAGACCTGCCTTTTTGGGTTAGATTGCTGCATCGTTAGTTGTTAATTTTCTGTTCTTTCAATCTTATTTACTGCAGATTTATTTTCCATTATGCAGCACACTTTTTCTTTTACTCTCAAAATGTCTGGGTTTAAATAATTAAAATTAACGCACGCCACACACTGACCCTAAGAGAAGAAGCGCCTGGTTAACACCACCTGGAAAAGACTTTAAAATCAATTGTCACTGCACCTCTCTGCCCTTGACCTCACTTGATTTTGTCTCCCCCTACCCTTGTCGGCTTCTCTTCTTCCTGTCATCATTGCGCCCCCAAGGCGCCTCTCTCGGAGACTTCTTGGCCTTCATCCTCAGTTTCTGCTTGGTCGACTTCCTCCTTCCCATCGTCATCGAGTAAATCTTTCCCCGAGTCCGCACTCCAACTCTTCCTTTGATTGTTCGGGTTCTCCCCCTACTCCTGGTTCTCCCCCTGTCACTTTCACCATGTCTACCTCAGGGCCTACCACCAGCAGTAACCCCAGTACTACTGTTGGGTTTGTTTCCAGTGGAACCACCTCGGGACCTACCTCAACTGCCCCATTACTCCGTTATATGGCCGGACTTAGTCTCCCCGACTTCAATCAGCTGATTAATGATCCTATCTACCACGATGTTAGTTGGCCTGCTATGCCAACCAAGCTCCCCTCCGACATTCCCAAGTTCGAAGGCCTTGCTAGTGAGGATCGCTCCAACCATATTCGATCCTTCCATATGTGGTGTTCCTCCAATTCCATTATTGATGACTCTATTCATCTTAGATTGTTCCAACGCACGCTTACAGGCGAAGCTTCTAAATGGTATGTTGAATAGGCCACCTCCTCCCATACCACTTTTGCGACCATTGCCCAAGCCTTTTTATCTTATTTCCAGCTCCCTCTCTGATACGACACTGGTACTGAGCTTTTAACCTCCTTCCGTCAATCCTCCTCAACCTGCCTTTCCGCTCATGTCCAGGAATGGCAGTGCAGAAGAAGCTTATGTTGATCTCCTCCCTTTGAAGATCGGGTTTATATGGACTGGTTCCTTCGCTCTCTCTTACCTCCCATTGGAAAAGATGTCGCCTCCCATTTCCCTCAAACCAAAGAAGCCACCCTCCAAATCACTTTGAAATATGACCTTATTTATGCTCAATCTGGTTATGTTTATACCGTCCTTCTTGACCTCCCCAAGCCCGGCAGCACTAATGCCCCGAGGGCATCTCACTCCGTCGATGGTATCATTGGAGCTCTTTCCCATACCTCTGCCCAACCTCCTACAGGCTATGGTCTCCCTCCAGGAGGGGCCAGCACCTTCACCACCTTTACCCCTCCAGGTAGCATGTATCTAGGATCTATAATACCTCCTCCTTTTTCCCTACCCCTACTTACCTCAATGCTGCCCATCCTAATCCTTATCCTTACTCTCAACCTGGTGTCCCATCTCCTCCATCATTTGGACCTTTCACCCCCTTGCCTTCTCCACCCCCGCAACCGCACCTGCTACCCCCTCCAAGGCAAGTATTTGCACAACAGGGGGCACCTAATTTTCTTCCTTCTCAAAGAAAGAGAAAAGGCAACCAATCCGCTTCTGGTAATCGTGGACCCAATCCTTCCAATATCGACTCTACCACTGCCAACCAGCCACAGGGCTCTCAGCCCAAGCCGAACAAGCCACTTCGCACCAATAAGCCTTGTTCGTGTTGCGGTTTTTATGGTCACTACACTCACGATTGTCCCTTATTACCACAAATGCGGTAGCTATGGGATTCCCAGGCCACCGTACAGGGACAGCACTCCTCCCCTACTACCCCTCCCACCCTCGTTACTTCTCAACCTGCTGTGTTTACCGATCCTTTCCTGCAACAAGGATTTATGGCCACTCAACCCCCTCATGCCCCGGTAACCACTCAACCTTCCCCTTCTGGTTCCTTTGATTACCAGATTCTCATGATGGCCTCTGACTCACCTCTCATTGTTGACCTCAACCTTCAAACTCGGTCCCGTCAGTATTCCACACCTCTTGTTTCGTCTGTCTCTGAGTCTCCATCATCAGGTCCTACAGAGCCTCTATCGACACCCAATGGTCCCTTGCAACTCCCTCCACCCAAAGCCGAGGTCCATCCCAAGACTCCTAATGGACCATTACACCGAAATGCTACCTCTAGTCGGGCTGCCCATTCATACAGCATAGTAGATGATCTAGCCCAATCTGCTACTGCCATTTCAACACTGGAACTCCTCCAGTTGTATCCTTATCAAAAGAGGGCTCTACTATCTGCCATGGGCACTGTAGATCCTTCTGATGACCAATTGATTGTTTTCGACGCCTGTCAGTCAGACCATCCCCCTCTCCCTCCTTCGGTTTCTTTCCAAATCCCAGTCAAAATCTGAAACACCAATGTTTCTCGGTGTATTATTGATGAGGGGGCATCTACCTGCGTAATGTCTACTTCGGTTTGGAAACAACTCGGATCCCTTGAACTGGCCCCTTCCACCATCACCCTTCGTGCATGGGATGGTCATGCCTCCCAACCCATTGGCCTATTCCATAACTGTCCTATCACCTTTGCCGGCAAGACGGTTTGTGTCAATGTTGAAGTTATCGATGCCCCTCTTGACTACAACATCCTTTTGGGGCGCAGTTACACCTATGCCATGTCTGTCATCCCATCCACAGTCCACCGCAAGATGTTCTTCCCTCATAATGGAAAGACTGTCACCATTGACCAACTAACCTACCATGAACCCAAATCTCAAACCTCCCCTGAGTCCACCATCTCTACTGTCACCAACAAGCAAACGGTCGATTCTTTGACCAGTGTTTCCCCTGGCGTCTACAAAGACTCCTCATTGCTTGGAACTTTCCCAGGTCCTCCTCCTCCTCCTGTCTCTGATCCCAGCTTGGCGAATGTTTGCATGATGCAATCATCTCAGGTTGCCCTTCCGCAGCCTACTTCGGCTAGTCAGCAACCTCACACTCGTCTACCGCACCCTGCTCCTAGCCCTTCGCCTCAGCCAACTGAACCTCTCCTGCCTGGACCTTCCAATCCACCTCACACTCAGGAACCTCCCTACCCTATCGAGTTGGTTCCCCTAGGTCTCCACCATATGGGAGCCATCCCCCCTGGTCATTACCCCGTCGGTCAAATACCTTTCCTTGCCCCCCCACCCCCCCCCCCCCCCGGCGTCTATTCGATTCCCGTCATGACGACCCTTTCCCTCCATAATTTAACCTTAGGAATTCTAGTATGGTATCTTACTCCTCCAACTGAGACCCCACCAAGCCACCCCAAACCATACATAGCTGTGACACTAGTGCAATCGATTCCCTTTGCTCCTTCTACCACCACAGTGCCCCTAGCCCCTTCGCAAAACCCTCCTAATGCTGCGACATCTACAGGCAAGAAATGAAAAACTCGCAAGGGGGCATCCACTGACAAGGCCACCGCCCCTGACCCTACCCCTCCCCCACCTGCCAAGCCTTGTGCCTTGTGTGCTGGTATCAGTCATCCCACCCATACTTGTCCTGAGTTACCCCATATCCAACCCATGGTTAAATTCGTGTTCCCTAAATCTACGGTCCCTGAAACCTCTGTATCTTCCTCATCCGTAGTCAAAAACCCCAAGACTTTTCGCACCAACAAACCTTGCGCTCTGTGTGGGGTCTATGGCCATTATTCCCACCATTTTCCTCACCTCACGCATTACTGAGCCTCTTTAGAGGTCATTCGCGAGTACGAGGTTGAACAAAATCAATCCGCCTCTCCCATCCTTGCTTAATATGCGTCTAGTTTACTTGAGGATCCCCTGCTACCATTGACATTCCTCCCCCAGATGTTGAAATTTCGGACCCTGTTGCTTCTCTGCTATACCTATCATCATCCACGCACTCCTCGGAGTACATTCCTTCTGAACCCACTCCACCTATTCTGCTTGATTCTCCTCCATACACGGGTTCTTCATATTTTGACCATATTTTTAGTTGTTCTTCTGTCATTCCCCACGATGACCCGTATCTGGGCATATCTTCCCATACTGATGATTTCGATACCTTTGTAGCATCTTTTGGTCTCTTTGACCCTTCTATTCCCTCTCCTAATCACGATCATACCATCCGTATCTTCGATATTCTTCACAGCCTGAGTGCCTGCCCTCCATCCCATCGTTCTCATTCCTCTCCCTCTCATCGATCCATGTGTCCTAGACTTCCTACCCGAACTGCTCCCTCCCATAGCCATCATTGGAGGTCTATCCTCTACTCACGTTGCCCTCCTTTCTCTCATCCTTCCCATTTCTTGTCTTATGAGACTATTACATCGACCCTTTCGTCCGGACGTTATCTGGGCTATGCCGATGGAGCAAGTCGCTATTCCTGCCATCTTGCTTCAGCAGCATGGGCCATCTTTACCCCCTTGCATACCCTGGTCCTTGCAAATGGGGTCTGCATTGGTACGCCACCAATAATTAGGCCGAATATGATGCAGTTCGTGGTCTCTTAGCCGATTCCCTCTCTCACCGCATCCTCCATCTGCATGTTCATTTAGATTCCTTGCTTGTTGTCTTACAACTTAATGTTGTCTATCGTGTGCATAACCCCATCCTATTTAGACAATATTTACGAGTGAAACTTTTGATACGTGAATTTAGATTCATTACATTTCACCATATACCTAGAGATCAAAATCACTACGTAGATCAAATTGCAAATCATGTTCTAGACTGGCATTTATCACACACAACACAATAACATTTAACACCATCAATCAAATGCATATCCATCATATATATTATATAACATGTGTTTTTCGAGTCCATCTACTCTGAACCATACCACATGCCCATAGCATGTCACAATAACAAAACTACAAACATGGGGGGCACCACTTGCCCCTGCATAGACACTGGGGGGCCCCACCTTCCCTACATCTAATCACTCTCTGGAGGATCTCGAGCCAATGGCTCTGCTCCTGCAGCTTGTAGATCATGCATAGCCTGACTGGCCATCGCCATGCGTCGCATGATACCTCGCCACTCTGAGGGTAGCCCAATACATAACTCTATGTACCGGTCATCTAAATCCTGCCAACCACTCTCCGATACACCAGTCAGTAGCCCCTCACGTCTACGACGAATGTCCTCCACCAGAGCAACCATATCCTCGCTTTGTGCCGTCCTTGATCCACTGGCACTTGTAGCTCCTGTCGCTGTCGGTCGTCCCATATATCCAGCCGGTTTTACCGGAGCTATATCTGCATTTCACAAAACATCATGATTAGCATCATGTATACTAGTCACAAAACTCTAAAATAAACATAATAGATTAGTTACTTGTCACTTACCATTGGGCCCCCACACTCGACTAGGCGGAAGTGGCAAGTCCGGATCTCCCCAGTAACTCATCCCACTATAGGGATAGTCGTCTATATATAATAGCATCTAATCCCAATGCGCGAAGAACTCTAGTCAAAACACCCGTCCGACCACCCCTCCCCCTCCTCTACACAGTAGTCGTCCCCACCGACGCATCTGGGGCTCTCTCGGACCTCCATCAGGCAACTGTACACGAGATCGTAAGGTCGGGATCTTCTCAAAGAAGAAAGAGCACAACATCATCCCATAGGCGCAGTCATGATTCACTTGCCGCTTGCATAGCAGCAGTTGTCGTTTCACCAACACCAACATCATCTGGGCCCACCCATAGTAGGTCCCACTCAGCACACTCTCCACGATCATCATCTGCCCTCCAGTGATGTGATGGAATGCCTGGCTACCCAAGATCCGTAACACTGCTGCGGCCACTGCCTGGGTCTCCAACCTCTCTAGATCACCAATGGATATTCAAGTCCCTTTAAATCAGACACCTGGTCGACAATGTCACTCAACAAACTCCATAATGTTACGCCCACATGGTAACACTAGCTGTGTATTTCCCACCATCCCTAATGGTGGGAGACCAGTCAAGAAGTACAAATCCTGGACCGTCAGCTCGATCCTGTGCCCCTGCACTACAAATGCCTTCTGACCTGGAACCCAGTAACTGATAATACGGGCCAACAAGGGCTCTTTAGCCCTCATCAAATGGTTCTCCTAAAATTTTAGCACCCCATACCTAGCCAGTGCACGACGGACACCCTCATCTGCCTAGATCTCCGTCCGTAATGTACCTAAGTCTCTCTCTCTCCACTTGATCCATATATCTGCCATATCTGCACAAAAACATCATTTTTGTCAGCCTCTAGATCAGCAAACTGCATTAAAACAACATCTCAGGCCATAACAGCACTGAACCCCCCACATCTAACAGGTCGCACTTTTTGGGCAAAGACTGGGCCAGGTTGCAATTTTTAGGCCAAAACCTGTGTCCCAGGTTGCAACATTTGCCCCAAAAAGTGCTACCCGACCGTAATGATGAAATAGGGGCAGTTACCAAGAATTAAAGCCCTAATCTACAATTTGAATCCATCAAAAAAAAACCTTAGGATTAGGCCTCTTACCTCCAACTGACGGATCACAATTCCAACAGTCGGTTTGTCCGATACGATCACCGCAAATTTAGGGCCTTCTCTCCTCTCCACATTCACCACAGCTACACAAGCAAATGAATGATTTTTGAGGGAAAACGTCGTATTAGAAGAAAACCCCTGTTTTTTCTTTCACCTGCTACGACCAAACCATAGCTCCATTTGACACATCATCTGCACCGTTGGAAAGCTCTCACCGAGCACTAAAATGGGTATTTTTCAGTTTTTTATGTTTTTATACTTCACCAGGACCCATTTTGTCCACGAAGGGTTTGTTCACCTCTTCTCAAAATCGAATTTCTTCACTTACGACACTTGTACTTGGGGCACCACTTTGCCTCCTTAATCATCTTCGTTCATGTTGATTTTTGTCATGAGTCACCCTATTGTACTCATGCTTTTATGGTCCCCCATTGGACCCATACTATGAGGTAGCACCATCGAGTCGCCCTTGCTTAGAGCATCCGAGTTGAGTCACCATCACACTCATGGAGTCTATCCTGAGTCATTTTGTACCCCGCCATAGTTCTCCATCCTTTCCTGCTTGGTCCCTCTCTCATGTCACACATTATGGCTATTCGTACCCTTGTCCATCATCCATCATGATATTGTGTCAGTCGCTGCCAAGCCATTCATACACTTTATGCTCTAACAAGGGAAGTCGTCCAACCGCTCCTCCATTCCTCTCATTCCATCATCATCATCAGTATCTACTTGACTGTCGCTCTACTATTTTCCCTCGTGCCTTAGTTGGGGTTCCCTTATTGCCTCACCTATGGCAAACCTACTTCTGTCGACATTAGCTCATTTATTCCAAAAGACAGGTCTAGGGGGTAGTGTACCATTGGTTCGACCTCTTCCCAACATGATCGTGATCTATACACTTGATGGTCCAGTGACGCAGCAACAGTTAGTGGTGATTCCTGAGCATGTGTGAGATGTCTCAACCCTCATGAGGGGGTGGCCCTACAGGTAGGCCCCCACATGCCCGGATGACTTCATTTCCGCCCTTGATGCAGCTCCTCCCATTTGATGATATCAGCCTCAACTGCTTGCGGTGCCTCTTCTATTTGCATGTATCCGTCAGAGTTTGCGAGCCCTTCCCCGTGTGTAGGGGGCATTTGGGTGTACTTGTATCTCATGTACTACCATATTATTGTATAATTCCTAACAATTATTCCAGACATCACATGTATGTGGGATTCATCATGTTATTTATCTGGCTCATGTTTAGGCCAACACATGCTTCATTATTGCGTTCTGTGGTTTTCCAGGTGCCTTATTCTTTGTACTTTGTGTTGGAAATATGATGCAAAGTGTTGTCCTTGATGGCAACCCACTGAATGAAGATGAAGACATGAGATTGTTGACATATGTTGTCCTTGATGGCAATCCACCTAATGAAGTTATTCTTGATTTGATGGACTTGGTAAATGATGTAAATCTGATGTATCTACAGTGAGTACAGAAGGTAATGAAGAAATAAATTCAGTTTGTGCTAGATCTATGATAAAAAGAGTATGTCTCAAGGCATACACGGATTTGCCTAGGATAAGTCGCGTATGCACGCGAGAAACAACGTTCCAAGTCACGTATGGGCAAAAGCGCTCATAAAGTGAAAAACCATGGGTAACCACCATGGTATTGACCCATTGTATTGGGTAATGATTCGTCTAAATGACCCCATCCAGGAATACCATCAGAAGTAATGCAGTTTTGGGCTCATGGTATTGTTTTGGCTCATGGTATTGAAAAGGGGCTCATGGTATTGAAAAAGGGTAAACCTATATAAAGAGAACAAATTCATTGTGCAAATCATAGGTGTGGGTGCAAGATGTCTGAGCTTGAATAAATACTTCTCTCTGAAGTATATCTGAATGGAAAGGGTTACAGTTGAATGATAGATCTGAATGCATGATGCACCAATGAATAAAATGATGAAGAAGGGTATCTAGATCTGATTTGTATTTACTAGATCTGTTTATGGAATGCTTAGATCTGAGATGAGGCGAACATCTGTCTGAAGTAAAGGGTAAAATCTGTGATGTATCTGTTCTGAAGAATTGCAATGACCTAAATGTCTGAAGAACCATACGCTAGCTCGCCGCAGAGGAAGCACGTATATACGCGGGATTACCAAAGGAAAAGCGCATATGCGCAGTTAGGGTTTTGCCTGGAAAATATACTGAAGTATACGCGGGTTCGTCTTCTGTAAAGCGTGTATGTACGCAGGTATGTTCAAACAAAGGCGCGTATGATTTCTGATCTAATGGTTGCTAAAGGTTGAATGTGTTTCTGCATATCTATTCTGAAGTCTGGGTTAAATCTGATACTCTGGTTACAGTGGTCTCACTGTTCTGTTTGAAGCAATGAGCAAGGTATGATTGTTGATAAGTAAAGGGTTATATTGAAGTTGTTGTATCCAGTGTGAAAATTTGATGAAACGTGGTCCATAGAGGTGCTGAGGGTTGTAGCCTTCAGTCAGGGGGTTGTAGCTCCCTTCTAGGTGAGGCTGGTAAATTAGAGCAGGGGGGGTTGTAGCTCCCTTCCAGGTGAGGCTGGTAAACGAGAGCAGGGGGTCGTAGCTCCCTTCGGAAAATTTGGTAAACGAGCACGGGTGGGTGTGTCTTGGTAGGAGTCTGCCTGACACATATGTTGAAAGATGTTTTCTCTATAATAAAATTGAAGAAGTGAGCAAGCTAGGTGGTGGTTTTCTCCCGACTTGGGTTTCCACCTAAAAATCCTGGTGTTCATGTGTGATGCTTTATCCTGTTGTTACTACACATGTTTATTGTTAACTTAACATTAGATGAATGAATATTGCAAAGAACTAAGTTAATAAATATCTGCATATTTAGATCTCTGATAATACGCGAGTTTTATGAAGGATATCCGCGTGTATACGCGAGTTTACTAAAGGAAAGTAGCGTATGGGTTTTAGAGCATGAAAAATTAACAAGTTTTAGTTTTCCCTAAATACTGATTCACCCCCCCTCTCGGTATTTTTCCCAACAATTGGTATCGACAGTTGTACAACGGGAAGCAGGTATGAGGAAGTCCAGTCAGCAATGGGAGATGAAAGGAGTAATGTCTATAAAGCCACCTCTATTCAATGGAAGCAATCTGATATTCTATAAGGTACGAACAAAAGCTTATCTGCAAATTCTTGGTGCAGATGTATGGGCAATCATGGAAGAAGGCTATCAATATCCGACAAGTATTCCTACTGATGCAGCTGAAAGGAAGAAGTATGAAATCAATGCCAAAGTAGTGAATGTCTTATTAGGAAGCATGTCTGAATCAGAATTTGCTAAAGTGATGCAGCTACATTCAGCAAAATAAATATGGGACAAAATCATTCTAAGCTATGAAGGAGACACAAAGGTAAAAGTGCAAAACTCCAAACTCTTAGAATTGAATATGAAAATTTGAAGATGCATAGTGATGAGAGTGTTGCCAGTTTCTTTCTTCGTCTGGATGATATTGTAAATCGAATGAGAAATTTGGGTGAAACCATAACTGATACTACTCTGGTGGAAAAGTCTTAAGATCCTTGACTTCAAAATTTGACTCTAAAGTTTCAGCTATTGAAGAAAGGCAAGATCTGCAAACTCTTACTATTGTTCAATTACATGGTATTCTGACTGCTTTTGAAATGAGACAAGGAGGTCCGTCTCAAATCAAAGAAGTTGCTTTTAAGGTATCTGCAAGAGAAAAAGAAAAGGAAGTTGTCAAAGAATCCAGCTATATATCTGAAGAAGAAGAAGCGAATTTTGTGAGAAAGCTCCAACTAGGTACTGGAAGATTCAAAGGTAAGCTTCCCTTCAAATGTTTTGAGTGTAGAAAAGTTGGTCACTATGCTGCTAAATGTCCTTATAGAGAAGTATCCGCTAAAGGAAAAGAAGTAGCAAGAAGGAATAAGAACCGATCTAGTTTCACAGTGCCAATATATTCATCAAGATAGATGGTCATCTCGATAGAGAAGAATGAAGAAGATCTTAGAGCCATGGCATTTCAACAGAGAAGAAAATGATACTTTTTGTGGATGTTCTAGGGGGACAAATGCTACGATTTTCTAAATAAATAATCAACTCAAAGTATATCTAGAAGAAAATAAGATCATCATAGAATCTCTGAAAAATCAGATTGAAGAAGAAAAGAAGCACAGGGAGAAAGCAGAATGTGAAGTGGTAAGTCTAAGAAAAGAAGTGGAGAAAGTTCAGAATCTGAATCTCAGACTTACTAAAGGATCAGATACCTTAGATGAAATTATCAAGGCTCAACGTTGTCCTCTTATAAAAATAGGTCTTGGATATATTGGAGAATCCTCTCAGACTTCAGCACCAAACTATCTAAAGGCAGCAACTACTGGTTTACAATATTCTGCCTCTCAACAAGGAAGCAAGGATTCTCTACAGGTAAAGCAGGATCATCACACTTCAAGGAACACTGACAGGAATAACTTTCAAAAGGGCTACAACCAACAGGTAAATTCGAATAGAAGATTTCATGATCGCAGAAATTTCTACTTCAATGGACAATGTTTCTCATGTCACAATTTTGGTCATAAAGCTGCTCAATGTGTTGCATATAAAACCATCATGACAAGAGAAGCAAGAAAGAAAAAGATGAATATTTAACCAAAGAAGAACACCTGTAACAACTTTTCTCCTCTTCAAAACGAAGTTGAATGTACTTATTGCAATAACTTTGGTCATGAAGAATCTGAATGCAGGAGCAAGATCCGGCCAAAAGAACATGTTCCCTCAAACTCCAAAGTGTGGAAAAAGAAAGAACCTCCGGTTGAAAATTGTGGGATAGCGTTATTTGCAGAAGGTGAAGAGAATCAATGGTACATTGATAGTGGGTGCTCAAGACACATGACAGGTGACAAAAGCAAACTCCTTACATATAATGCTCTAGAAAAGGAAAAGAAAGTAACATTTGGAAATGATTCTCCTACTGTAATTAAAGGAAAAGGGTCCGTGTTTCTAAAAGAAAAGGTGAAGGCTAATGATGTCATGTATGTGGATGGATTAAGGCATAATCTGTTGAGTGTAATTCAAATGTGTGATCAAGGAACTGAAGTTGTCTTTAGTTCAAAAGAATGTGTGGTTCGTGATCTTGATACAGGTAAAATTATTATAAAAGGGAAAAGAAATCCAAGCAACCTGTATGTACTAAACTGCAAAGATCAATGTTACTTGAGCAAGTCTTCAGAAAATTGGCTATGGAATAGAAGGCTGGGGCATCTGAGCTTCTCTCAAATCAACAAAGCAAGCAGACTTCAAGCTGTTCGTGGTCTTCCAAATATTAATCTACCAGAAAGTATCATATGCAAATCTTGTCAATTCGGTAAGCAGACCAGAGTACGATTTAATGCCAAAGAAGGATCATCAAGTGATCCTCTTGAACTCATTCATACTGACATATGTGGACCTATGAGGAAAAATTCACCACGTGGAGAAGAATACTATATCTTATTTATTGATGATTACTTTAATGTGTTGACCTGTCTATTAACACAAAGATGAAGCATTTGAAAAGTTTCCGATTCTTCAAAGTATCGGGTAGAATGAATTAGATCTAAAATCAAGTTTTTAGATCCGATCGAGGAGCAGAATATACATCAAACGTAATTATTTGAATTTTGTGAACAACATGCCATAAAAAGACAGTTTTCTATAGCACGCACTCCACAACAAAATGGCGTAGCAGAAAGAATGAATAAAACAATTCAACAAATGGCTACAGCTATGCTTGATGATTCCGGAACTCGACATATTCTCGAGTGAAGGAAGACATACAAGAAGCGAACATTCTCAACAAGTTGCTCATGTCTGCAAATAGTGACAAACTCATACGAACTCCGTGTATGGCATTCCCTTCCACCGTAAAGCATTTAAAAGTTTTAAAGCAATGTTTTATCAAAAACAATGATGAAAAGCTTGGCAAGTTTGAACCTGGGGACGATAAGGATACTTTCAAGCTACTCATCTTTCAAGCAAAGCATTCACATGTTACAACAAAAGGCTTCTCAAAGATTATTGGTTTGTATTGATGTTACATGATGTGAGTCCCCGAAGCTCCTAAAGAAGAAAAACAAACAACAAAAGAAGATGATGGTGACCTATGTCCTTCTACATCAAATAGAAATGATATAGACAGTGGATCCAATGAAGAACCTGAAGATGATCTATCTGAAAAAGCTCCATCCAGATATGTTCTAAAGAATCATCCTGAATCTCAAATTTTGGGAGACAAGGAATCAAGTGTACGAACAAGGAGAACTCTTGTGGGATCTTCTAGTCATCTGGCACTTCTATCCACAATTGAACCACACAATGTCAATCAAGCTAGCAAAGATGAATGTTGGAAGCAAGCCATGGATGAAGAGCTTGATCAAATTGAAAAGAATGACACTTGGGAATTGGTACCAAGACCACATGATAAAAATGTCATTGGAACTAAATGGATTTTCTAGAACAAGTTAAATGAGAATGGGGATGTTGTAAGAAACAAAGCTAGACTGGTTTGCAAAGGGTATACTCAACAAGAAGGTATAGACTTTGAATAAACTTTTGCTCCTGTAGCTAGACTTGAAGCCATAAGAATGTTTCTTTCTTTTTCAAGTTATCAACAAATCAAAGTTTATCAAATGGATGTTAAATCTACTTTTCTTAATGGTGATCTAGAAGAAGAAGTATATATAGAACAACCGGAAGGATTCATTTTGGGAAATGATGAAAATCTTGTTTGTAGACTTAAAAAGGCTCTATATGGCCTCAAACAAGCTCCAAGGGCATGGTATTATCGTCTTGACAAATATCTTCATCAAGGATTTTCAAAGGGGTCTGCTGATAGCAATTTATACACAAAAGTTGAAAATGATAAACTATTGATTGTGGTTGTATATGTTGATGATATCATTTTTGGGAGTAACGAAGAATCTATGAGTCAAAAATTTGCTTCTGTCATGTAGCAAGAATTTGAAATGTCCTTACTTGGGGAACTAACGTTCTTTCTTGGCTTACAAGTGCATCAAACTGCAGATGGGATATTCCTATCACAAGAAAAATATCTTAAGAAAATTCTAAAGAAATATGGCATGGAAGAATGCAAACCTGTGAGTACACCAATGATAACCGGATGCAATCTCAGTTCTCATGATGATTCTCCCACGGTGAATCAACCAGAATACAGATCAATGATAGGAAGTCTACTTTATCTCACTGGGACTAGACTAGAAATTATGCATGCCGTTGGGATTGTTGGACGATTCCAAGCTAATCCAAAAGAGTCTCACCTTCAGGCTGTTAAAATAATTTTCAAATATCTACAAGGAACTCAAGACTTTGGTCTATGGTATCCAAAGAATGCTGATCTTACTCTTCATGCTTACACTGATGCAGATTGGGATGGAAGTGTTGATGATCGGAAAAGCACTAGTGGTGGTGCATTCTATATGGGACCTCGGTTAGTATCTTGGTTCAGCAAGAAGCAAAATTCTATTGCCTTATCTACAGCAGAAGCAGAATATGTGGTTGCCGCATCTTGTTGCACTCAACTCCTTTGGATGATGCAAACCTTACAAGATTTTCAAATCAAATGTACACCTCCTGTCCCCATTAAGTGTGACAATACAAGTGCCATCAGTATTTCAAAGAATCCAGTTATGCATTTGAAGACCAAGCACATTCCTATCAAGTATCACTTCTTACGTGAACAAGTGCTTGAGCAAAAGGTGAAATTGGAGTATGTTCCCTCCAAAGAACAAGTTGCTGATATCTTTACCAAACCTCGCTTCGTGGAAGTGTCTTTATATTTAAGATGAACAGGTCGCTACCAAAAGTTGAACTGTGATGCAAATTTAGAAGATGGCATTGGATACGTGGGTTTCCTGAAACAGAGTTGCGTATATACGCGAGTTCATGCACAGAAAACCGCGTATGTCTGACTGCTGACAATTTTTCTGTTTGGAGTCAGCTCTCTTCAGCACAGCTGCAGTGTTGTTTGGTATATCTGATACTGTTTAGTATCTCTGGTGGTGTTCCAGTTCTCATATTTCTATTTCTAATGTTTTAGATGCCTTGATGATTTGTTTGGTAAAAGTGTTCAGGATGCACAAACTAAGGGGGAGCCTTAGTCATATAAAAAGGATGCTTGGATGCACAGATTCAGGGGGAGCATTAGCTTTGCTGAGTATAATGCATTGATTGGCATTATGATGGTTCTGAAATATGTTCTCTTTCTTGAGGACTTTCTGGTGCTGGTCTTAAAGTTATATTTGCAGTTTGATGAAAAGATCTTGTTGAGACCCATGATGTAAAATTGTAATATTCAGTCATGAAAGGACTTGATAAATTTGTAAACCCACTTGGTTGGGTAGCTGAGTCAAATTTTGTAAACCCACTTGGTTGGGTAGCTGAGTCAAATTTGTAAACCCACTTGGTTGGGTAGTTAAGTCTCATATGTAAATCCACTTGGATGGATCTTTGATGTAAGTATGAGTCATTGGTGATAGGAAATTCATAGAGTCATGTACTTCATTGGAAAATATGTTTGAAGATTCAGCATGAACTCAGGGGGAGCTTGGTCACTTCAGTATATATCAAATCTACAGAACGGTTCTTCCACATGAGGAGAAAAGGGGGAGAGTATGTTGGTTTTTGATCCGCCCTTTGCCCTTGATGTCAAAGGGGGAGAGTGACATGGTGTTTGAATGAAGAGAAAGAATGGTGTCAAAAATGGAGAGCGTGACATGGTGTCATTGTATTCTATTGTGGTAACCAAACACCATCGTGGTTGCCATCAAGTCCAAAGGGGGAGATTGTTGGAAATATGATGCAGAGTGTTGTCCTTGATGGCAACCCACTGAATGAAGATGAAGACATGAGAGTGTTGGCATGTGTTGTCCTTGATGGCAATCCACCTGATGAAGTTATTCTTGACTTGATGGACTTGGTAAATGATGTAAATCTGATGTGATATGATGTTTTTTGAAAATATGATGTAGAGAGTTGTTCTTGAATGGCAACCCACCTGATGAAGATGATGGCAACTTACTTGATGAAGTTGTGCTTGATAGAATATGTCTTGATGAAATTGTTTAAAGAAGAAAATCTGATGTATCTACAGAGAGTACAGAAGGTAATGAAGAAAGGAATTCAATATGTGCTAGATCTATGATGAAAAGAGTATTTCTCAAGGCATACATGGATTTTCTCAGAGAATGCAGATGCACGTTGCAGCACGTGCTGTCACATGAGAAAGTGCTCAAAAGTAAAATCAGTAATCACCATGGTATTGAACTATTGGTCAGTAAAGATTCATTTAAATGACCATGTCCAGTAGTCACTAATTGACAATGTAGCCTAGGCTTCAGCAAATACCATATTTTATGGTATTGGGTGGCAATTATGGTATTAAAAGGGTAAACCCATACAACAGAATAAATTCAGTCAGCAAATTACAGGGTGCAAGATGTCCGAGTTTGATGAATATTTACATGACCCAATGGGTGGTTTCTACTGGATGACAGACCTGGAATATGCACCAATGATGAAGAAGGGGATCTAGATCTGAAATGTACTTGTATTTGCTAGATCTTTTTATGGAATGATTAGATCCGTGATGAGGCGAACATCTGTCTGAGGTAAAGGGTAAAATCTGAAGTGCTGTATCTGTTGTGAAGGATTGCAATGACATAAAAATCTGAAGAACCATACGCTAGTTCACCGAAGAGGAAGCACGTATATACGCGGCTTCGCTGAAGAGAAAGCGCGTATGCGCAATGAAATTGGATCTGTAATTTGTATAGAAGTATACATTGGTTCATGTGAACAGAAGCGCATATATACGCGACATCAGAGAATGGAAAGCGCATATGCAAACTAGGGCTTGCTGAAGTCTGTGGTAAGAAATGTCTGATCTGTTCTGTTGGTTTACTGATATCTGTCAGTGAGTTATATGTATCAGTTTCATGTTTGACTATGCTTAAAAGTATGGAGTGGGTCCAGTCTGAAAATATGATGAAACGAGGCCTACAAGTTGTGCTCTTTTGAAGTTGTTGGATCCAGTGTGAAAATTGATGAAACGTGGTCCATAAGAGGTGTTGAGGGTTGTAGCCTTCATTCAGGGGGTCGTAGCTCCCTTCCAGGTGAGGCTGGTAAACGAGAGCAGGGGGTTGTAGCTCCCTTCAAGGTAAGGCTGGTAAACGAGAGCAGGGGGTCGTAGCTCCCTTCCAGGTGAGGCTGGTAAACGAGAGCAGGGGGTCGTAGCTCCCTTCCAGGAGAGGCTGGTAAACGAGCGCAGGTGGGTACCTGCGTGCTGGTAGGAGTCTGCACTAGCACATATGTTGTAAGATGTTTTCTCTATAATAAAATATTGAAGGTTGAGCAACTTCAGCGGTGGTTTTCTCCCGACTTGGGTTTCCAGCTAAAAATCCTGGTGTTCATGTGTGATGCTTTGTGTGATGGTTTATTTTGTTGTTACTGCACATGCTTACTGATAACTTAACATCAGATGAATGAATATTGCAAAGAGCTAAGTTAATAAATATTTGCATATTTAGATCTCTGCTAATACGCGAGTTGTATGAAGGATATCCACGTGTATACACAAGTTTACTAAAGGAAAGTAACGTATGGGTTTTTAAGGAATGAAAAAGTAAATTTTTTTGAATATGCAGTAAATACTGATTCACCCCCCCTCTCAATATTTTTCCCAACAATATTAAATGATATCATTCAATCTCATTAGCACTCCTATCTCTCACAAACATTTCATTCAAGCCTTGTAATTCATAAGCATAAAGAACCCCACTTCCCTATTTCAAATTTAAATTCTAAGTGATACCTAGGTCCAATATGAATGAGAAATGCAACTAGAAATAACTTTGAGCATTCTCCCTTTGCAAGTCACAAGTTGCAATCCTAGACCGTAGTGACACTAGAGATTAGAATTGTGACTAGCATGAAAGACATACACCATTCAAATAAAAAATTGGATTTATATTCTAGAGTGAAACTAGGATTGAAATCTATGACTCAACTTATTTTACTCCATTCCTTAGATCACAAGTCACATTTCTAGTCCTCACTGTTTTATGAAAATACAAAGCTATGGATAAGTATTATTTCCATAAGTGGGCGGTTCACTTTGAACAATAGAAATAAAGATGTTTGATCTTTTCCTTAACATGAATAGATAAAGGGAGATAAACCTAATTGTAATCTATTCACTTTCCCTCACCTCCCTTCATTTCTTTCGTCACTCTTAATGAAACTTAACTGGCTTGATTGATACTGGCCATGAAAAAAATATGATAGAAAATAACGTAAAGGCAATATGATCTATTGAAATTAAAAAAATTGAATCAATTAAACTCATTAATACACATATAACATCATTGACACGTGCATTAGGAAAAGAAAAAATGTATTTATTATGAAGTAGAAGGAAAAGTACAACGAGTTGATCAATTCATCGTCACTCATCTAGCTTGAGTCCCATCCTCATAAAATCTAGCATCAACTATCCAGCAAAATCATAGTACATTCACACACCTTCAAGGGTTGATATCTAACTAGCATAAACTCTACTTAACACAAATTCTTTCTCTCTTGTGCATTATGTTGAGTGCTCTGTTTATAAGTAGATGAAGGTAGTTTGAAATAACTGAATCATTGAATAGTTTTCCTAAAAATGTATGAAGATTTTTTCTTGTTCATGGGAATAGGATGATAAGAGATTTAATGACTTCATGGGTTCCAAATTTGAGGCTGCCAGATGAGGTGGGAACTGGAAAATCTTCTAGAAGTCACTAGAAGTCAGGGAGATTCCCATAATTTAATGAACAATTTTCTCCTCATAGACCAACACACTACAAAGTTGGCCTAGAGACTCTGCAATGCGGCCTTGCATGGGAGTAGATTCTCTACAAAGTAGTTACAACTATCTAGGGGTGTTTTGATGGCTTGATGGGGCACTTAAAATAGAATCTAAGCAGTGAAAATTTCATGAAGGAAGGCCATCAATGTGATGACTTGTTTAGGGCATGTAGCAACATATTTAGAGTATGATAGACCCTAATGAATACTAATATATGTTTTTGTATGATTCCCAACTCGAACTGTAACAAATTCCCCCTAAAGAATGAAATAAAAAATGAAATGTTGAATGATTTTATTTACGTCATGATGTGGAGGGACTGAAGAGGACAGTGACCTGCATTAATTAAGATACATTACATCATGATATTTTTTCATCTTGTACATGAACTGCTGAGGGAGGCATATCACATACTTAGCACATAAACTATCATAGCATCATAAACTCATCTATAGATATATACTCTCTACAGATATAGACCCATGATAGGATTACCATCTGAATAATAACCATCATACGAATGATTTGGTAGTTCTCCTAAAATTGCAGCCCGAATGGATCAAACTAGATCCAGGGTATTCTATCTCACTCACTTGATCACTTAATGTACGAGTCTAACCATGTGAATGTGTGATATGATGTCGAACATGGAAAGACATCGTCTGATTACCATCTAATGATGTGAGCCATTAGCAGACGCAAGAGGAACCACCATTAATAATAATGGCTCTCAAGGTAATGTAGTACATTCTGCATGGTGTGAATAGATGATTAGATGTCAGACACCGTACAAAATCTTTTGGTCAAATGTGAGAAAACTATCATTGATGTAAGCAAGCTCCAATGTACTTAAAGGTTGCTTTTAAGTCAACTTCCTGGACGATGAGCTGATGTCGACAGGAAGCAACTCATCCCAGGAGGGAATTGATGCTTCCCTCATCAATGACATGAAATGAGAGTAATGGTTTTGGAGACAAAATGTGGCTGATAAAGCAATGTCAGGGATGGAAATCATGAAATGAAGGTTTATGAGTATTGCAAAGGATGAGGAATAATTGAGTGACTTCTCTTGAACATATCATCGACATTGAATGAATTGGCACCATTTGACTGAAAAACGAAGTGATGGATGGTATGATAGACCATCAAGTAGATTAAACAACCCAAAAATCATAGAGATGAAGTGAATAAGTACCATGTTCAAGAGAGACTTGATACCATAATTTTTTTTAAACCTTTCCAATTTTCCCCAGTCATTGCTAATAGTACCTCTTTACTTTTTTTTAACAAGCTTGAGGAGGATAACATATGCTTGACGTATAATTCCACCC
This sequence comes from Pinus albicaulis, assembly GCA_034641835.2. Lineage (NCBI taxonomy): Eukaryota > Viridiplantae > Streptophyta > Pinopsida > Pinales > Pinaceae > Pinus > Pinus albicaulis. The sequence goes on along the minus strand of CM076584.1, from coordinate 275,440,496 downwards.
ATCGTGTGAATCCATTGCTATTTTATTCTTTAATGAGTCTAGCGAAGGAGAAAATAAATCTTGTCATGATAGAAAATACCGTCACTATTTGATGCGTTAATGAGTCTAACAATAGTGAGAACTTAGCCCTTTTTCATATTTATAGAGTTTGAAAAATGGACTAAAAGAAAACTCCACAAGTTCTTTTTCGTAAAATAGTCCCTCAGATCCAAAAAGCATAAAATAATACCTAGGAGAACCTCCTAACCATTTTTTACTAGGGTTTTCCTTTTTTCATAATCATAATCTATCTCAGTCTGGAAAAGGGTTAAACTTATACTAAGTAGATGTCATTTCAATTCCTTTAACGAGATTGAAAGGGCAAGCAGTTGGAAATATTTTGATATTTAGAGAGTCTAAAAAGAGATAAAAGAGAACTCTAGGGGAATTCATTTTATGCATTTAACAAAGCTTGAAAAGAGATAAAAGTGTGCTTTGAATTATTTTTTCATGTTTGAAAAATCTCCAAAAAAATAGGATAAAAGTATGCTTTGAATTATTTTTCATGTTTAACAAAGCTCAACAAAAGAGGATAAAAGTATGATTTGAATTCTTTTTTCATGTTTAACAAAGCTGGAAGAAGAGATAAAACGTTGCTTTGTGGTCAATATTGCATTTCACGATCATGCATGGCTAACTCATTATAATCAGTAGCAAACCTGCTCAAAGAAACATCAATTGGATTAGAAATACCTGTTTAAAATAGTAAAAGTGGCTAAAATCCATATTTTATTCATTAAATATGCATAAATTAATCAAAAAGACTATTAAATTAGGAAATTACCAAGTCATTTTTACCATTTCGATTTTATTGCTTTGAGCTTGTTTTTCCCTTGAACTTTAGCAGCTGATTGTGACAGATTCTATGGATCATTTCTCATGTCATCTGGGCCTAGTAGAATATCATACCTCCTCTTTCTATTGAATGGATTCCTTTTCAGTTTCATGCACATTTTTTAGGGTTTTTGGGCCGTTAGGTTAAATATACAATGCCCTAGGGCCACCACACCCTTGAATGTTGAAAATGCATTGTAGAGAGGTTGGAAAGAGGTCCAATTCCTCTACAATGTTCTATCTCTCACTCAGGCATGCATTAGGTGCAATTCAGAAAGTCGTATCTTTGTTTCTCTCCAAAATCTTCCCATTTTTTTTGCATGAAATCGATCTTAACTTTTCCTATGGTTTTATTTAAGACTTTCATTGGATCGGAATGTCAATTACATGGAGAAATCATAATTTTTGGTGTGTCACAAGCCATATTCATAGATCATGGAAAAAAATTTCGCAATCACATGATGTATGAGTTGACTTCCAAGTTAGGACTGGCACATGATATTTATACGCCCTATTATCCGCAAGCTAATGGAAAAGTGAAAGCTATCAACAATATTATTAAAGGTATGCTTCAACGCATGATCAGGGTTCACAAATGAAATTGGCATTTAATCAAATATAAAAAACATGATGCATTGGTGCTAGTGGCATGTGGGTTTTATGATCAAGTATTTGGCAAGCATGAAAACTTCTAACCGTGATAATGTAGTCATGAAATATGGTAGGCCAGAAGTAACCATCGCAGAGAATCTTCTGCATAGTAGTATAGACGGACAAATTTCACCACATGCGTGAGAATGGAAATCATTTAGAAAATTTTCAACTTCCTCATACGTGAAGCACCTATGTAAAATAGTATCGACACCATGATGATAAAATGTATTGCCAACAATCATATAATATTTGGCTTGGTATCCAATATGTCACTATTGCAAGCGAGAGGTATTAGGCCAAAATTTTTGGTCTAGATATAAATGATGAAATCTGCATACCAACGGTCACATGACTCAATCAGAAATAAAGACTCGTCTGGAATTGATGGTTCTATAGTAGGATCGGTACTACTCAAAGGAAGGTCACAAATAAGCTCAGCAAGCACCAAAGACTTCCTTGACTTGGATTTGATGAATTCCGAATCAAACTCCTGCAAAATGACAATCCATTTTGAATATTTCCTCCCAGCAATTAATGTGACAAAATTTATTTCATAGGGTTGCAATCCAAAATGACAATGGTCTTTTAGAGTATGATATAATGGTGAAATATTTGTACAATTTGAAAAACTGCCAAAACGAGCTTATCAATATATCTATACTTAAATTGCGTATCATTGAGATTATGATTCAAATAATATATCAGATGTTCAATCCCATAATTTTCTTGGACTAAAACCATAGTGATGGTTGTATCTACAATGGAGAGATACAACAAATAGTCACTCTGATAATATGGGAGATAGATTAATGATGCTTGGATCGGGGAATATTTAAGAACAACAAAGGAAGCTTGCACAACCTCATCCCAATGGAAGGGTACCCCTTTTTTCAAGATTCAAGTAAATCCTTTAGCCATTTCGTCATATTTATGAATGAAACTCCTTAGAAATTTAGCCTTCCCTTGGAGTCTCTCTAACTAAAGAAAATTGGAAGGAGTGGGAAAATCAAGAATAGGTTTGACCTTCAATGGGTCTAGCCGAATTTTTTCTTTTGACACGACGAATCCAATAAAATGATCAGAACCAACACCAAACACACATTTGTTTAGATTGAGGTGTTGTTTATAGTGACAGCATGGCAAAAATATTGCTCTTTGATGTAGTGGGTGGTTATCCCGTTTTTATGAATGTACAGGTAGGCAATGCAAATAAGGTTGGACTATGTGCTTGATGTCATGAAAATCATAATTCATTTCCCCCTGAAATGTGGCCCTAGCATTATTTAAACCAAAAGAAAGTTTAAAATAGGAAAATGTGTCCCAACGACAGATAAAATCCTTTTTATATTGGTCCTCTGGGCGAATACTAATCTGAATGTAACCGGAGAATCCATCTATGAAATAAAATATTTCACATCCACCACATTCATTAATAGTTTGATCGATAAAGGGATAGGGATAGTTGTATTTCTAACAAGCATGATTAACATCCCAATTGTTGACACACACTCTAATTGTCCCCTGTTTCTTCATGACAGGAACAATGTTAGATACCAAATAGGTAAGAGACACAAGGTAAATGAATCCATCATGCAAAAAAAATTCAACCTTTGCATTAATGGCAACAAATTTATTTGGTTGAACAGGCGAAGGCATTGTCGCACATGCTTAACATTAGGATAAATTTTAATCTCATGTTCAACAATGTTGGAGTCGATACCTGGCATATTCGCTTATGACCAAGCATATATATCTCATAATTCATGAAAAAGAGCACGGTAAGTGTCAAGTTCATATGGAGAATAAGACGCACCAACATGAATGTTTTCTACAATATCAGGTCTAGTCAAAATATCGATAGAATCATTTCTTTGATATTTGATGGGTTTTTCTCAGAATCGATGGTGTGGATAGGAACAAAATTTGTCAAGAACTGAATGAAAGTAGGGTGATGTAGTTCAAATGGCTTATCTTCACTATAATCTAGAAGGTAGGATCATTGACGTGATGATTCCCATGGTTCCTCTTCTGGCATCATGGATTCCATAATGCTCTTATCTATTGAGAATACATTTGAAAATGGATCAGAAGAAGTAACAAAATATGAAGAATGATGAACCAAAATGGTCAGTGATTATGGATTTGGATTTTTTGCATAAGGCAAGGAAATTGATTGCTATGCTAGCTCAATTGGACTTAGCGACATGATGTCCCCCAACCTAACTACTTAAAAATTGTTGGGTATCTTCATTAATTCAGATGAAGTGGAAGATATCATGTTGTAGGTATCTATATGTGTGATTTCCTTTGATGTCGCGGGAGACTAACGAAAAGGTGACCATTAGGGAAGGATCCTTAAAGAGTACTCCACTAATGTTTTGAAGGGAATGTGGGTGTCCGTGAACTAACAGAACAATTCTAGTTGCCTGGGAACCAGAGGTGAAGAACGAGAGTTGATTAATGGTTGTGATACTTCATTTATGGGGGAAGATGATCATACAGAAATAAGTAGATACTACCACAGCCATAGCATAAACCCATGGTCTTTAAAGTAATATGTTTTAGTCGAGGGGTATGTCAACAACCTCAAATTCAATAGTAACTGATTTTCCCCCTAATTCTACTTGATAGTTATTAAGAATTATGTAAGGCTTATATGTATGACTGTCAAAAGCTTTCAACATTGTAGGTGATTGTGACAAAGTTGGTGAACCAAGTGACTTCAACAACTCATTGACATGATACAAGTAGATGTGCCTTCATCAATGATAGTGCGATGAATGAGGTGATTCAAGACATGTACTTGAATGAAGAATGCTAAATCTACTGGTAATTTTGGCACATAGTTCGTTTGATTAAATACTACGAGTTTTGAATCCATCTAATCTATTGCACCAATCGTGGAAAACAAAGATTGCTTCTGGAGGGAAAATTTTGAAGTAACTCAAGCGTCGACATAGCAAAAGGTGACTGCGCCAAATATTCTACTACAATATAATTTTGAGTTGCATGAGCTCAAGGGTTGAATGTAGATTTGTGAACTACTCCCTTAGGTGGTCTTATTGTTAAATCTGGAAGGATAGGTGGCAGATCCGAGTCAGATGACATTGAAGTCGAAGTGGTAGGTTGATCTATTGCCTGACCATTGGATGATGAAATTATATTATTGTAATATTTAGTTTGTGTCGAAACCAAAACATCATTTTTGGGCTTCGTAATAGATAGCATAAGAAATTGCGAACTAGAAGTAGGATCTGTTGTAACCCAATGTGTTTCCAAGTTCAGAAAAGAATTTGTTAACACTGTAGATGTGGTAGAAGTCTTAAGAAGCTTTGGGAATTCCAAACAGTGAGTAAAATCTCATGTAAAATTCTCTTCATTACATATTAAGTAAGGGTAACGAGGTTTCTGAAAATAACCAGATGAATCAAATGATTTTTCCTGCAAGGTTGAATTTTATTTCTTCTTGTCTTTCCTCTTCTTCCTATTTCCTAGTTGCTTATCACTTTTTCCTTTTTCATATGACACAACATGGATTTTGGAAGAAGACGCAGGATCGTATGTAGTAGGTTTTTGATTTGAAACAACAAGTGTAGGACCATATAGTTCACTTTCTTCCAGAGCGCTAGTAGAGCCAG